>JANFOE010002141.1:0-157483 GCA_025667525.1 Glebionis coronaria
ATAATATATATATATACTAATATCTATATATAACCAGGAGGGATTTGCTACATCATCTAATCATGCCTAATCCTAAGTCAGCAGTTCTGGCTTAGTTTTTGGCTTACCAAATTCCCAAACGTTATCACTTGTCAATTATCAAATCTTTAACTTATAATCTACTACGTAACCTATCAATTACCAGAAGAAAAACAAAACCCACGCCGATCAATTACAAGAAGAAAAACAAAACCCACACAGATCGATTATCGGACGGATTGTGTTTGCTTGCAGGTTTCCCATAGTATGCTATACATAAGCTCGCGGTGATTCGGTAATGTAAAACTTATTATATTCTTCTGATTCCAAATTATTGGGGATGCTGGTGAGTTTTGTTTATTCTTTTTTCCCTTTCAGGACTATAGTTTTTTTACCATACAACTTTATATAGTCGTTGATAACTTTAAATTTGAGTATGTTACTAATACACATCAGAACAATTTTACATCAAGTTGTGTGCATATAGTTTTTATATTGCAATCTGACTCATAGGTCGGCTTATATCCATGGGTATTTTTTGGCTTTGAAGAAATCTAACACTGATAGGTGTGAAAACACCCATCTTTTTACCACTTATTTCTTGCTAAAACAAGACCAAAACGCGTATTTAATGTCATTTGTTTGGAATTATGCGTGGTTTGTGTGTTTTGTTTGTGTTTTCAGAGCCAACCGGATAAATATTGAAGAAAACATGGGATTGCACGGGTTTTATCGAAGAAAAAGACTCAAGACGAAGTCTATTGTCTAAGAGATGCAAAAGATTTGAAGTCAATGGGCCTATTTGAAGATTTATCGAAAAAAAGGACCAAAGATGGAAGATATTACATATGTCGAAAGAACTCAAGTCTATTAAACGGAGAAATTAAAAGACGAGTTGAATTTATTCGTCGACAAATCCCGAATCAGAATCGAAAACGTCAACTTTACTGAAAATACGAGGAAGACGAAAAGAAAGGAAGAAAGCCCACTCACCAACCAAGCACAATCTCCTATAAATAGAAGACTCCTTCCCACACATTAGCTAGTTTTTTTTAGTTTTTCATTTCCAGTCAGTTCCTTTCTTGTTTCGTAGGGTAACCAACACCATTAAGGTGTTTGGTGATTTTTTCATCTTTGATTTCACAAGATCTTGTAAGCTTTAATCTTCCCTGCCATTTGTTTAACATTAATCTTTCAATATAATATTTCATTTCATCTTTGTTCATCTTTCTCTTGTTGATTTAAAGTTTGAAAGTTCTTATTTTGGTTGATTTTTGATCTTCAAAAGTAAGTGTGTTTTGTGTTTTTTATTGTTTTTGGTTTCATTTTTTATGATTAGTAGATGATTCGTGGTTACTTTGGGTTAATCTTTTTGGTAAAAACTTGGTTGATTTTAGTTAAATTCGTTCTTTTTATTTTTTCCCTGTTCTTCACATCTTCAAACTACCCAGATTCCGAATGAAAGTAATTTATTCCGGATGAAGGATTAGTTAAAATATTCCGGATCAAGGGTGTTGTAAATTTGTTCCGAACGAAGCATTTTACCAGCAGATATTCCGGATCAAGCAAAAGATTCCGGATCAGTAGTTTTCATTCAAATTATTCCGAATCAAAGTGTTCATCCGGAATAATCAATATTCCGGATGAGTAGTAGTATTCCGAATCAAGGTTTTGCAAAACATTCCGAATCAGTTCTTTTTCTTTTCTTTTCTTTTATTCCGAATGAGTGATTTCATTTAATTATTCCGAACCAATATTTTTCCCTTAATTATTCCGCATCAACAAATATTCCGAATCAGTACTTTTTGTTTATTATTCCGAATGAAGAGAATTGTTCTGTTATTCCGACTCGGCATTTATTCCGAATGAAGCTCATGTTTTAAATATTCCGGATCAATATTGTTCCGAATCAGGGTTATTCCGGATCAGTTTTATTTCGAATCAATTTTATTCCGAATGAAGGAAATGTTCCGAATGAAGGATTTTTGATTAAATATTCCGAATCAGTTTTTTGAATGTTCCGAATGAAGCTTTTGTCAAAATGTTCCGAATGAAGATTTATTCCGCATGAGTTCATTTATTCCGAATGAAAGGCAATTATTCCGCATGAACCACTTGTTCCGAATCAAGCTTTTATCTTAGATATTCCGGATCAAGCATACATTCCGAATCAAGCAATTTTTCAGTAAGGTTATTCTACTGTTTCTGATTTATTGTTTAATTGTTTAATTGTTTAATTTTAATTCAAGTTTTATTTCATTAACTGTTTTTGGTTTAAATCTTTATTTACTTCACGCATTTACCTTTTTAGTAGAATAGAAAACCAAACCCCTTTTTAGTAACCAAGAACAACTATTCCACTTTGAACCGTAATCGATTCGAGAAGATACCGGGAACTTTAATTGAACCCCATACAAAAGCCTTGTACCAAATGGCGCCGCTGCCGGCTCTTCTCGTAAGGATTAGCAGTTTTTTGTGAGAAATTGGATTTTGGGATCCGTTCGCCGTGAACGTTACTTTTTCATAAAAACTTTCAAAAATCCAAAAAAATATAAAATTTTCAAGAATACAAAAAAATTAAAAATAACAAAAAACCAAAAATATTTCTGCTTTGTTTTTGCTTTGTTAGTTCTTTTGCAGGTGTATGCGCACTCGATCAACTTCTTATCAAGAGCCCGAGACTCTCGATAACGTAGACATGGCCGGTGTACACAACAACAATAATAATCCACCTCAAAACAACATGAATAATAACAACAATGAACCTCTACCAGACAATCGCCCTATGATTGAACTTTTGCAAGCACATGTAGAGGGCAACAACGATCCAATTGTCATACCCGCGATTGCAGCCAACAACTTTGAGCTCAAATCCGGCTTTACTCAAATGGTCTCTGCTCAACCATTCTTGGGGCGTACCATTGATGATCCTCATGACCACATCAAAAGGTTCCTTCAACTCACGAATACGGTCAAATTCAATGGTGTTCCACAAGAGGTAATCCGCTTACAACTTTTTCCTTTCTCCATAGAGGGACAAGCCCGGCATTGGCTTGCAAAGGAACCGCCACAAAGTATTCTGACGTGGACGGACTTAGAGACCAAATTTAAAAACTACTTTTTCCCACCCTCTCGTACTACCGCTTTGCGGAATGAAATTATTAATTTTGAACAAAAGTACGATGAGTCTTTTAGTGAATCTTGGGACCGTTTTAAAGACCTTTTAAGAAAGTGCCCACAACATGGTTTTACCAAAGTGCACCAAATTAATACTTTTTACAATTAAACCACCAAGATTCACTAAATAGTGCCTCGGGGGGTAATATTTTGGTTAAGTCTTCTAATGCCGCTTGGGATATTATTGAAAATAAGTCTCCTGTGCAAACCAAGAGTGTTCGGACCAATGCCGCTAGTGCGAGCACTAGTGACAACGACAAGAGACTTGACAAAATTACTTCGCTTCTTGAATCGCTTGCTGCCCAAACCGCTAACAACACCAAAAGCATCAACGCTCAAAACGCTCAAGTCAATGCTATAAGCCAACCATGTGAAATATGCGGGGGTCCTCACTCTTACACTACTTGTACTTCCACCCAAGACTACCCTTGTGAGAATGTTAACGCAGCATACGGTACCTATCCTCCGGCCACTTATCAAGCTCGTCCTCAAGGTGACTGATAACTAGATTTTTCTAAGTTCGATTTTTGTTCTCGGTATCTTAACGAATTGATCTTAGCTCTCTATGTGTGACTTAGATGATCTTTGGTGAAAAAGAATATTTTTGGGTGATTTTAAATTTAAATGCAAAGACTTAAAAGTAAATAGGTACTTAAAATAAATCTAAGTCTAATTAAAGTAAAGTGCAAGTATTAAAAGCGTGACTAAAATTAAAGGGCACTAAAGTGAATTGACGTAAACTTAAATCTATCTAAGGCAAACTTAAAGTGCGACTAAGACTAAGGCAAATAATCTAAAAGTGCAATTAGATAAAAAGGAAAGAAAAATAAAGCTTGAAAATAAAAATCAAAGACAAAAGCTAATAAGAACCTGAATACAGCTCATTTAGAATAAACCTTCGTTTGGAATAATCACTCAACTTAAATGTCCCCTTTGGTTGAAATGATTCTTCTTCACTTGGAATATTACCAAAGTCCTTGATCCGGAACAAACTTGCCTGAATATGTCACTTATCCAAAACAATCTTTCGTTCGGAACTTGCTGATTCGGAATCTTGTAAAATCACCCTTGATTCGGAAGTTTTGGTCACCCCTTGATTCGGAACTTTCCGGATGAAGCACCTTTATTCGGAACTTTTGAAGTTCCGAATCAAGGCTCTTGGTTCGGAACTGTTGGAATTGGTTCGGAAGTTACTGATTCGGAATGTTCCGAATGAAGAATCCTGGTTCGGAAGTTTTGACTTCCGAATGAACAAGTTTGATTCGGAACTTTTGAAGTTCCGAATGAGGCTCCTTTATTCGGAACTTTTGAAGTTCCGAATGAGTTTCCTTGATCCGGAACTTTTTGAGTTCCGAATGAACAACCTTGGTTCGGAAGTTTCAGACTTCCGAATGAAGCCTTGGTCCGGAAGTTTTGTCTTCCGAATGAAACCTCAATCCTTCCCTTGGTTCAGAACTTTTTCTGGAAACACAGAAACAAGCAAAACTCTTCCGAAGAACAAGGAAGATGAGTACCAGCAGTTATAAACAAAAAGTAAGCTAAATCAAACACACGGATCAATAAAAACAGTAACGATCAAACAAATAAGCATAAACAACCAATCAAAAACATGAAATTAAACAACTTTAACCATAATAACCAAAAACACTTTGGATCAAAATAAAAGCATGAACATGAACATAAACACCACAAATCAAAGAATAAGAAAGGTAGATAAGAGATTGACAAGATAAAGTAAAGATTAACAATAATTAAAAGGAAACTTACTTGAAATTAAATGAATTTAAGGTGCAAGACAAGGTAATTAAATTGACAATTAATGTAAATGACAAGTATTTAAATGGTGGAAGAGCTAATTGTCACACTTAGCCAACAAGAGTGAAATGATAACTAATCTAGTCTATTTATAGGGAAGACTAAAGCTTGCTTAGGAAGCTTCCTTAATTGCGTACTTAGTCCCTCCTTCTTTAATCTTCTTCTTAATTGCAAGACTAAGTCCCTCCTTCTTTAAATCTTCATTAAATGTGGACTTAAAGGACTTTTAGCTTCGGGATTTCTTTGAACTCGTCTTTAATTTCTTCAATAAATAGACTTGAATTCTTCGGCTTTTGATAAACTTCCGTCTTTTGACTATTTCCTCGATAAATCTTCAGAATTGGTCGTGGACTTCCGTTCTTTTTGCACTCTTGACTTCTTGGCTTCGTCTTTTATCCTTTTCTTCAATAAAAGTCCATAAATGCCCGTGAATGTCCGTGTTTTATCCATTTTTCACCTTTTCATCCTAAATCACAACAAAAACACAAACCACGCATAATTCCGACATAAAAGACATAAAATACACGTTTCGGTCCGGTTATTATTGTAGTTAAGTGGTAGAAAAGATGGGTGTTTACACACCTATCAAATCCCCTACACTTGACCATTGCAATGTCCTCATGCAATGCATTAGTTACAAAGCAAGATTACACTTTTCATCATAATCAATCCACGTTGGCCTTTATTAAAGAGATAGAAAATTAAAAACATACAAGATAAAGAAATCAAAAGCATACCTTGGGTTTTGAAAATGTTATGAATAATCATCATCCTCAAGTTTTCACTTTCTCCAAACCAAGCTTAAAAACGAGATCATTGTTATTATAAGTTAGTAAACTAACACGAACTCATGTGGGCCAATTACTCACTTAGACTCCCTTATTCCTACGGGTATCTCTTATATTTTATTGTTGTCTTGAATGATCACGAAGATGCATTGTTTGACTTATTTCGATAGTTATTTAGTCTGAAAATAAAGTGCACGATTTAATCAATAGTTAGCTAAAGGACCAAATCTTTTAAAACTGCTTCTCGGGATATCAGAAAGTTCATATCTTGGCATAACTTGGTTCGCGATTTGAGACCTTTCTCGGGCCGATATTTGGCAGCGACTTCATACTTCAAATCTTGAGAGACGTTCATGAAATAATGGTCTTCTCTTCATAATTGGAATTTCTTCACTTGGAATTTTTGAGAGATTCTTCATATATAGACCACGACTTCTTCATTTTTCTCCAATCTTTATTTTGGACTTTGATATACAACGATCCGCCTCCTTTTATGACTTGGATCTATTTATCCTCATACCTTGTTAGGGTCTTTTCGGATACACTTCTCCATGACTTTTGGGGAGTTTTGCTTTACGTCGTGAGTCTCGATCCTTCATATTGATTTTCGATAAATGATTCTTCACATCACTTTGGATCTTTAGCAACAAAACATAGCCCTCATGCCTTGTTAGGGCCTTTTCGGACTCGCCAATCTTCGCGCCCCGCTTCATAAGTTATGCCTTGGCTATGAACTCTCGTCATTACCGAGCAACTTTTAAACGATCTGGGGCTAGAAGCTAAGTAACTTTTCAAATCGTACAACCTTATTTATTAGCAAATAAATTATTAGCAAGCGATGGGAGAATAGGCTCATAATTAACTCACATAAATTCATGAAAGAATGCTGAACTTATAATTGGCTCTATCATCTCTCGTTCTCCACAGTTTAAAATCTCAAGTAATGAGACTCGTGGATACTTAGCCTATTAAATCAAAGTTTTGGGTTTTCGAGTCGCCTATAGGATCTTGCAAATTCTTAGACTCTTTCAAGTTTAGAAATCGCATCTTAAAGTTCCCTTGATAAACGACTCTCTAGGATCAATTATAGGAACTTGCGAAAAGTTCTTGTTCTTAACCCGTGAGAGTTAAGACTTTCGCGTTTTATAGCTCCCTATATAAAAGCCTAGCAAAACTTGACTTCAACATGTTAAGGATACTAGCTAGAGTAAACTCGGATTGAGTCAAAAGATTCACAACGTTTGAAAATTAAAACCACTTATTAAACATTTATTCTAGCAAAGAAAGAAAATAACTATACAAAAGGGAAAAACTAATAGGCCAAAATAGATCAAAAATTTTGAAAAGTGTCGAAAAATTCATTTTCCGGTTAAAATGAGGACAAATACAAGGAAAAGACCACTTAACTTCGATAGAAGTCTCCCCTACACTTAAGATAAACATTGTCCTCAATGTTTAAGCATGTGGGAGTAAGCTCCCCTACACTTAGGACATTGTGCACGTTGTTTAAATCTTGCTAAGGAAAAGACAACTAAAGAGATTCCTATTTTAATATTGAGAAAATATAAAATAGTGAATCGAAAAGAGTTAGGGATAGAACCGGGGAGAAGTAGAACACGGAATCACGGGTCGTCAAGAATCATCAAGAGTGGATCATTTGAAGCTCGAATCCCTGATTAAGAAGTGAGGAGAGGAAATAGCAAACCAAAGGGGTCCCCCTACACTTATGATAAAGAAAGCAGAAATATAGATACATGGGTTGCCTCCCAAGAAGCGCTTGGTTTTTGTTAACCGAGTCGTGAGCTTGACTCGACCTTGATTATCAACGGAAGTAGTATGAAACAAATCCACCAGGATCAAAGACATAGTTTTCATCCATCAATAAGCAAGAGCTTAAGGCGAACAAGGCAAGCCAAAAGAGAAATGGCAAGGTTCCCTTAAGCAGCGACGGAGCATGGTGGAAGCAAAGTTGAAGTGGAGCAAGCATGTCTTCAAAATTTCCAAAGATATTTCCTTTTATTTCATCAGGTGGATACTGAGATGGCTTAAAGACTTCGATACCGGGATCGAACACCTTTTCCTTTAGGGGAAAATAGCACTCAGGCTCAGCCGAGTGTGAAGAAGATCCGCAAAGAAGCACAACCTCGTCCTCAGAAATGGGACAAAGAGGTGTCAAATCATACGTGCAACGGATTTCGGTGTCGACCGGTTTCTTCTCCTTTGACAAAATGCTCTTCAAATCCAAAGTAGGATCAAGGCGGTAATCTTCAAAATCCAAAGGAAGAGCATCACTCTCATGAGGGAAGTATGTGTTGAGAAATTCAGAGAAATCTTCCTCAAATGAATAATCGTCCAAAGTAGGATCGAGTGAAGGTGGAGGATCTTCATCATGTGAAGAATCGCTCGATAGAGTATCAGCCTCATCGAAATCATCGAAAGTGGGTAGCTCAGGATACTCAGAAGTACAATCAAAATCATCCGAATCTGAGCTAGAATTATTATCTTCATAAGCATCAAAGACCGGTGGAGAATCAAAAATGGGAGGAGCGTCCAAAGTAAGGAGAGAATCATCCACATTCTCTTCAAAGAGTGGATTATCAGTGGAAGACTCGAATAGAGGATTGTCATAGACGGTAAAGTCATCGAGCACATTTATCATATTCACTGATTCTCGGCTTCCAAAAGATTTGTTTGTAGGTGCTCCCATTTTGAAATTTTGTGAGGCATTCCCGACTCTTAAGATTAACTCTCCTTCGGCCACATCTACTAAAGCACGTCCGGATCTTAAAAATGGCCGACCAAGTATTAAAGGAATACGAGGGTCCATTTCATAATCAACTACGACAAAGTCGACCGGGAAAGTAAATGCGCCAACTTGAAAGAATACGTCTTCAGCTATACCAACGGGGTAAGCGAGAGTGCGATTAGCAAGTTCGAGAGTCATCTTTGTTGGAATGAGATCGGGTAATGAGAGTGTTTTCCAAACACTCAAAGGCATAAGATTTATACTAGCCCCGAGATCCGCAAGGGCAGTAAATTCTTCAGTTTTGTTGAACACGCAAGGCAACACAAAACGACCGGGATCCCCTAGTTTTTCCGGAAGTTCTTTAAGAATAACTGCAGAGCAGTTTTCATTTAAGCGTGTGTTGGTGAGTTCAATCAGCTTCTCCTTGTTGTTAAGCAAGTCCTTAAATGCTTTGGCAAATTTGGGCATGTGGACAAGTGCTTCAAGAAAACTAATGCTGAATCCCATTTGAGAAATCATACCGATATATTTCGTTATTTGCGAGTCCTCCTTTGTTAGATCATTGGTCTTGCCTATACGAGAAGGGTATGGGATTCTAGGTTGATAAGGGTTAGGTGAAGGTGTAGGTGGTGACGGTTGTGATGTTGATGGGTTTGTCCGAGATACATCGTTATGACGAGGCGGAGACGGTAATGGTGCACTATTACTAGGTGTAGGAGGAGTAGGGATACATGGTGGTGGAGGAGGTGTAGATGATGGTGGTGGGGTAGACGGAGTGACAAGGGTAGTTCCACTACGCGTAGTTATAGCACTCACATTAGCTCGCGGATTGGTGACGGTATTTGAAGGTAGAGAACCCGAAGAAGAAGAAGGTTGAGCTTCAGGCAAGAAACTAGCCAACAGATTCTTCAATTCAGTTGTTTGAGTGATGAAGGAGGATTGAAGGTTTTCACGAACCTCATTTCTGATGTCATTACCTTGCTTTAAGATATCTCCTTTTAGATTGATAATTTGGCTCTGTAGATTCTTGATTTGCTCACCTTGAGTTCTCATGATTGTGTCAACATCGGGGTTAATGGGTGGGTGTTGTTGGGTGGGTGGTTGATAAGGGTTAGAAGCACGAGGTGGGATTTGGTTGCTTCTATTGTAGTTGTTGGCGGGGTTTTGGTTTTGAGGAGAAAAACCGGGTGAAAGGTAATTGTTTGAACGGTAGCTCAGCAGATTTCTATCCCCTTGTTGTCTAGCTTGGTAATTTTCCGATGAATAATTACCGTAAGCTGCATACACATTTTCCGGATTTCCTTGTGTCGAAGGACAATCGGTGTATGAGTGAGGACCGCCACATGTTTCACAAGGATTAGCAACCGCTTTAACTTGATGTTGTTGTTGGTTTGAAGCGAGAAGCGTAATACTTTTGCTCATTTCAGCCATCATGCGGGTGAGTTCGGTCATCTCAGGGTTTGCTGAGGTAGAGGAAACATTGACTCTCGTGTTGTTTCTAGAAGAAGCAGAAGAATCCCAGTTCTTATGATGAGTAGTCATGTTCTCTATTAACTCTCTACACTCCTCGGGTCTCCTTTTCATGAATGTGCCACCGGCGGCTGCATTAATCGTATCACGATCTCGAAAAGTCAATCCGTTGTAGAAAGTATCGATCAAGGTGACCGGAAGCATGTTGTGGTTTGGACATCGGTCGATCAAGACATTATATCTCTCCCATGCATCAAAAAGAGATTCATCGGGATCTTGCATGAAACCGCTGATCTGATTGCGAAGGCTTGTGACCATGGATGGTGGAAAGTAGCGCGAAAGAAAGCGTTGAGTCATATCATCCCAAGTGTGAATAGAATTCTTCGGGAGACGATCAAACCATTTCTCGGCATGATGCGATAAAGTATGTGGGAAGAGTTGTAGGCGGAGTACATCCATTGTGGCCCCAGGCAACTTCATGCTTTGGGTGATTGTAATGAACTTGTCGAGGTGTTTGTTGGCATCATCATCAGGCAATCCTCTAAATGGGTTTGTTTGTACTTGCTGAATCATGTGGTGCTTCAACGAAAACTCAGGAGCGTTGATTTGCATCGGCGCAATCGGTCCTCCTCGTCCGAACATGGTTGGTTGACAAAGTTCCTCCATGGTCCGAAGATCGGGCTGTGGAAGAGCATTGTTGTTATTATTATTATTGTTGAGGTGCGGTAGTTGATTATTGTTGTTAACACCTGCCATATCTAAATCTTCTTGAGGCTCGGGCTCTTGGTAGTTAGAAGATCTAGTACGCATACACCTGAAAATGCAAAAGAAAAAGAAACCAAACGCAAAGACAATATATATACACAATAAAAAGAAAATCTTTTTGGATTTTTGAAAGTTTTAATTTTTTTGTGGTTTTGGTTTTGAATTTTTAATGCAAGAAAAATAACGTTCACGAGTGAACGGATCCCAAAAAGCAACGTGTCTAGCACAGAAAACTGTTGATCGTAACGAAAAGAGCCGGCAGCGGCGCCATTTGATAACTAGATTTTTCTAAGTTCGATTTTTGTTCTCGGTATCTTAACGAATTGATCTTAGCTCTCTATGTGTGACTTAGATGATCTTTGGTGAAAAAGAATATTTTTGGGTGATTTTAAATTTAAATGCAAAGACTTAAAAGTAAATAGGTACTTAAAATAAATCTAAGTCTAATTAAAGTAAAGTGCAAGTATTAAAAGCGTGACTAAAATTAAAGGGCACTAAAGTGAATTGACGTAAACTTAAATCTATCTAAGGCAAACTTAAAGTGCGACTAAGACTAAGGCAAATAATCTAAAAGTGCAATTAGATAAAAAGGAAAGAAAAATAAAGCTTGAAAATAAAAATCAAAGACAAAAGCTAATAAGAACCTGAATACAGCTCATTTAGAATAAACCTTCGTTTGGAATAATCACTCAACTTAAATGTCCCCTTTGGTTGAAATGATTCTTCTTCACTTGGAATATTACCAAAGTCCTTGATCCGGAACAAACTTGCCTGAATATGTCACTTATCCAAAACAATCTTTCGTTCGGAACTTGCTGATTCGGAATCTTGTAAAATCACCCTTGATTCGGAAGTTTTGGTCACCCCTTGATTCGGAACTTTCCGGATGAAGCACCTTTATTCGGAACTTTTGAAGTTCCGAATCAAGGCTCTTGGTTCGGAACTGTTGGAATTGGTTCGGAAGTTACTGATTCGGAATGTTCCGAATGAAGAATCCTGGTTCGGAAGTTTTGACTTCCGAATGAACAAGTTTGATTCGGAACTTTTGAAGTTCCGAATGAGGCTCCTTTATTCGGAACTTTTGAAGTTCCGAATGAGTTTCCTTGATCCGGAACTTTTTGAGTTCCGAATGAACAACCTTGGTTCGGAAGTTTCAGACTTCCGAATGAAGCCTTGGTCCGGAAGTTTTGTCTTCCGAATGAAACCTCAATCCTTCCCTTGGTTCAGAACTTTTTCTGGAAACACAGAAACAAGCAAAACTCTTCCGAAGAACAAGGAAGATGAGTACCAGCAGTTATAAACAAAAAGTAAGCTAAATCAAACACACGGATCAATAAAAACAGTAACGATCAAACAAATAAGCATAAACAACCAATCAAAAACATGAAATTAAACAACTTTAACCATAATAACCAAAAACACTTTGGATCAAAATAAAAGCATGAACATGAACATAAACACCACAAATCAAAGAATAAGAAAGGTAGATAAGAGATTGACAAGATAAAGTAAAGATTAACAATAATTAAAAGGAAACTTACTTGAAATTAAATGAATTTAAGGTGCAAGACAAGGTAATTAAATTGACAATTAATGTAAATGACAAGTATTTAAATGGTGGAAGAGCTAATTGTCACACTTAGCCAACAAGAGTGAAATGATAACTAATCTAGTCTATTTATAGGGAAGACTAAAGCTTGCTTAGGAAGCTTCCTTAATTGCGTACTTAGTCCCTCCTTCTTTAATCTTCTTCTTAATTGCAAGACTAAGTCCCTCCTTCTTTAAATCTTCATTAAATGTGGACTTAAAGGACTTTTAGCTTCGGGATTTCTTTGAACTCGTCTTTAATTTCTTCAATAAATAGACTTGAATTCTTCGGCTTTTGATAAACTTCCGTCTTTTGACTATTTCCTCGATAAATCTTCAGAATTGGTCGTGGACTTCCGTTCTTTTTGCACTCTTGACTTCTTGGCTTCGTCTTTTATCCTTTTCTTCAATAAAAGTCCATAAATGCCCGTGAATGTCCGTGTTTTATCCATTTTTCACCTTTTCATCCTAAATCACAACAAAAACACAAACCACGCATAATTCCGACATAAAAGACATAAAATACACGTTTCGGTCCGGTTATTATTGTAGTTAAGTGGTAGAAAAGATGGGTGTTTACACACCTATCAGTGACCGCAACTTGCTCAGCTATCGCTCAAAAAACTTTCTCTCCCCGCCCGGTTTTCCTCCAACCAATCAAAACCAACAAAAAAACCTTAACCGAACAAATCAAAACCAACCTCGAGCACCATACCAACCACCTCAAAGACAACCATATCAACCTCCAAATCCTACTCAAGTTTACCAACCTGCTCCTTACCAACCACCTGCTTATCAAGCACCTCCTCCTACTCAACCCACCGTTTTCAACCACGAGGTCGAAACGTACATGCGGACGAATGATGTGTTGGTGAAGAATCTGCAGACCCAGATTATCAATTTGAAGGGCGACATGGTGAAACAAGGGAATGATCTTAGAACCGATATGCAAAATTCTTTGAGTAGTCAAACGAATGACCTAAGGGACATGATGGCTGGTTTCTTCCAAGGTAATCAAACCTCTTCTTCGGGTAGTCTTCCAAGTAACATCGTTGCTAATCCAAGAGGGGAGATGAAAGCAATCACCACTCGCAGTGGAAAAGGTACCAAGGAACCCGAGCTTCCTATACCTCCACCGGTGATTGTGACAAAGGAAAACGAGTCACCTACTCATATTCCTCAGCTTTCTACTTCCCCAATTCCTTCACCTCTTACTTCTACCCCTCCTCCACCCAAGGATGTGAGTGATCCTACAATCCCAAAGCTTTCCTCTTCTTCCGATATACCTTATCCCTCAAGGTTGAGGAAACAGAAGCTCAAAAGCAAGGACGATATTCAAGTTTCAAACTTTCTCAAAATGTTTAAACAATTGAATTTCAACATCTCCTTCGCTGAGGCTCTCGCTCACATGCCTAAATATGCGAAGATGTTTAAAGATCTTCTTAGTGACAAGGAGAATCTTCTTGATATTGCTAATACCCAACTTAACGAGAATTGCTCTACAATGCTCTTAAGGAAATTGCCAACCAAACTTGGTGATCCGGGTCGCTTCTTAATCCCTTGCAACTTCCTGGGAGTAGAGAATTGCATGGCCCTAGCCGATCTAGGTGCTAGTATCAACTTAATGCCTTTAAGTGTTTGGAAGCAATTATCTCTCCCTGAGCTAGTCCCCACCAAAATGACTTTGGAATTAGCTAACCGTACGGTTTCTTATCCAGTGGGGATAGCCGAAGACGTTTTTGTAAGAGTCGACAAATTCACTTTTCCTGCTGATTTCGTCGTAGTTGACTACGAGATGGACCCTCGTGTTCCATTAATAGTTGGACGTCCATTCTTGAGGACCGGTCGCACTCTCATCGATGTAGAAGCGGTGAGCTTATCATGAGAGTTGGTGACGATCAAATTGTGTTCAACATGGGTAGGATTTCTAAACAGCCTTATTCATACGAGAGTGTCAATTGTATCGACGTTCTTGATGAGGCTTGTGAAGAACACTTTAAAGATGCTTGTAAAAGTAGTCGTACCTCTCCTCCCAATGTTGAGACCGTTGCCTCTGTTGCTCTATCATTAACTCCATTTGGAGAAAGTGATTTCCTTCTGACTAAATTTGAAGAAAGTTTAGGGGATGTGGATTTAAAATATGACGATTCTCCCACCGATTGGGAAGAAGACATTCGTACCATTGAGAAACTTCTCAATGAGGACCATATTTCTCCACCATCTCCCAAGGATATTGCTATCGACGAACCGAATTTGAATGCGCCCTCCATCGAAAATCCTCAAGATTTAGAGCTTAAGGAGTTACCGTCCCATCTCGAGTACGTGTTCCTTGAAGATAAGAAGAAGTCACCCGTCATCATTGCTAAGGACTTGAAAGAAGAAGAAAAATCTCGCCTTATCGCCGTGCTTAAAGATCATAAGAAGGCAATTGCTTGGAAAATTTCCGATATCCGCGGAACTGATCCAAACTTTTGTACTCACAAAATTCTCATGGAAGATGACTTTAAACCCGCAATCCAAAGCCAAAGAAGGGTTAATCCTCGAATTCATGACGTCATCAAACAAGAGGTTATCAAAATTCTTGATGCCGACATGATTTACCCTATTTTGGATTCGCCATGGGTAAGTCCCGTCCATTGTGTGCCCATGAAGGGCGGAATAACCGTTGTTCCCAATGAACACAACGAGTAGATTCCTACTCGTCTCGTTACTGGGTGGAGAGTTTGTATCGACTATCGCAAACTCAATGATGCTACGCGAAAAGATCACTTTCCTCTTCCTTTCATGGATCAAATGCTCGAGCGTCTAGCGGGTAATGATTACTATTGCTTCTTAGACGGTTTCTCCGGTTTTCAAATTCCCATCAATCCCAAAGACCAAGAGAAAACCACATTCACTTGTCCTTACGGAACATTTGCTTACAAACGCATGCCTTTCGGTTTATGCAATGCTCCTGGGACGTTCCAAAGGTGTATGATGGCTATCTTTCATGACATGGTTGAAGAAACTATGGAAGTTTTCATGGATGATTTCTCGGTTTATGGAGATTCTTTCTCTGCTTGCCTTGCCAATTTAGAACGTATGCTTAAGCGGTGTGAAGACACTCGCCTTGTTCTTAATTGGGAAAAATGCCATTTCATGGTAAAAGAGGGCATCGTGCTAGGACACAAAATCTCCAAATCCGGTCTTGAAGTGGACCGTGCTAAAGTCGATGTTATTGCAAAATTACCTCCACCTTCAACCGTGAAGGGTGTGAGAAGTTTCCTCGGTCATGCGGGCTTCTACCGTCGATTCATCAAAGATTTTTCTAAAATCGCTCGCCCGATCACCCACCTCTTGGAAAAAGATACTCCTTTTATCTTTTCCAACGAGTGTGTTGAAGCCTTCAACCTTCTTAAGGATAAGCTAACTAAGGCACCCGTCTTGGTTACCCCTAATTGGGAGCTACCTTTCGAATTGATGTGCGATGCTAGGGACTTTGCTATTGGAGCGGTTTTGTACCAAAGATTGAACAAACACTTCCAACCAATCCACTACGCTAGCAAGACAATGACAGGGGCTCAATTGCATTACACGACAACCGAAAAAGAGCTTTTAGCTGTTGTCTATGCCTTTGAAAAGTTTCGCCCCTATCTTGTCCTTTCCACTACCATCGTGTACACGGACCATTCCGCGTTGAAGTACTTGTTAACTAAACAAGATTCTAAACCAAGACTTCTTCGCTGGGTTTTGCTACTTCAAGAATTTAAAATCGAAATTCGTGATAAGAAGGGAGATGAAAACCTAGCCGCGGATCATCTCAGTAGACTTGAGGATCCTTATCAAGGGGATCATCCGAACAAAGATATCAATGACTCTTTTCCCCCAGAGACCTTAATGTATATCCACTCAAATTTTGATGAAACCCCGTGGTTTACGGACATTGCAAACTACTTGGCGGGTGGATTTCTCATTGACGGGTTAACATCCCAACAATAGAAAAAGTTCTTCAAAGATATTAAGACTTACTTTTGGGATGACCCGTATCTCTTCAAACAATGCGCTGATTTGATTATTCGCCGATGTGTTGATGGACCGGCAGCTTTAGACATTCTCGAAGCTTGCCACAAAGGAACCACTGGTGGTCACTTTGGTCCCAACTTCACCGCTAAGAAAGTGTTTGACTCGAGATTTTATTGGCCCTCCATTTATCGTGACGCTCACGAAATGGTGAGAAATTGTGATGCTTGCCAACGACAAGGCAAGATCACACATAAAGATGAGATGCCTCAAAACTTCATACAAGAATGTGAAATCTTTGATGTATGGGGCATCGACTTTATGGGGCCATTCCCTTCATCTAAAGGAAACAAATACATCCTTGTAGCCGTTGACTACGTTTCTAAATGGGTGGAAGCCAAATCTTTACCCACTAATGACGCAAGGGTGGTTTGTAACTTTTTAAAGTCGCTATTCGCTAGATTCGGTGTGCCTCATGCCATTATTAGTGATCGCGGGGCTCATTTTTGAAATGATCAATTCTCAAGAGTCATGGCTAAGTATGGTGTCAATCATCGTCTTTCCACCGCATACCACCCACAAACTAATGGGCAGGCTGAAATATGTGCCTCTTGGGCCGATAAACTTGATGATGCATTGTGGGCTTTCCGTATCGCATACAAGACTCCGATTGGTTGTACACCATATCGTCTCGTGTACGGGAAAGCATGCCACCTCCCCCATTGAGTTGGAGCACAAGGCTTACTGGGCCTTGAAGTGGGCTAATTTCGATATCAACAAAGCCGGTGACCTACGCAAAATCCAACTCAATGAGCTCAATGAACTCCGGAATGAGGCTTATGAAAATTCCTTGATCTATAAGGAAAATACTAAGCTCATTCATGATTCCAAGATTAAAAACCGAGAGTTCCAAGTTGGAGACGAAGTTTTACTCTTCAACTCTCGGTTGAAAATCTTTTCGGGCAAGCTGAAATCTCGTTGGTCCGGCCCATTCACCATTGCCCAAATTTTTCCATATGGTACTCTCGAGCTCGCTCAACCTAATGGACCTAATTTTAAGGTGAATGGCCAACGAGTAAAGTTGTACTTTGGTGAGGACATCTCTCATGAGATGATTCCATCCCTCACCACGTTTCCTATGAACTAGTTTTGGGCCGAGTCAGGCTCGTGACTCGGTTATCAAAAACAAGCGCTCATCGGGAGGTAACCCGAGTATCTATCCTTTTACGTTTTACCTCCTAAGTGTAGGGGGACCTATATAGGTTGTTTGTGTTTGTGTGGTGATGTGATTACAGGGATGAATGCACTTTTGGAACCTTTGAAGAACCGTGCTCCCGTGTTATCCGCAATCCGGTTCTATCTCTCAACTAGCGTGATTCAATTTTCTTCATACTCACATTTGAAATTGATCACTTTAGTTGTCTCCTCCTTAGCTTGATTTAACCAACGTGCACAACGTCATAAGTGTAGGGGAGACTTTTCCCACATGCTTAAACATTGAGGACAATGTTTAGATTAAGTGTAGGGGAGACTTCTATCGAAGTTTTAAGTGGACTTTTCCATTAAAATGCCTTCATTTAACCAGAAAATCATCTTTTTCAGCATTTTTCAAATTTTTAATTAAACTTTGGCCAAATAGTCGTAATTTTTAATTTTTTATCGTTGCTTTCATATGTATATATCCCACAATAAAGTCAAAAATATTAATAAAGTGGTGTAGCAAGTTTAGAAGTCTTTGACATATTAGGCCCGTTGCGATTATTTTGACTCAACCCGAATAGACTTATCCAAGTTTATTCTAGCTAGTATCCTTAACCATGTAGACCTTAATTGGTTTATTAGGCTAAGCATCCACGAGTCTCATTACTTGAGATTTTAAATTGTGGAGAACGAGAAATGATAGAGTCAATTATAGGTCGGTATTCTTGCACAAGCACACTTGGTGTGATTATTTGCCTATTCTCCCATCCCTTGCTAATAATTTATCTGCAATAAGGAAGGTCGTATGATTTTATTGAATAACTTAGCTTCTAGCCCAAGATCGTTTAAAAGTTTCTTGGTAATGATAAGAGTTCATAGCCAAGGCATAACTTATGAAGCGGGGCGCGAAGATTGGCGAGTCCGAAAAGGCCCTAACAAGGCATGAGGATTCCATTTTATTGCTGAAGATCCAAGGTGATGTGAAAAGCATTATTCCCAAAATCAATATGAAGGATCAAGACTCACGACGAAAAGCAATCAACTCCCATAAAGATCATGGAGAAGTATATCTGAAAAGACCCTAACAAGGTATGAGGATAAATAGATCCAAGTCGGAAAAGGAGGCGAATCGTTGTATCTCAAAATCCCAATTAACGATTGAAGAAATAAGGATAAAGTCGTGGTCAACTAAGTTGGAGTATCCCTCAAAAGTCTCCAAGTGAAGAAACTCTATTAACGAAGAGAAGACCATTGTCTCAAGAACGTCTCTCAAGATATGAAGTATGAAGTACATGCAAAATATCGGCGCGAGAAAGGTCTCAAATCGTGAAGCGAGTTATGCCAAGATATGAACTTTTTGATATCCCGAGAAGCAGTTTTAAGAGATTTTGTCCTTTAGCTAACTATTAATCAAATTGTCCTACTTTGCTTTCAGCTTAAATAAACTATCGCAATAAGTCCAAAAATGCATCTCCATGATCATTCTAAGACAAAAATAAAATATAAGAGATACACCTAGGAACAAGGGAGTTTAAGCATATAATTAAGCCATGTGTGTAAGTGTTTGTTTTGCTAACTTATAATAACAATGATCTCGTTTTTAAGCTTAGTTTGGGGAACGTGAAACTTGAGGATGATAAATTTTCGCAGCACCAAAGCCCTAATGTAAGTCCTTGATCTCTTTGCAAGTTATTTCCATGTAGCTATTTTCTAGTGAAAATGGTTTTCTATCCTTTTGTTTCCTTTAAAGTTTTAATTTCTCTTAGTACTTTAATTTTTGTTTAGTAGTATGTTAATAAGGCCAAGTTTGATTGATTATGAGGAAAGTGTAAATTTGCTTTATCACTAAGCATTGCATGAGGGCATGGCAATGGTTAAGTGTAGGGGATTTGATAGGTGTGAAAACACCCATCCTTTTACCACTTATTTCTTGCTAAAACAAGACCAAAACGCGTATTTAATGTCATTTGTTTGGAATTATGCGTTTTTTGTGTGTTTGTTGTGTTTTCAGAGCCAATCGGATAAATATTGAAGAAAACATGGGATTGCACGGGTTTTATCAAAGAAAAAGACTCAAGACGAAGTCTATTGTCCAAGAGATTCAAAAGATTTGAAGTCAATGGGCATATTTGAAGATTTATCGAAGAAAAGGACCAAAGATGGAAGATTTACATATGTCGAAAGAACTCAAGTCTATTAAACGAAGAAATTAAAAGACGAGCTGAATTTATTCGTCGACAAATCCCGAACCAGAATCGAAAATGTCAACTTTACTAAAAAGACGAGAAGACGAAAAGAAAGGAAGAAAGCCCACTCACCAACCAAACACATCTCCTATAAATAGAAGACTCCTTCCCACACATTAGCTAGTTTTTTTTAGTTTTTCATTTCCAGTCAGTTCCTTTCTTGTTTCGTAGGGTAACCAACACCATTAAGGTGTTGGTGATTTTTCATCTTTGATTTCACAAGATCTTGTAAGCTTTAATCTTCCCTTCCATTTGTTTAACATTAATCTTTCAATATAATCTTTCATTTCATCTTGTTCATCTTTCTCTTGTTGATTTAAAGTTTGAAAGTTCTTATTTGGTTGATTTTGATCTTCAAAAGTAAGTGGGTTTTGTGTTTTTATTGTTTTGGTTTCATGTTTATGATTAGTAGATGATTTGTGGTTACTTTGGGTTAATCTTTTGGTAAAAACTTGGTTGATTTTGGTTAAATTCGTTCTTTTTATTTTTCCCTGTTCTTCGCATCTTCAAACTACCCAGATTCCGAATGAAAGTAATTTATTCCAGATGAAGGATTAGTTAAAATATTCCGGATCAAGGGTGTTGTAAATTTGTTCCGAACGAAGCATTTTACCAGCAGATTTTCCGGATCAAGCAAAAGATTCCGGATCAGCAGTTTTCATTCAAATTATTCCGAATCAAAGTGTTCATCCGTAATAATCAATATTTCGGATGAGTAGTAGTATTCCGAATCAAGGTTTTGCAAAACATTCCGAATCAGTTCTTTTCTTTTATTCCGAATGAGTGATTTCGTTTAATTATTCCGAACCAGTATTTTTCCCTTAATTATTCCGCATCAACAAATATTCCGAATCAGTACTTTTTGTTTATTATTCCGAATGAAGAGAATTGTTCAGTTATTCCGACTCGGCATTTATTCCAAATGAAACTCATGTTTTAAATATTCCGGATCAGTTTTGTTCTGAATCAGGGTTATTCCGGATCAGTTTTATTTCGAATCAATTTTATTCCGAATGAAAGAAATGTTCCGAATGAAGGATTTTTGATTAAATATTCCGAATCAGTTTTTTGAATGTTTCGAATGAAGCTTTTGTCCAAATTTTCCGAATGAAGATTTATTCCGCATGAGTTCATTTATTCCGAATGAAAGGCAATTATTCCGCATGAACCACTTGTTCTGAATCAAGCTTTTATATTAGATATTCCGGATAAAGCATATATTCCGAATCAAGCAATTTTTCAGTAAGGTTATTCTACTGTTTCTGATTTATTGTTTAATTGTTTAATTGTTTAATTTTAATTCAAGTTTTATTTCATTAACTGTTTTTGGTTTAAATCTTTATTTACTTCACGCATTTACCTTTTTAGTAGAATAGAAAACCAAACCCCTTTTTAGTAACCAAGAACAACTATTCCACTTTGAACCGTGATCGATTCGAGAAGATACCGACAAACGAACTTTCAACCTAGCAAAATCTTTGTATCAAACACCCCCAATTTACATTGCGCAGCGGAAATACACAATTGGGTGCTAGACACAAGCATCATCACACAAGGTATATTGAACGACTCAAAAGAGAGACATTTACACATAAAATATAAACAAGAATTTCACAATAGGTCTAAAACATAATTTCATCCCATATTGTACTAAAACGACACCAGAGTAAAGCGTCTAGTCCCCATGGATCTCGACCAACAACCAACAAGTTTAGTACAGTACACAAACATTTAACAAATTGTTCAACAATAAAAGGATAGAAATAGTTTTTTGACCAACATTCTTCCAAAAGCCAAACCACAACCTCCACAGCAAAGCTCCATCTTCCATCACTTCCTATTACCTGAAACACATGCTAAAACGAGTCAACAGTAATGTTGAGCGAGTCTATAGGTTTATCAAATCACATTTGAACACAAAAAGAAAATCAATCATAATCATTTATAGAATTGTTGTACACACAATCTATATTCAAGGCAAAACATTGTATTTAAGCTCATGACACCGACCCCTTAACCAAATAGTCACCCACGCCAAATGCCAGCATGACTAGAATAAAATCATTGCCCCTCTAGGGTATCAGTTGCTAGAATACCACATTTTTATTCCCGTAAACTATCATTAGAATAACCGGCTATTCCCGACTCACAACATCAAGTCATAATATAGTTAACGACTCATGAATTTAGGGTCTTTTGCAACAAGGTACTCAATACAATGTAAACAACTTAGGCAACATTCGGGTCCAACAATTACTCATGACTTGTGTTCATTTATTTTCAAATAGCATGTATCCCCCTCGCGGGTAATAAAACATTTAGTAGCTAGCATGGAAAGCGAGGCTACAGACTCACCTTAGTATAAGAGATCTAGCGAGATGATCGTCGATGATAGAGGATGCCTTTCAAACACGAGAACCGCTACCTATCAAATAAGGCGCATTCATTAATAATGACTCGAGAAATAAATCATACATAACAATATCAAACTCAAACTCATAAAATCATGATAAACTCGAGAGAAAACGATACAAAGAACTCTATTACACTCTTCTATACATTTACTTTACCATTCTACACTTTCAACAAAATCCTCCGGCACATACTACATGTACTAGCTTATTTACCTCTTTTAGACTTGTCAAACGCTTATGAAACGATTAGAGAAACTAACTTACTATATATAGAAAGCCTTCCAATATGTTTATCAAATGAAATTACTTTTAAAGTTCTTTACCCGACTCATCTTCAAACTACAAAATCCGGACAGATTTACGTTAATAATTCATACAACCGTTTTAACTTCTTTAAACGACTCCAGTTACAAACCGACACTTGGGTTTGAAATTAAACTCAACCTCTAGGGTTTACACTTCATTATCAGTATGTGACTCATTTCAAAACATCAACTTATAGTCCCCGAGATTCGATCCAAATATCGACAACAACTATATGTAGTGCCGATACTCGTCTCCCAGTACACGAATAATCAAAACATCATAACTTGCGCTCTTTTGGAGCTAGAAGCTCTACTTTATATAAAATCGAAGCTAATCCAATTATCTAAAACCCTAGGCTATTAGTTAAACCATTATAACAACATAAAATTCTCAAAATTACAGTTTACATACTGTTATAAAATACCCTTCAAAAACTTGTATAACATCATATTTTTAGCCAAAACCAATCATAGATATGATCATCACATAACCCTAACACTATCATATATCAACTATAACATTAGAATCATCATAAAAATCAAAACCTTAAAATCAAAATCAAGTTTTTAACACAATTTTTAGCAAGAACATCATTGATCATCCCAAAAATGACATGCATGAGCATAATTCTCACCTACCAACTTGAAAAAAATAAAACTTCTTGCATGTACATAAATTTTATACCAAAATTATCTCCTTACAAAATTAGAGATGGGACTTGTGTTGTTTTAGCTTAGATCATCATAGATTTTGAGAAAAATTGATTTGGGTGTTTTGGGTGAAGAGGGTCACGACAAGTTAAAGAAAAAGAAAGAGAGAGAGAAATTTTTGGTTGGTGGATTTGTGTATGTGTTTGTGTGTGTAATTTTAAGCTTATATATGGTGGTTGAGGACCAATGTTGTAAATTTGCAATAGTTATGGCTAAAAATGAAAATAGTTAGCTAAAAAGCGGGAAATAACTATTAGTCAATTTTGAAAATATTTACGGGACTCGGGTTTCATAAAGATACTTTTAAAATTTTAGAACGTACCTCAAATATAATAATATCGACTCCCGACTCGACTTAACACGTCATTTAACAGAAAACATCAAAAATGACAAACGTCGAACAACCGACAATAAAACGTAAAGTATTTGGCATCCATCGACATCACGCTTGCTAATACTACTTATACTTATTAAATATAAAATATAAACCTTCCAACATCGGTTTAAACTTAAACATCGAAAAATAAGTATTATTCAAACTCATCAAGAATTTCAAAAATAATCATAAAATAAGATTTAGCAATGACCCTTGTTTCGGGTTATCACATCCCCTCCTTCTTATGAGATTCATTCATCACCAAATCTCGCACTCCTAAAGAACCTTCCTCAGACGAACACAATGGTAACCAAATCCTATTCTCAAAATACCTCAATCCATTTTACCTTACTTCAAACAAAGGTTTCAACATTCAACCCAAATTTTCTGCCTCAATATTCTCTTCCTTCAAACCATTAGCTTGGGCTTTCAATATCGATTATGTCAAATCAACACTTTCCATCATTACCAAATCTCTAACTCTTATATACTTATCTCTTTCCTTTCTACTAAGTGCATCAGCTACCACATTCGCTTTACCAGGATGGTAACGAATCTCGCAATCATAATCACTCAGCAACTCAACCCATCTCCTTTGCCTTATATTTAATTCCTTTTGATCCACACACTTGGTTCCATACAAGTAGTGTCTCCACAGCTTCAAAGCAAAAATCACAACCCCAAGTTCTAAATCATGAGTAGTGTAATTCTATTCATGCTTCCTCAATTGTCTTGATGCATATGCTATTACTTTTTCCCTTTGCATCAACACAACTCCAAATCCTTTATGGGACGCATCACAATACACTACAAAATCCTCAGATCCTTCTGGCAAAGACAATATCGGCGCATAACATAATTTATCCTTCAACGTATTCAATACATATTCCTCTTCCAATCCCCATTCAAACACTTGATTCTTTTCCGTAAGCTTGGTCAACGGCTTAGCAATTAGTGAAAACTTCTCGATAAACCTTATATAATATCCAGCTAGACCAAGAAATTGGCGAACTTCAGTCGGCGTCGTTGGCACTGACCAATCTTTGATTGCATCAATCTTAGCAGGATCCACACAAACACCTTCACTATCAATCACGTGCCCCAGAAATTGCACTGATTTCAACCAAAATTCACACTTAGAGAATTTCGCATACAGCTTCTCTTTCTTCAACAATTCTAAAATTATCCTCAAATGCTTCTCATGTTCTTCTTCACTCTTGGATTAAACGAGAATATCATCAATGAATACGATAACAAACTCATCCAAATACGGATTGCATACTCGATTCATCAGATCCATGAATACTGCAGGCGTATTCGTTAACCCAAAAGGCATCACTTGAAATTCAAAATGTCCATATCGAGTACAGAAAGCTGTTATAGGAATATCTTCTTCCCTAACTCTCAATTGATGATACCCATACCTCAAATTGATCTTCGAGTATACACTTGATCCTTGCAACTGATCAAACAAATCATCAATCCTCGGCAATGGATATCGATTCTTGATAGTCAATTTGTTAAGCTCTCGGTAATCAATACACATTCTAAAAGAACCATCTTTCTTTCTAACAAACAAAACAAGAGCACCCTACGGTGACGAACTCGGTCTAATTAATCCCTTATCCATCAATTCCTTCAAATGATCAGATAATTCTTTCATCTCAGATGGAGCTAATCGATACGGTGCACGAGCAACTTGCGCAGCTCCCGACACTAAATCTATACGAAACTCCACTTCACGATGCGGCGGTAATATTGGCAAATCATCAGGGAAAACCTCAGGATACTCTTTAATCACAGGCACATCCTCCAATTTCCTTTCATTCACACCATCATTACTTATCTGTGCAAGAAACACATCACAACCTGCTTCTATATACCTCATCATCGTCAAACAAGAAACAACTCTCAAACGAGAAGTACATTCATCACCTTTCACAGTCAATACCCTATTCCTTAGCGGTATCTGGACTAATCTTTCTCCACCAACAATCACTGCACCATTACCAACTAACCAGTACATCCCAACAATCACGTCAAAAGATCCTAACTCTATAGGCATCAAATCAATACTAAACACATAATTACCTAACTTCAAGGAACAACCATTCAGTATTGAACTAGTGCTTAGAACCTTACCATCAACTAACTCCACCTTATAACTAGTTGTCAATCTCACTGGTTCTCTATCCAATAGCTGACTGAATCTAACATCTATGAAACTTCTATCGGATCCAGAATCAAATAACACACTAGAATAACAAGCATCAAGTAAGAACGTACCAGTCACCACATTCGGCCCTTGAGGTTTGTCAGCATCTCCCACGACGTAGGCTGGAGCAGCAGTGATGAGATGACATTTATACATGATCTCATCGTTCTTTTCGGGCTTTAAATGCATTAAAATGTCATAAAATACCATATATATGCTTGTATTTGTTTACTTGTGTGTTTTAGGTATGGATATCGTGAAAAAGACAAAAGATCACAAGAAACAAGGAAAAACGGACACGAGAAACGAGAAACGAAGTCGTACAAAGAACCGGGTCCTAGTTCATGATTTATCCAAGATTTACCCTTGAAGACTTGAAGAAATACAAGATTGATCCTCAATGAATGAAGAAATGACACTTAAAACCCTTGTGAATTCATAATTACAAGTTTGGTCCCTTAAGTTTGTCAAATTTGCAAAAAGGTCCTTCAACTTTGAAGAAATGACAAGATTAGTCCCTCAACTATTCAACATTGTCAAATATGGTCCCTCATGTAGGCAAACATCCTATGAATACCTTTAAAGATCAAGAAAGTCCAAAATCAGTCCTTCAAATATGAAAAACATGGCAAAAATAACCCTTGAAATCTTTTTGGAAAAGTTTTGTGCCAAAAGTGTGAAGTATGAAACTTAATTAACAAAGGGGAGTGAGTTTTATGGCTGAAAAACGTTTTATACCCATTTCACCAAAAACCAAGGACCACTTGTGCCATTTCCAAAGTTTAAACTTAAACAAACACGGGCCAAACACAAATCTCCCACTAAAATCGGATCAAACGTGGCACTATAGCACGTGATGAACCCAGAAATAACTTTTTACCAACAAAGGGTAAAGTTAAATTGGTTGTTCCCCCGTGTGATTCACACATGCAGAAACCCATCCCAACATTAAATCCCTCTTCTCCACTCACCCTTGGACCCCACACTCAACCTCATCTACCAATGAAAACACAACTTTCTCTCCAAGTAATCTGACGTGTCAAGATCAACAGCTTAGAGTCATAGCTTCACTCCAAAGCTAAAATGAACGTCCCTGATGCATTTGGACAGCTCACACACATCAAACGGCATCAAGCACTCAAGGGCAATTTTGAGAATTCATAGCTAGGGTTTTTAGCATTCTAGAACCATCTGTTAGGCCTATAAAAGGAGACCTCAACTTGTGAGAGTCCCTTTGTTCCAGATTTTAGCTTTTAATCTTCGTAATTCCTTTTTATTAAATAAAAGTTGGATTTTCTGAAAATTTGTGATTTCCCTTTGTGTTTTATAAAAGTTTGGTATCTGATAAGCTAAAGTCTAAGTTCCATATTCATGTTTGAAGGTTTTTGAGGCAAGGTTTTAAGCAATAAAACTTATGTTTCAAAAATCAGAAAGTTCTTGTTATTTGTTCATCATTGTGGTTTGTTATTCTTAGCATGTACAAGGAAGCTGGTACTTGTTTTGCTAGTACCTCAGCTCAAACAATCCAAGGCTTAGATGTAAGTCTTGGAGGTTTGCATCCCTCTCCCTTTTCAATTTTTCTGATTTTATTTGAATTTTTGGTGATTTTGCATGTTTATTGGTGAATCTATGTTTTGAGGCTTGATTTGTGTTTCTAAGGTTGATTATCAGTTGTAGAGGTGGATTAGATCTTGTTTGATAGGTTAAAACACAACAATCCTTTGGAAGATTGCAAAATCAGATTCCAAAGGGGTGTTTGGGTTAACTGATTCAAAGGGATTTGACCCTTCCTTTGTTGTTGTTCTTGGTTCTTTTGGTTTGGTATATGTATACTGGGTGCTAAGTGACATTTATCTGCAAGTTTTGTGGGTTTAAACAACCAAAACAATCAAAGGGCTATAAAATCTGATTTACTTGGGTATTTTGGCTAAAAATTTGGGGACACCAAGATCTAAGGGTAGACTAGGGTTAACAAGAGTGAAATTTTGGTTAACTTAATCAAGGAAAGAGATTTGAAGGCTTAAAATTGGATTGATGGTCAGATAGATCAGCAAAAGGATATTGGATAATCACTTTTGCTAATCAATAACTTTTTGTGCTTGAATCTGTGACAAATCTAACATTTTCAGGTAGTGAAATATTTTCTCGTATAATATTTGGAAACTTATTTTTGTGTTGGTTGACGAACTCACAATTTACGGATTTAAATTTGGGCTTACGTGCATAATTTGGCGTCTTTTACGACTAAACCGGAAACCTTAGGATTACGTATTTACGTTTTTGAACTCCGTTTTTGATGAGACAATTTTTATTGGATTCGTTTTGTGACGGTGATTCATAATTTATAAAAACGTTTTTCGTAAAACGACCCGAGGGCACGCAAATCGAGAAAACTAGAATCGAGAAATACCCGTAAACTAGTGAGAT
The DNA here is from genome assembly GCA_025667525.1 of Glebionis coronaria. Lineage (NCBI taxonomy): Eukaryota > Viridiplantae > Streptophyta > Magnoliopsida > Asterales > Asteraceae > Glebionis > Glebionis coronaria. Next base: position 28,260 of record JANFOE010002141.1, read on the forward strand.
AGGACAAAACACTTTGCCCCACCCCACTAGCTTATATGGGACGGCAAGATGACACACCACACATAGGTGGCATCAAGTCTTAGCTTGTTTACACAAGTGTAAGCTTGTGCTTACACTTTAAGCCAACTCATTTACCACTAAACAAAACTAGCAAGTAGTTTCACTCTTACCATTTCCATCCATGCAATCCACTCCAAAAACTCTCTCAACTCTCCCTCCTTGTCGTCCACTATAAGCTAACAAACCCCATCATTGATCTTTTCTAGCTACAAACCACATGTTTACTAGTCCTATTAAGGTGTTTCCTTGAAGCCTTGATCATTTGGTGGCCATATAACCAACTTTGGAGGTGATTTGCTTGTGTCCTAGGGCTGATTTTCCAACATATGATCTTGATATTTGATGGTCTTAGAGATACTTGTTGTGTTCATCAAGTTCTTGCCTTCCTAAAACAAGAAATCCACTTGGATTGGTAAAGAAGATCATCCTCTACATTTTTCTCTTATTATTTTGTAAAGAACAAATGTATTTTCTTTCATTTTGTATATGTATATGATGTATATATGATGATAAAAATGTTGTGTGGGGATCAAGTGTTGATAAACATGCTTAAAAATGATGATAACCATAAGAAATGAAGCTAAAATCATGACTAATTAGTTGGCTGTATAAAAACAGTAGATAACTAAATGATGAACTGATAAAAATGCATGGTTTGATCTATTTACAGTAAGTAGATGATGTTATACACATGTTAGAGATGGCCATGCAATGGAATCAAAATAATGAGTGAGATATGATCAAAACAAGTTAGGTGGTACAATCTGAATAAGCAGTTTTATAGGGACTGTTAAGGAAACTTAGACTCAAAATGGGCAGTAGCTATAACTAAGTTATATGTAGCACATATTATGAAGAAGTTGTCATCCAAAAATAAGCTTCTAAGTCATTATAGAACTCTAGATATGATAAAAATGGTAAATATGAAGTTAAAAATCAGATTTTGGAAATAATGTTTATTATTATTATATAAGCACTCACTTTATAATGTATAAAATGTAAAATATAAACCCACTAACTTATAAAAATTAATTATATAAATGTATAAAAGATTATTTAAATGGGTAAATTATATAAATGGTGGTAAAAATAATATTTATAAGTAATAAAAACTATAAACTTGATTTTTACGACTTTTTCGGCTATTGCCGTGAAATTAACGTTTTTCACCAAATAAAACTTAAACGACCAAACCCGTCTAATGTAAAGTTTATAAAAGTTATATACTGATTTATAAGTAACTAAGACAATTAAAAACTGATAAAACCCGAACTATAAGAATTACGGACATTTACGAGCTAAATAAACGTATTGGACTAATAATTGGACTTATAAGATAAAAACTTGTAAAAAGAATTATTTGGGCTTAACCCATTAGGGCCCAACATGAAAAGAATATATACTGATCATATAGGTATAAAATGGGTAAAAACAAGTTAAAGAACTTATAAAAGACTTAATGAACTTAAAATAGGTAAAATCGGTAAAACTAGTGAACTAGTAAGACGATACTAAAACGTAAACGCTAAAATGAGTAAACAAGGATTTATAAACCCACTTGATCATCATCATATGTACAAAATCATCATATGTATATTGTTATTTTGATAAAAGTCATTGGACCGAGTCTAAGACCGATTATTATTTATATAGGTTTCCGTGACCGAAGCACGCCCGTAGCCGATAATCCGCCTTTCATTAACAACGTGAGTTCATAGCCTCGCACTCTTTTAAATGTTTTATAAAATGATTTGTAAACCCGCGAGGGAGATAACATGCTATATTTTTATAAAAATAGAACACAAGTAGTCCCGATTGTATGCTAAATGATATGGACCCGAATGATGCTATGACCCTATATTCCAGACTAAAAGGATTATTAGTAGTTAGGTTATGTCACTTAAAGTCCCATTAGCATGAATTGTGAACTACCGGGATATGACCCTATATTCCAGACTAAAAGGATTATTAGATGCTATGACCCCATTTGATAGTACTATTTGGGGACGATCACCCCAGTTCGCGCCTTCACGGTTGATCCCCGTCGTACCACATTGATTGGTAAGCGAATTTATGTATGAGAAGATTCCATAGCGTGATTTTTGTGACGACACGCTAACTTAGATGGGCAAATTGTTTGTCGGGTTCGCGGCCTGCTGTTTTCACAGTAAGGTAACAATGTCATGCAGCTAATAATAATCCTAAAACGTATCTTAATTCAGATACTATAATCTATACGACATGTATAATCTAAATAAACGATAACGACGCTATTACGATGAATATATTACCTATCATGGTAATATAGAGACTACGGTCTCATGGACGGTTTTAGATGTATGCTTGATTTATATATTGCCTGACTAGCAATATGTGGACTTACTTCCGATATTATACTTGTGTTCTGATTTTAAATGATTGTAAATGATTGTTTTATATAACGGTTTTCATTAAACTCTATGAATTCACTCGGCATTCGCTGATTTGATTTTTGCATGTTTTCTATCTCAGGTGCTTGAAGGTAATCCGGATGGAGATCGACTCTGATGGCCCACACTTAATATTAAAAATGTTCATTCGATATGTGTTTTGTAAACTTAATGACCTGTATAATTTGGGACCTGTTGTACACTTTTGAAACTTTTTATCGAATGAATGTTTGTTAAACCTTGTACAACCATTTTTATGTGTTGTCTATTGTGACACCCTAGAATCGAGGTCATTAACGATACCCTAAATTACGCTAATTTTTGAAATTTTTGATAAATTTTAATTTCTATAATTATAAGTATTTTGGTTAAAACCGATGTTCGAGGTTATAATTTTTACGTTTGACGTTTTGAGAAGGACGATGACGATTACGATCCCGAGAGATGCCCAATTTTATATAATCTTTGACGATTTATCGATAATGTAATTTTTTCGAGAATTTTATTTACGGTTCGTGTTAAGTTGAGTCGGGTGAGTTTTATAGCCTTCCAAGTACATTTAAAGTATCCCAAAAATATTTTGGAGCGTTCGGGAAGATTTCCGACTCCCGTAAAATTTTCAAAATTGACAAATGAGTCAAACCCGCAAAGTTTTGAGGTCGTTTTCTATTTAAGGACAAAAGAAGCCCAAAATTGCACAAAGGTCCCTCCTAACTATCAAAAAGGGCCAAAATTGAAACACACACAAACACATACAACATTTCACCAAAAATCAAAACCATCACTCCCTCTCTTCTCTCTCTAGCTCACGGCACACCCAACACAAACAAAAATCCACCTAAAATCTTTTCTACTTGATTTTTCAAAAATCTAAGGTTAGACCACGCTTAGTTTGGTCATTACCCACCTATTCATATGCTCAAATCCAACATGCATTGATAAAAATTTTTCAAGATTTTTCATATGATCCAAATTCGTTTTTGTGGCTAATTGAGCTAATGCATGTTGATATTTAGTGTTATGGAAGTATAAACACCATGAAAACCCACCAAAATTAATTTGGTTGTGGTGATTTGGTCACCCAAACCCCACGGCAAAGGGGGTGTTTGGGGAGCCATGGTGGTTGTTGAATTTGCATGTTATATTTGTGTTTGGTTTGTTGTTTTAGAAAGATTCATATAGGTTTTATTACTTGCATGTTTATTTTCTTTGATTTTTGATATTGAGATTGGTTGATCAATAGGGGTAGGATGGAAGTTTGATGTTAGGATATGTTTGGGAAGGCTTAGAATGATGTTTAGTGTTGGTTAGAAGTCTTGGAATCGAGTCTAAGCATGTTTTTGATATAGTCATTTTTAGGCAGAAACATTTGGTCTATTTTGGAAAAATGATTTTTGTTCCAGGTCTTGGAAACTAAATATAGTGATAGAGGGTTTTTCTAGCTTTAATTTGGTATAAGGTAGAGCCCGTGACTCAAAACGAGCTAAAAGTTATGACATTTTAAAGATCGGGTACCGGGAGACGAGGACTTTCACAATCCGGATTTGTGCAAAGTTTTAGTCAAATCCCGAGGGTCACAAGTATAATTTGGTGAATGATCAAGGGTCAAAACTTGGTCCCTAACCTGTACAAATGAGTCTATATGTTGACTTATGAGTCAAGGAAGTCAAAGGTATTTTTCATATAGGTCAAAGTGGTCAAAATTGTTCGAAGCGCAATTTCAGCCCGTAAAATGTAGTCGTGGAAATGAGTTGCGTAACGGGTCGTAAAAGTGAAAACTTTTGTTGGACTTAAAAACATGTTATCTACAGGTCATATAGGATTTTTGGAAATTTTGTCAAATTTTATAAGCATGGTTTAATAAGGTAAAACAGCCCGTACTTTAGTCAAGTACCGGCGAGAACGTGTAAAAATGGACAACGTAGGTTATAAGAATGAATGGTATAAAATGAATGATACTTGTTGTTTTTGTTTTTGGCGTGAGTTATATTTGTCTTAAGTGACTTGTATATATGTATTTTATACAGTACCGTAAGTATTTAAATGAGATTACTCATTACGCGTTATTTGTGATAGGTGTTGATTTACCCGGGCATCCGTAACATCGTCAGTGATCACTCCTCGAACTACCGACTACTTAATATCTAAGGTGTGAATTTATAGCCTCGCTTATATTATTTCAAATTGTTTTACCCGCGAGGGAAATGCATGCTAGTTTTTAAAAAGGAACGTATATCATGAATGATTGTTAGACCCGAAAGTTGCCTTAGAAATTGTGTTGAGTACCAAAGTTGCAAAAGTCCCTAAATTCATGAACTATTAACTATTGTCTTGCCCTTGCGAAGGGGGAAATAGCCGCTTATGCAATTTGTAGTACTACGGGGTTAACGACCCAATGCTAGCCGAGAAGCTGTACTTATAGTAAGTTCTGCGGTAGATTATTTTGTATGAGAAATAAGGTATAATTGCAACTGATGCCTTTAGAAGGGGCACTGGTTTCATCTGAATCATGCCGGTATATTTACGCGGGTGATTGAGTTAACGGATTAGTGTCATGAGCTTAAACACAATTGTCAGTATCCTGATTATAGTTTGTTTGATCGACAAGACTATAAATGATCACGAATGGTTTTTATTATATATACGTTCAAATGGATTGAAAAACCTATGAATTCCACTCAACGTTTTCGTTGACCAAATTTTTGGCATGTATTTCAGGTAACCGCTGAGCAGTAGGATGGAGCATGCATGGGATGGATGTTGTGTGATCGGCTTGGCGTCCGCTTGTTTTTCCCTCCTTTTCTACTTAAACAATTTTTATGTTTAATGTCATGTGGTTGTAAAACTGAAGTTTTTGGGGTTGAGATTCATGGGGACCGAAAACGCTAAACTCTGTGCACTATTTGGGGTTGGAAAAACTGTGGACATGTATCATCTAACAATTTTAAATGTTGAATTTTTAAGTCGACGTCTTTTTAGCGTCGTTTGATATCTCTTGTGTGCAATGAATACTGTGTAGCACCCATTGTTGTAGTTCCGCTGCGCATAACAATTGTGGGGGTGTTACAGATTGGTAATCAGAGCCACGAGTTATAGAGAACTAGGTCGTTTTTGAAAATCCTAAACTATAACTTTTGGTGTTGTAAGAAAGGGTCCAAGCACACACAACTATCCTGCATGGCTCCGGTAAGATTTATTGTTGTATTTATGGCATTTGACGTATACTTTTGAGTAAAGTATATATGTGGGTAATTATTATATAAGTATGGAATTACTATATGTAGACGTTAAATTTTACGTGAAATATCCGACATCGTAATTTTCATATTTATCATGCATGAGCATCATATTATTACATTTCGGGCATATGTACCACCTTTGCATTGCATTTGCATGCATATATTTATAATTATTGTATAATTACTTATGTACCCTCCGAAATTCGCTGTTATTGCAGGAATGGCCGAGGTACCGCCCAACGATAACGGGAACGATTACGTCGTAGGTCACGAAGGGGGACCGTTTCCTCCGAACCCGCCGGACAATAATAATGGATGGATCGCTCCAGAAGACGAAATAGGACCGGAAAACGACAATGGCGAAAGTGAGGTGGATAATTTCAGCATGAGTAGTGACGACAATGAGGATTCCGAAGAAGAGCCCGAGGAGCTATTGGATGATGGCATTCCCGAGGATGCCGTAGGCCAGACCGAACCCGATTTGTTTCAATCCCCGAGTTCGCCGAAGGGTTATGAGGTACCACCGACCGGTCGTTATGAGCAGCAACCTTTTGATCGCCCGATGGACAATAGTAATGGGAGCAGTGGAGAGTCATCCAAGTCGCCATCGATTCATGAGAATATTGCAAGGGTCTATTTTCCGAGACCGAGTCACTACTGGGATCCCGCAGGTCGTTTGGGGAGGATGGAAAGGTTAATGTATGAGCGGTTTGTAGTTGAGACTAGGGTGATTAAGAAGTTTGATAAGACTGAAAGGGAGCATCAAAGACTGTTGGAAAGGACTTCAAGGATTGCGTATGATGGGATGATGAACACAAGTGCCATCAACAGTTTGAAATCAATGGTTGCGAATTTGAGTGCTAGTCTTGATCGTGTGAGGGAAGATCAGATGAGGTTGTCGAGGATGCACAGTTGGGAGCATCGTGTGAGGGATTCATTGCCCCCGGATTGGAGATTCGTGGACGATGTGGAGATGGAGGCGAATGACTTCATGGTTCAGCCGCCTACTGGAGGTGCTTGTATTTCGGTGGGAAATCAAGTAGCGATTGAGCATGGATCCACATCAGGGACGAGAAAGGAAACAGAATGTGGGCCAGATGAGAAAGGAAAGGGAAAAGTGGATGATGTGGACGAGGACGTGAGTGATGAGGAAACCGAGGAAGACGACGACGAGCCGCCATCCAAGAGGCAGTGTGGATCACCACATGCCTAGTTACTTGTTTTGTATTTTTCTTTGATCATTGTAATAGAACTATTTTAGACCTTTGTATGATGGTATTATGACGAGAAACTCAAGTACTTGATGTTTTGTGGTGAATGATTGTAGTGGCATTACTTGTCACGATTTTGGTTAACTACCAATACAATCTATGTTACCTTTCATGATCTGTGATATGTCTTAAATTTGATCTTTTGTGGTGTGAATTGATGAATATTAGTAACTCCGTAGTGATGTGTCGTTGTATGTATTTTATGTCTGGGAAACTTGATATGAATACTTACATTGTTTTTCTATTTTCTTGTCTTGCAGAAAGAGATATTCGATAAAACAATGCCTCCAAAGTTGACTGCCGATCGTGTTAACAACATGATTCAGGAAGCGATAGCTAATGCGTTGGAAGCGGACCGAGCTGGGAGAAATCAGGATCCAGGAAGGAACGCGGGGAGACAACCAGCCCCAAGAGTGTGTACCTATTCAAGCTTTATGAAGTGCGGTCCTACGCAGTTCCGTGGATCGGGTGGAGCCCTAGAACTTAGGCGATGGTTGGAAAAAGTTGAGAGTACGTTTGAAATCAGTGGTTGTGCAGAGGCGGATAAAGTAAAGTTTGCAGCAGCTACAATTCTGGATGATGCGTTAAGCTGGTGGAACACCCAGGTAGCTACGGTGGGATTGGCTGTGGCGAATGCAAGAACGTGGAATGCAACCAAAGCTTTGTTGACCAAGAAGTTTTGCCCAGAGGAGGAATTGGGGCAATTGGAGGACGAACTGAGGCATTTGACCTTAAGGAACAACGATATAGCTGCTTACACCAGGAGATTCAATGAGTTAAGTCTTTTGTGTCCGGACATATTTGCCAATGATGCCAAGAAAATGAAGCAGTATATAAAGGGTTTATCTAGCAACATCAAGGGTGAAACAACTTCGTCGAAACCTGGAACGTTTGACGAAGCGGTTCAAATGGCACACGCTTTGATGGACGTTAAGCTTCAGGACAAGCAGAATTACATTGCCGAAGGCAACAAAAGGAAATGGGAAGCGGCACAAAGTAACCAATCCCAAGGCCAGAACCGAGGTGGAAATCGAAACAACCATGGGCCGAACCGTAATCAGCAGTTTAATCAGAGAAGGAACGAAGGGATGAGGGCCGTGACAAACCCTAGAGGTGTGAAAGTGAATCCCCATTGTGGAAAGTGCAACTTGTATCATGTTGGAAACTGCCCGCCGGCATGCGGCAAGTGTGGAAAGGCAGGTCATAGGACTGCTAGTTGTCGAACGGGAGGAGTAGCCACTGGGGCTAATGCTATCAGGATGAGAGGATGTTATAGCTGTGGAGAAAGAGGGCATGTGCAAGCAAATTGCCCGAAGACAGGAAACAGACGGGGAGGAAATAATGCGGCAGCTGTGTATCAAGTGGGAACTGCTGATAAACCACAAGGTCCCAATGTGGTTACCGGTACGTTTTTGCTAGACGCTTGTTATGCTAGTATTTTATTTGATTCTGGCTCCGACAAGAGTTTTGTAGACGTTAGATTTAGTCGTAATATCGATAGAGAACCGGTGTTGTTAACGACTAGTTATAATGTTGAATTGGCCGATGGAAAAATTGTTAGTACGAATTCTATACTGAAAGGGTGTACCTTGAAGTTAGGAAACTACGCTTTTAAAATCGACTTGATGCCTATAGAGCTAGGATCGTTTGACGTGATTGTGGGAATGGATTGGCTAATGGTGCATAGTGCTACAATCGTCTGTGGTGAGAGATTGGTGCAGATTCCGCTGAGGAATAGGGTTTTGACGGTAAAGGGAGACGAATGCACTTCTCGTTTGAAGGTGATTTCGTGTTTGAAGATGATGAAGTACGTAGAGAGCGGATGCGATGTGTTTTTGGCACAGGTTTCGAGTGATGGTGATGTAGAGGCGAGGATTGAAGAGGTACCAGTTATTCGCGAGTATCCGGACGTTTTTCCAGACGAGTTGCCAGGTTTACCGCCTAATCGTGAGGTCGAGTTTCGAATTGATTTAGTGCCTGGAGCTGCACCGGTTGCACGTGCACCTTATCGCTTAGCACCATCTGAGTTAAAGGAGTTAGCGGATCAATTGAAGGAATTGATGGACAAAGGATTTATTAGGCCGAGCTCATCACCTTGGGGAGCGCCAGTGTTGTTCGTAAAGAAGAAGGATGGTTCGTTTAGAATGTGTATTGACTATAGAGAACTCAATAAGCTGACGGTTAAGAATCGGTACCCATTACCGAGGATTGATGATTTGTTCGATCAATTACAAGGTTCCAGTGTATACTCAAAGATCGATTTAAGATCAGGGTATCATCAACTGCGTGTAAGAGAGGAGGATATTCCTGTAACTGCCTTTCGTACGCGGTATGGACACTTTGAATTTCGAGTGATGCCGTTTGGGTTGACAAACGCGCCTGCTGTATTCATGGATCTTATGAATCGCGTGTGCAAGCCGTATCTAGATAAGTTTGTTATTGTTTTCATCGACGACATACTTATTTACTCTAAGAGTAAGGAGGAGCACGAGAAGCACCTGAGAAAGATTTTGGAGTTGTTAAGGAAGGAGAAACTGTATGCAAAATTCTCTAAGTGTGAGTTTTGGTTGGAATCAGTGCAGTTTCTAGGTCATGTGATTGATAGTGAGGGAGTTTGTGTAGATCCTGCTAAGATCGAAGCGATCAGGGAATGGTCAGCACCGACGACGCCGACTGAAGTTCGACAATTTTTGGGTTTAGCTGGGTATTATAGAAGGTTTATCGAAGGATTTTCGTTGATTGCGAAACCATTGACGCGGCTTACCGAGAAGAATAGGGTGTATGAATGGGGAAATGAGGAAGAGCTTGCTTTCGAAACGCTCAAGGATAAGTTATGTTCAGCGCCGATTTTATCATTGCCTGAGGGAACCGAAGACTTCGTGGTGTATTGTGATGCGTCTCGTAAAGGTTATGGAGCGGTATTAATGCAACGTGAAAAGGTGATAGCTTACGCGTCGAGGCAATTAAGGAAGAACGAGGAGAACTACACGACGCACGATTTGGAATTAGGAGCGGTAGTGTTTGCGTTGAAGCTGTGGAGACACTATCTGTATGGGACAAAGTGTGTTGTATTCACTGATCACAAGAGTTTGCAGCACATTTTAGATCAAAAGGAGTTGAATATGCGACAAAGACGATGGGTTGAACTACTGAGTGATTATGACTGCGAAATTCGCTATCACCCTGGGAAGGCGAATGTTGTAGCGGATGCATTGAGTAGGAAGGAACGGGAGAAACCTTTGAGGGTTAGAGCTTTAGTGATGAGTGAGAGCGTTGACTTAACCGAAACCATACTGAAGGCTCAGGAGAGAGGATTGATGAAAGGGAATGTTGAAGCCGAAAACTTGGGACGAATGTTGAAACCTCTTTTTGTGATTAGATCTGACGGACTAAGATATTTTGAGAATCGGATTTGGTTACCATTGTGTCCATCTGAGGAAGGAAAGCCTGGAGTTCGAGAATTGGTTATGAATGAGTCGCATAAGTCGAAGTATTCGATACATCCTGGATCGGATAAGATGTACCACGACCTGAAGAAAGTTTATTGGTGGCCGAATATGAAGGCAGATATTGCTCGTTACGTCAGTAAGTGTTTGATTTGCGCAAAGGTTCAGGCAGAACATAAGAAACCATCTGGATTGTTGGTACAACCGGAAATCCCAGAATGGAAATGGGAGAAAATCGCAATGGATTTTGTGACGGGTTTACCTAGGACTCCTAGTGGATGCGATATGATATGGGTAATTGTGGACAGGTTGACGAAATCTGCTCATTTCTTACCTATGAAGAAGACGGACGGCATGGAAAAACTCGCCAGCGTGTACGTGAGAGAGATCGTCTGTAGACGTGGAGTGCCGTTATCGATCATTTCGGATCGTGACAGTAGATTTACGTCGGAATTTTGGAAATCGCTTCAACGTGCGATGGGCACTGAACTGAGTTTAAGCACGGCTTATCACCCGGAAACTGACGGCCAGAGTGAACGAACGATTCAAACGATGGAGGACATGCTCCGAGCGTGCGTGATTGATTTTGGAGGAAGTTGGGAACGCCACTTGCCTCTAGTGGAATTTTCGTACAATAATAGTTATCACGCGAGTATCAAAGCGGCACCGTTCGAAGCATTGTATGGAAGGAAGTGTAGATCGCCCGTGTGTTGGAGTGAAGTAGGGGAAAGTCAATTGATTGGACCCGAAATGGTGTTAGAAACGACAGAGAAGATCGTGCAGATCAAGAACCGACTACTTGCTGCGAGAAGCCGACAGAAAAGTTATGCTGATAACCGAAGGAAACCGTTGGAGTTTGAAGTTGGAGATATGGTTATGCTCAAGGTATCGCCATGGAAGGGTGTAATTCGTTTTGGGAAGAAAGGAAAGTTGAGTCCGAGGTACATTGGACCGTTTAAGATCGTTGAACGAATTGGACCAGTAGCGTACAAGTTAGAATTGCCGACCGAGCTTAGTGCTATTCATGACACGTTTCACGTATCGAACCTGAAGAAGAGTTTGGCGGACAAGGAATTGGTGATTCCTTTGGACGAGATTCGACTAGACGACAAAATGCACTTTGTGGAAGAACCTGTGGAAATCATGGACCGGGAGGTCAAGCAGTTGAAGCGTAGTAGGATTCCCATTGTGAAGGTCCGATGGAATTCTAAGCGTGGACCGGAATACACCTGGGAACGTGAGGACTTTTTCAAGGAAAGGTATCCTCATTTGTTCCAGTAGCACGAAATGTGAGTACAAGAAGAGGCGAGCGCCGGGACGTCGCTCTCTTTAAGGAGGGGTGGATGTGACACCCTAGAATCGAGGTCATTAACGATACCCTAAATTACGCTAATTTTTGAAATTTTTGATAAATTTTAATTTCTATAATTATAAGTATTTTGGTTAAAACCGATGTTCGAGGTTATAATTTTTACGTTTGACGTTTTGAGAAGGACGATGACGATTACGATCCCGAGAGATGCCCAATTTTATATAATCTTTGACGATTTATCGATAATGTAATTTTTTCGAGAATTTTATTTACGGTTCGTGTTAAGTTGAGTCGGGTGAGTTTTATAGCCTTCCAAGTACATTTAAAGTATCCCAAAAATATTTTGGAGCGTTCGGGAAGATTTCCGACTCCCGTAAAATTTTCAAAATTGACAAATGAGTCAAACCCGCAAAGTTTTGAGGTCGTTTTCTATTTAAGGACAAAAGAAGCCCAAAATTGCACAAAGGTCCCTCCTAACTATCAAAAAGGGCCAAAATTGAAACACACACAAACACATACAACATTTCACCAAAAATCAAAACCATCACTCCCTCTCTTCTCTCTCTAGCTCACGGCACACCCAACCCAAACAAAAATCCACCTAAAATCTTTTCTACTTGATTTTTCAAAAATCTAAGGTTAGACCACGCTTAGTTTGGTCATTACCCACCTATTCATGTGCTCAAATCCAACATGCATTGATAAAAAATTTTCAAGATTTTTCATATGATCCAAATTCGTTTTTGTGGCTAATTGAGCTAATGCATGTTGATATTTAGTGTTATGGAAGTATAAACACCTTGAAAACCCACCAAAATTAATTTGGTTGTGGTGATTTGGTCACCCAAACCCCACGGCAAAGGGGGTGTTTGGGGAGCCATGGTGGTTGTTGAATTTGCATGTTATATTTGTGTTTGGTTTGTTGTTTTAGAAAGATTCATATAGGTTTTATTACTTGCATGTTTATTTTCTTTGATTTTTGATATTGAGATTGGTTGATCAATAGGGGTAGGATGGAAGTTTGATGTTAGGATATGTTTGGGAAGGCTTAGAATGATGTTTAGTGTTGGTTAGAAGTCTTGGAATCGAGTCTAAGCATGTTTTTGATATAGTCATTTTTAGGCAGAAACATTTGGTCTATTTTGGAAAAATGATTTTTGTTCCAGGTCTTGGAAACTAAATATAGTGATAGAGGGTTTTTCTAGCTTTAATTTGGTATAAGGTAGAGCCCGTGACTCAAAACGAGCTAAAAGTTATGACATTTTAAAGATCGGGTACCGGGAGACGAGGACTTTCACAATCCGGATTTGTGCAAAGTTTTAGTCAAATCCCGAGGGTCACAAGTATAATTTGGTGAATGATCAAGGGTCAAAACTTGGTCCCTAACCTGTACAAATGAGTCTATATGTTGACTTATGAGTCAAGGAAGTCAAAGGTATTTTTCATATAGGTCAAAGTGGTCAAAATTGGTCGAAGCGCAATTTCAGCCCGTAAAATGTAGTCGTGGAAATGAGTTGCGTAACGGGTCGTAAAAGTGAAAACTTTTGTTGGACTTAAAAACATGTTATCTACAGGTCATATAGGATTTTTGGAAATTTTGTCAAATTTTATAAGCATGGTTTAATAAGGTAAAACAGCCCGTACTTTAGTCAAGTACCGGCGAGAACGTGTAAAAATGGACAACGTAGGTTATAAGAATGAATGGTATAAAATGAATGATACTTGTTGTTTTTGTTTTTGGCGTGAGTTATATTTGTCTTAAGTGACTTGTATATATGTATTTTATACAGTACCGTAAGTATTTAAATGAGATTACTCATTACGCGTTATTTGTGATAGGTGTTGATTTACCCGGGCATCCGTAACATCGTCAGTGATCACTCCTCGAACTACCGAATACTTAATATCTAAGGTGTGAATTTATAGCCTCGCTTATATTATTTCAAATTGTTTTACCCGCGAGGGAAATGCATGCTAGTTTTTAAAAAGGAACGTATATCATGAATGATTGTTAGACCCGAAAGTTGCCTTAGAAATTGTGTTGAGTACCAAAGTTGCAAAAGTCCCTAAATTCATGAACTATTAACTATTGTCTTGCCCTTGCGAAGGGGGAAATAGCCGCTTATGCAATTTGTAGTACTACGGGGTTAACGACCCAATGCTAGCCGAGAAGCTGTACTTATAGTAAGTTCTGCGGTAGATTATTTTGTATGAGAAATAAGGTATAATTGCAACTGATGCCTTTAGAAGGGGCACTGGTTTCATCTGAATCATGCCGGTATATTTACGCGGGTGATTGAGTTAACGGATTAGTGTCTTGAGCTTAAACACAATTGTCAGTATCCTGATTATAGTTTGTTTGATCGACAAGACTATAAATGATCACGAATGGTTTTTATTATATATACGTTCAAATGGATTGAAAAACCTATGAATTCCACTCAACGTTTTCGTTGACCAAATTTTTGGCATGTATTTCAGGTAACCGCTGAGCAGTAGGATGGAGCATGCATGGGATGGATGTTGTGTGATCGGCTTGGCGTCCGCTTGTTTTTCCCTCCTTTTCTACTTAAACAATTTTTATGTTTAATGTCATGTGGTTGTAAAACTGAAGTTTTTGGGGTTGAGATTCATGGGGACCGAAAACGCTAAACTCTGTGCACTATTTGGGGTTGGAAAAACTGTGGACATGTATCATCTAACAATTTTAAATGTTGAATTTTTAAGTCGACGTATTTTTAGCGTCGTTTGATATCTCTTGTGTGCAATGAATACTGTGTAGCACCCATTGTTGTAGTTCCGCTGCGCATAACAATTGTGGGGGTGTTACATCTATGATTGGAGTTATTGTGCTATCCCGTAACACTCTGAAAGACCCTTCCGCTGTACCGATACGAAAAATGAGAGTGTTACAGAATCTGCTTATTTACTTTGATCCATTGCTTGAAACAAGTTTATTTGTGCTTATTGGACTTTATTATCTCTTGTGTATGCATTTGGTTCAATTTGGCTGGCTTATTCATGCTAAAACTGCTTATTTGTTCATAACTGCTTATTTTCAAGGTCTGTGCAATATCTGTGGACTGTTTGCTTATTCTGGGCTTATTGTATGAACCAATTTGTGATTTCTTTGTTGATAGACTCCTTGTGATTCACTGATCACAAAGGTGCCCTTGTTTCTACTTGAATCCAATTGGATCTCTCACAAATCACATGTCAAATAGTCAAAGCAGTGGGAACTCCTTTCCCCTGCTGCTAGCCACTGCTAGTGTAATTTTGTGTTCAGCTTATCAATAAGCTATTTTAGCTTATTTTAACCAGCAACAACTTTAATTTTGTGATAGGTGCTCATTATTTGACCCATTTGTTCATACTGGAGCATTTGGTGGGTTGACTTTAGGGTTTGACTAGAAAACCAACTTAATTAACTTTTTCATAAGTGCTTACTGGCTTATTCCAGCTTATTGGTTTTGCTTATTGGATTTTGGTTGATTGATTTGGCTTATTGAAGTCATTTGTAACCTTTTGCAAGTTGAATCAAGTCTTGAGGTGCCCTAGAACTAAAACCCGACTATTTTGTCTTTTAGTGGATTTGTTCTTGGCTTATTTCTAGCTTATTGAGTGTGCTTTTTCAAAAAAAAAAATTACAGATCTCTTTAGTATCCCAAAAGAAGGTTGTGTGTCAAATTAGAGCTTATGGCATTGGATTATTGCTTAATGGGCTTATTGGCCCAATAAAATTAAGCTGTTTGTTCATTAAGCTGTGATAAGCTCACTTTCAGCTTTTGAGCCTTCAGAGTTTTGTGTTTAGAATTGAATTTTGATTCAGATAGGGCTGGGCCAAGTTTGAATTTTTGGACCCATTAAGCCCATTTGTGTTGACTGATTTTGCTTTTGGCCCATTTGAGGGCCCAATAGGGGTAATTTGGTAATTTTGCTTTCATTTTCTGATTATTTAGGTTAAAATAAACTAGTTTGCAAGTTTTTATAATTTTTTATAATTTTTGGATTTTTAATATTATTTTAATATTATTTTATTATTATTTTTCAAGTTTCACATTTTTGCATTTTTTATATTTTTCTTAGCTTAAATACATTAAAATAGGAATTTTTCAACTCTTAGATTAATTTTACCATCTTTAGATTAATTTTTATAATTATTTTAAGTTTTAATAGTTTTTAAATCATTTTAAATAGTTTTTCTTAGTTTAAAATTTTATAAAAATAGTTGTTAATCTTTTTAGGTCATTTTATAGGTTTACCAGTTGAAAAATCTTTATTTGGGCTTTTTGATAATTAATTTGATTTTTAGGGCTTTAATTAGCATTTAAAAATTAATATTTAATTATTTAAAAGGTTTGAAAAAGTTTTGATCATTGATAAACTCTTAGTTTATTTATTTTGATTTTTGGTAAATTTTTGGGAATTTTTAGAATTAATTTTTATTTTTGTACTTTTTACGGTTTTACGTTTAGTCATCGTAGTAATAATTTCACGTCTTCGTCATTCTCTTTTCTCATCCCCTTCTTTAAAATATTAATCTCAAACCAATTACGAATTAATCACACACATATACCTCCTTGGGAAATGAACTTTCACCTTTGGGTCATTAGTACACGGTTTTCCTAAACCGTCGTATTTAATACTTTCCCTATTTACCTCCTTTTCCTAAAGGTGTGGTAAAACACTACAACCATTTTGGCGCCGCTGCCGGGAAGGTGTGTCGTGATTAATTTGTCTTGTTGTTTTTAATATTAACCATAAATAGTATTTGTATTAGTAGAATTCTACTAATACGTATTATCGGTTTTTTGGTTTTTCTTGTGAAATTATTATTACTATATTGTATTAAGTATCACAATCAATACAAAATATCTCCAAAAGTGTGAAAACACAACCTTAATTGGGATTTGATCTCTTAATTATTGTATTCGAATCTCAAACAAAAGAAAAAGGAAAAAATAGATAAATACTTTCGTGAAGCTCGATTTTAAAAAATACAAACTATAAGGTGGGTATAAGGCGGGTATTATAAAATATACCCTAAGGAAAAAGGCTCTTAAGTGCTTCGCGCCGCCTCGTTTCCCCGCTTGCTTGTGAGTATTTTGAAATTGAAGGCTAATCGAGGGTTTTGCCGCCCAAAGTATTATTACGTATAATATATTTGCTTGGTTTTCTTTGTGATTAAACCCTCTTGAACAATTTGGTTTTCACCAAAGTTCTAAAGTCATTCGAAGGCGTTCACTCCACGTGATCGTTTTCATTCTTTTGAGGCTTCTTTAATCAAGAGTTTGATTCGAGGAGAGATTTGGTCGATTGTTGTCTACGAAGATACACCAAAATCCAAAAAAATTAAAAACAATCAAAAACACAAAAAAATTAAAAATTCACAAAACACCCAAAAAGATTCTTCTTTGCTCACCTCCCATTCTTCGTGAAGTTTATGATCACTCGCAATCAAGCAAAACGAGCTCGTAAACGTCTTCAAAAGCAAGCAAATCAAGAGACGTTGATTGAAGAACAAACTCCAATTGTTGAACCTATTGTGGAACAAGAAGTCGTCATGGCTAATCGTACTATGATGGAGTTGCTTCAAGCACCCACCGAGGGTTTTGGAGAGGCCATTGTGATTCCCACTATCCTTGCGGAGAATTTCGAGATTAAGACGGGTTTAATGTCGATGTTGCAAGCTAATAAGTTTAGAGGTCATGAGAAAGACAACCCGCATTACCACATAAGGAATTTTAATCGTCTCACCGCAAGTAGCAAGTTTAAGGATGTTCTACATGACGCCATTAAGATGATGTTGTTTCCATACTCGTTAGATGGACCCGCTAAAATTTGGCTTGAGAAAGAACCGCCAAATCAAGTTTGACATGGGGTGATCTCGTTTCTAAGTTTGTGAACAAATTTTTTCCACCATCTAAAACAACACATTTGAAAAATGAGATTTCAAGATTTGTACATTGAAATAATGAATTTTTTTTAATGGCATGGGAACGATTTAAAGAAATGTTACATGAATGTCCACACCATGATTTTTCGGAATTGCATCAAGTTGATAGTTTTTATAATGGGCTTAATGATCATGAACGAGATTACTTGAATGCCGCCGCTGGTGGTAATTTTTTGTGCAAAACGACCGATGAAGCTTTAAAGATTATCGAGAATAGATCTAAGGTTTATAGCCCTCGTAACACACCGAGTGTTGCCAATATGGGTTCGTCATCGTCGTCATCGTCTCATAGCATTAATGCCTTACATGATGAAGCTAATGAGGAAAACCGGTTTTTCGATAGATTTGCTAATCTTACGACTCATTGGAAAACACAAGAGGCTTTGAATTCCGCTTCGATTAAAGCGGTTGAAAAGAGTTGTTTGTCTTGTGGTGGAGCTCATGATCTTTCCGAGTGCATTACCGCCGGTGGTAACACTTCGAGAGCTTACTAGCAACGGGAACTTATAACCAAAACGGCCAAGGTTCCCGCCCAAATCAAGCTCCACCAAATCAAAATGCTAATAACTATCGAAACAACAATCAAGGTGGTAAATATCAAGGCAATTCACGTAACTACAACAAGGGGAATTATCAAAGTGGAAATGGACAAGTTACTAATCAAAACCAAAACCGTGATTTTCAAAATACTACACAAGGTTTTCAAAATGCTCACACTAAAAATCTTCAAGGAGAATTTTTAGATTATGCTAAATCAAATGATGCTAAATTTGATAATATGCAACGTGAGATGATTAGCTTAAGATCCGAGTTGAAAACGAGCTTAAAAACGAACTTGCTAGTGAACTTAAAACTCATGCAAATAAAATGGAGGGAAATGTCCAAAGTCTTCAACAAAACCAACAAAAGATGGAACAAGGACAACATGAGATTAAGCATGAATTGTTAAAAGCGGATTTAAGGCAATCAAAATTTGAAGACCGAATGGAAAAAATGTTTGAAGCAATCATGTGTAAACCCTCTTATTCGGGTGGTCTTCCTAGTGATACCATTGCAAACCCGAAGGGAGAAATGAAGGTTATTACTACACGAAGTGGTAAAACTTTCAAGGAACCAATCTCTCATCCAAGTACTTCTACGGAGAAGGAAATCGAGAAAGAGCCCGAGGTGATGGTCGAAAAGGAGCATATTACAATCCCACGAAGTACCACTCATACCACACCTACGGTTGAACCAATACCAATTATGGAACCCGAGATTCCAAGGCTGTTGCCTAATGTCCAACCCACACCACCCATACCTTACCCTTCGAGACGAAACAAAGATAAATTGCAAGAACGTAACAAACAACAAATCGAGCTTTTTACAAAAATGTTTCAACAAGTGCATTTTGATGTAAGTTTAGCCGACGCATTGTTATATATGCCTCGTTTCGCTTCTACTTTCAAAAGTATGATGAGCGATAAGGAAAAGCTTTCAAAGCTTGCTAATTGTTCTTCGGTTTATCTTAACCGCATACCGGAAAAAGTTGGTGACCCCAGAAAGTTTCTCATTCCTTGTGACATACAAGATATGAAAGAATGCCTCGCCTTGGCCGATCTTGGTGCGAGCATTAATTTAATGCCATTTTCTATTTGGAAATCGCTTTCGCTTCCGGCTCTTACTCCTTCGAACATGTCTATCGAGATGGCCGATCATTCTACGATTTTAGCATGTGGAGTAGCCGAAGATGTTTTCGTAAAAGTGGGGAAGTTCTACTATCCCGTTGATTTTATAGTAGTTGACATCCCCGCGGATCCTCAAGTTCCTCTAATTTTAGATCGTCCATTTTTTGACACCTCGAGATCGCTTATCGACGTTCATGCAAGAACTATCACTTTGAGATTCAACGAAGAGGAACTTGTTATAAACGCTACTCAAAACTCAAAACCTTCTCATGTTTATGCAATTGCTACCATCAATCACATTGACTTAGTTGATGTGGTTTGCGATGAGTTTTCACAAGAAGTGTTAGGTTTTTCCGATAGCTCTTCAAGTGGCAATCCCACTATTTTGGATCCGATTCTTGCTAATTCTACACCAAATCTCACTCCATTCCAAGGAGGCGATTTTACTTGAAATGAAATCGACAATGATGATGAGGTGTTTATTAGTAATGATACTTCTATTCCACCATTTCTTCTGCCGATGGAAGTTATGAGTGTTGTGCAAAAATCTTCAATCGAGGAACCACCTATCCTTGAATTGAAAGATCTTCCATCTCACCTTGAATACGCATTCTTGGAAGGTGATGACAATTTGTCGGTTATTATTGCAAGAGGTCTTGCTAATGATGAAAAAACCGAGCTCTTGAAAGTTCTTAAAGCTCATAAAGGGGCAATTGCGTGGAAAATTTCCGACATTAAGGGTATTGACCCAAAATTTTGTACTCACAAGATTTTAATGGAGGAGGACTACAAACCCGCATTTCAAAGTCAAAGAAGGGTAAACCCCAAAATTCACGATGTCATAAAAAAGGAAGTTTTAAAACTCCTTGATGCGGGAATGATTTATCCTATCTCCGATAGCCCATGGGTGAGCCCAATCCATTGTGTCCCTAAAAAGGGAGGAATGACCTTTGTGCCTAATGAAAACAACGAGTTAATTTCCACTCGTGTTGTGACCGGTTGGAGGGTGTGTATTGACTACCGAAAGTTAAATGACGCCACTCGTAAAGACCACTTCCCTTTGCCCTTCATGGATCAAATGTTGGAGCAACTAGCGGGAAATGAATTCTATTGCTTTTTAGATGGTTTTTCCGGTTACTTTCATATCCCTATCGACCCTCGTGATCAAGAGAAGACTACATTTACGTGTCCTTATGGAACGTTTGCTTATCGTAGGATGCCTTTCCGACTTTGTAATGCACCGGGTACGTTTCAACGGTGTATGATGGCCATTTTTCACGATATGATCGAGAAGTCGATGGAAGTGTTTATGGATGACTTTTCGGTGTTTGGCAATTCGTTCACGTCGTGTTTATCTAATCTCGAGCAAATGTTAAAACGTTGTGAAGAAACCAATCTTGTGCTTAATTGAGAAAAATGTCATTTTATGTGTAAACAAGGAATCGTCTTAGGACATAAGGTCTCGAAAGCGGGGATTGAGGTCGATAAAGCTAAGGTAGACGTCATCGCCAAGTTACCACATCCCAAAACCGTTAAGGGAGTTAGGAGTTTCCTAGGCCACGCGGGCTTTTATCGTCGTTTCATCAAAGACTTTTCGAAAATCTCTCGACCTATGACACACCTTCTCGAGAAGGATGCTCCTTTTATTTTTAATGAGGATTGTGTTAGAGCTTTCGAAACTCTTAAAAGGAAACTTACCGAAGCTCCCATTCTTGTTGCTCCTAATTGGGAATTACCCTTTGAAATCATGTGCGATGCAAGTGATTATGCTATAGGGGCCGTCTTAGGGCAACGTTATGAAATGCATTTTCGTCCTATCCATTATGAAAGTAAGACGATAACCGAGGCTCAATTAAAGTACACCACAACGGAAAAGGAATTCCTTGCCGTGGTCTATGCTGTTTAGAAATTCCGACCTTATCTCGTCTTAACTAAAAGCATTGTGTATACCGACCATTCGGCTATCAAGTATCTCTTAGCTAAGCAAGATGCTAAGCCGAGATTGCTTCGTTGGATGCTCCTCCTCCAAGAATTTGATGTCACCGTGCTTGAAAAAAAGGAGCCGAGAATCTAGCGGCCGATCATCTCTCTCGTCTAGAAGATCCTCACAAAGATGTTTTCGAGGACAAGGAAATCACCGAAACATTTCCTCTCGAGACTCTCGGTGTAGTGAATTCTAAAGACACCACCCCATGGTTTGCCGACATTGCAAATTACCATGCGGGGAATTTCATAATCAAGGGTATGACGACACAACAAAAGCGAAAATTCTTTCGTGACGTCAAGTTCTATTTTTGGGACGACCCTTATCTCTTTCTGGTTTGTGCGGATCAACTCGTTCGACGTTGTGTTTTTGGTGCCGAAGATTCTAATATCCTTAGAGCTTGTCACGAGGGACCCACGGGTGGTCACCATGGTGCTAATCTCACGGTTAAGAAATTGTTCGATGCCGGCTTCTTTTGGCCTTCTATCTATCGTGATGCACACGCACTTGTGAAGTCGTGTGATTCGTGCCAGCGTCAAGGAAAATCATCTCAACGTGATGAAATGCCGCAAAACATAATTCAAGTGTGTGAGATTTTCGCATTTGGGGCATAGACTTTATGGGGTCGTTCCCATCGTCTCATGGTAACAAGTATATCCTCGTCGCGGTGGACTACCTTTCTAAGTGGGTGGAAGCTAAGGCTTTACCTACTAATGATGCTCGTGTGGTAGTGAAGTTTTTGAAGCAACTATTCTCTCGGTTCGGAACCCCTCGTGCTATTATAAGCGATCGTGGAACCCATTTTTGTAATTACCAATTTGAGAAATTCTTAAAGAAATATGGAGTTACTCATCGTCTTTCTACGGCTTATCACCCGCAAACAACTGGGCAAGTCGAGGTTTCGAACCGAGCTTTGAAGAGGATTTTAGAGAGGTCAATTGGAGAAAACCGTGCTTCATGGTCCGACAAACTCGATGACGCTTTATGGGCCTTTAGGACCGCTTATAAGACACGTATCGGTTGTACTCCTTATAAGTTAGTCTATGGGAAGAATTGTCATTTTCCCATGGAATTGGAGCATAAGGCATATTGGGCCCTTAAGCATGCAAACTTTGACTTAAAGACCGCGGGAGATCACCGGAAAATACAATTGAATGAATTGGATGAACTAAGAGACAATGCTTATGAAAATTCATTGATTTTAAAAGAAAAGACTAAAAAGTTTCATGATGCAAAGATTAAAAACCGGGTTTTTAACGTTGGTGATCAAGTGTTACTTTTTAACTCTAGACTTAAGATATTTTCCGGGAAATTGAAATCTCGTTGGTCGGGTCCTTTCACCGTTACACAAGTGTTTCCTTATGGGACCATCGAGCTAGCTCAAGATGATGGTCCTAACTTCAAGGTGAATGGACATAGGCTTAAGCACTACTTTGGTGGGGAAATTCCTTCAATGGTTGACCTCGACCAAGTCACATTCCCCAATGATAATTAGCATTGAGGGGATCGAGTCGAGCTCATGACTCGGTAATCAAAAACGATGTGCCTCGTGGGGGAGATCCCATGCTTATCCTTTTATGCTTACTAATAACTAATGAGAGGGGATTTGTGCCCTTCCAACTCGTTATCTCGTGGTTGTTTGTGATTGTGTTATCTAGATCATCATCATCTACGATTGAAGACTCTCGTGTTCGTTTACGTGAGCCTCCATCGTTTGCTTGAAGAAGTTTTTCAATAATCCATTGACATATCCTTTATTGTTCTAACAATTATCTTTTAGCATACTTCATAAACGGCTTTAGATATATTGTTGATCACCCTTTCCATACTAGATCCTAAGCATTCGACTCTTCGTGTCTAGTATGGGGGTGCTCCACCTTTAGACTCGAAACATTGAGGACAATGTTTACTTTTAGTATGGGGGTGAATAGATATTTGCTTTGCTACGCCCTCACGTTTTCCAACTTTCAATGTTATATTTTTGTTACTAATACGGCTAAAAAAGGCCAAATTTTAAAAAGTTTTTTAGTTTTCATAAGTGTTTTAGGACACGAATGTATATTTTCCGATGGGTAGAATAAGAGCTAATTTTTGACTTGATGGGCATTTGGAGCCATTTACATTCCTTAACCCGCTCAATTCAAGTTTTTCTAGACTTTTATATAGGGAACTTTAAAACGCGAAAGTCTTAGCTCATTCGGGTTAAGAACAAGAACTTTTCGCAAGTTCCTATAATTGATCCTAGAAAGTCACTTATCAAGGGAACTATAAAATGCATTCTGTAAACTTGAAAAAGTCCAAGAAACTGCAAGATCCTATAGGTGGCTTGTAAACCCAAAACTTTGATTTGATATAGTCTTAATGAAAGCTAATCCAAATTTGGCTTAGTTTTGACTTGCATGGCTAAGTATTCACGAGTCTCTTTAATTAGAGGTCTTTATATAGTGAAGAACGAGAAGTGATAGAGTTAGACAAGTGATCATGCTAAACGTAGAACATGAAAATGTTCTTTCAAAAACTCATATGTTTTTAATTGTGGCTTTTTCTTCCCATAAGATCAATGCATTAGGAATAAAAATAATTGCAATAAGTAAGGTCGTACGATTTGAAAGGTTACTTAGCTTCTAGCGCATGATCGTTTAAAAGTTGCTCGGGGTTGAATAGAGTTCATAGCCAAGGCATAACTTATTGAAGCGGGACGCGAAGATTGGTGAAGATCCAAAAAGGCCCTAACAAGGCATGAGGAGCTCTATTTTTGCTAAAGATCCATGATGATGTGAAGTATCATTATTCCAAAATCAATATGAAGGATCGAGACACACGACAAAAAGCAATTACTCCCCTAAAGATCATGAAGAAAGTCTATCCAAAAAGACCCAAACAAGGTATGAGGATAAATATATCCAAGTCTGAAAAGGAGGCGGATCGTTGTATATCAAAATCCAAAATAAAGATTGAAGAAAAATGATGAAGTCGTGGTCCAAATGTGAAGAATCTCTCAAAAACGTCAAGTGAAGAAATTCCATATATATGAAGAGAAGACCATAATTTCAAGAACGTCTTCCCAAGATTTGAAGTATGAAGTACATGTCAAATATCGGTCCGAGAAAGGTCTCAAATCGTGAAACGAGTTATGCCAAGATATGAACTTAAGGAGATACACGGGAAGCCGTTTTAAAAGATTTTGTCCTTCGGCTAACTATCGATTAAATCGTGCTACTTTGCTTTCGGATTAATAACTACTCAAATAAGTTAATATGAATCACTTGTGATCCATGACAAATAGTTAAAAAATGCTAGTAACCCATTTCCTTTTATAATAACTAGGATTGCGGGGAGAAAAAGTATTACACAATTTAGACGTATGAGTAGTGTTAGAATTGTGACTTGTACCAACAATGATCTCGTTTTTGCACATAGCATAGAATGTATGACAATCAAGGATGACGAAATTTACTCTAAGGGACATTTACTTGTTTCTATTCATTAACCCTAAGAGTCACATTCGTGATGAAAATCATACATTATGTCTTTACACACCTTCGTAGTATTGTTGCAAATCTTTTACTTTTCAATAATAGTTAATAAAATTGAATTTTGGTGATGCTTAAATACTTTATTCTAGCATTGCATGAGGGCACGGCAATGGCTTAGTATGGGGGAGTGATGAGATGGCATTTATACATGATCTCATCGTTCTTTTCGGGCATTAAATGCATTAAAATGTCATAAAATACCATATATATGCTTGTATTTGTTTACTTGTGTGTTTTAGGTATGGATATCGTGAAAAAGACAAAAGATCACAAGAAACAAGGAAAAACGGACACGAGAAACAAAGTCGTACAAAGAATTGGGCCCTAGTTCATGATTTATCTAAGATTTACCCTTGAAGACTTGAAGAAATACAAGATTGATCCTCAATTAATGAAGAAATGACACTTAAAACCCTTGTGAATTCATAATTACAAGTTTGGTCCCTTAAGTTTGTCAAATTTTCAAAAAGGTCCTTCAACTTTGAAGAAATGGCAAGATTAGTCCCTTAACTATTCAACATTGTCAAATATGGTCCCTCATGAAGGCAAACATCCTATGAAGACATTTGAAGATCAAGAAAGTCCAAAATTAGTCCTTCAAATATGAAAACATGGCAAAAATAACCCTTGAAATCTTTTTGGAAAAGTTTTGTGCCAAAAGTGTGAAGTATGAAACTTAATTAACAAAGGGGAGTGAGTTTTATGGCTGAAAAACGTTTTATACCCATTTCACCAAAAACCAAGGACCACTTGTGCCATTTCCAATGTTTAAACTTAAACAAACATGCGCCAAACACAAATCTCCCACTAAAATCGGATCAAACGTGGCACTGTAGCACGTGATGAACCCAGAAATAACTTTTTACCAACAAAGGGTAAAGTAAAACTGGTTGTTCCCCCGTGTGATTCACACATGCAGAAACCCATCCCAACATTAAACCCCTCTTCTCCACTCACCCTTGGACCCCATACTCAACCTCATCCACCAATGAAAACACAACTTTCTCTCCAAGTAATCTGACGTGTCAAGATCAACAACTTAGAGTCATAGCTTCACTCCAAAGCTAAAATGAACGTCCCTGATGCATTTGGACAGCTCACACACATCAAACGGCATCAAGCACTCAAGGGCAATTTTGAGAATTCATAGCTAGGGTTTTTAGCATTCTAGAACCATCTGTTAGCCCTATAAAAGGAGACCTCAACTTGTGAGAGTCCCTTTGTTCCATATTTTAGCTTTTAATCTTTGTAATTCCTTTTTATTAAATAAAAGTTGGATTTTCTGAAAATTTGTGATTTCCCTTTGTGTTTTATAAAAGTTTGGTATCTGATAAGCTAAAGTCTGAGTTCCATATTCATGTTTGAAGGTTTTTGAGGCAAGGTTTTAAGCAATAAAACTTGTAAAATCAGAAAGTTCTTGTTATTTGTTCATCATTGTGGTTTTATATTCTTAGCAGGTACAAGGAAGCTGGTACTTGTTTTGCTAGTACCTCAGCTCAAACAATCCAAGGCTTGGATGTAAGTCTTGGAGGTTTGCATCCCTCTCCCTTTTCAATTTTTCTGACTTTATTTGAATTTTTGGTGATTTTGCATGTTTATTGGTGAATCTGTGTTTTGAGGCTTGATTTGTGTTTCTAAGGTTGATTATCAGTTGTAGAGGTGGATTAGATCTTGTTTGATAGGTTAAAACACAACAATCCTTTGGAAGATTGCAAAATCAGATTCCAAAAGGGTGTTTGGGTTAACTGATTCAAAGGGATTTGACCCTTCCTTTGTTGTTGTTCTTGGTTCTTTTGGTTTGGTATCTGTATACTGGGTGCTAAGTGACATTTATCTGCAAGTTTTGTGCGTTTAAACAACCAAAACAATCAAAGGGCTATAAAATCTGATTTACATGGGTATTTTGGCTAAAATTTTGGGGACACCTTGATCTAAGGGTAGACTAGGGTTAACAAGTGTGAAATTTTGGTTAACTTAATCAGGGAAAGAGATTTGAAGGCTTAAAATTGGATTGGTGGTCAAATAGATCAGCAAAAGAATTTTGGATAATCACTTTTGCTAATCAATAACTTTTTGTGCTTGAATCTGCTTATTTACTTTGATCCATTGCTTGAAACAAGTTTATTTGTGCTTATTGGACTTTATTATAGCTTGTGTATGCATTTGGTTCAAGTTGGCTGGCTTATTCATGCTAAAACTGCTTATTTGTTCATAACTGCTTATTTTCAAGGTCTGTGCAATATCTGTGGACTATTTGCTTATTCTGGGATAATTGTGTGAACCAATTTGTGATTCCTTTGTTGATATAGACTGCTTGTGATTCACGGATCACAAGGGTGCCCTTGTTTCCACTTGAATCCAACTGGATCTCTCACAAATCACAGGTCAAATAGTCAAAGCAGTGGGAACTCCTTTCCCCTGCTGCTAGCCACTGCTAGTGTAATTTTGTGTTCAGCTTATCAATAAGCTATTTTAGCTTATTTTAACCAGCAACAACTTTAATTTTGTGATAGGTGCTCATTATTTGACCCATTTGTTCATACTGGAGCATTTGGTAGGTTGACTTTAGGGTTTGACTAGAAAACCAACTTAATTAACTTTTTCATAAGTGCTTATTGGCTTATTCCAGCTTATTGGTTTTGCTTATTGGATTTTGGTTGGTTGATTTGGCTTATTGAAGTCATTTGTAACCTTTTGCAAGTTGAATCAAGTCCTGAGGTGCCCTAGAACTAAAACCCGACCATTTTGTCTTTTAGTGGATTTGTTCTTGGCTTATTTATGGCTTATTGAGTGTGCTTTTTCAAAATTTCTTTTTACAGATCTTTTTAGTATCCCAAAAGAAGGTTATGTGTCAAATTAGAGCTTATAACATTGGCTTATTGCTTAATGGGCCTATTGGCCCAATAAGAATAAGTTGTTTGTTCATTAAGCTGTGATAAGCTCACTTTCAGCTTTTGGGCCTTCAGAGTTTTGTGTTTAGAATTGAATTTTGAGTCAGATAGGGCTTTTCCAAATCAATTGGGCCAAGTTTGACTTTTTGGGCCCATTAAGCCCATTTGTGTTGACTGATTTTTCTTTTGGCCCATTTTAGGGCCCAATAGGGGTAATTTGGTAATTTAGCTTTCATTTTCTGATTATTTAGGTTAAAATAAACTAGTTTACAAGTTTTTAGAATTTTTTATAATTTTTGGATTCTTAATATTATTTTATTATTATTTTTCAAATTTCACATTTTTGCACTTTTTTATTTTTCTTAGCTTAAATACATTAAAATAGGAATTTTGAAACTCTTAGATTAATTTTACCATCTTTAGATTAATTTTTATAATTATTTTAAATTTTAATAGTTTTTAAATCATTTTAAATAGTTTTTCTTAGTTTAAAAATTTATAAAAATAGTTTTTAATCTTTTTAGGTCATTTTAGAGGTTTATTAATTGAAAAATTTTTATTGGGCTTTTTGATAATTAATTTGATTTTTAGGGCTTTAATTAGCATTTAAAAATTAAAATTTAATTATCTAAAAGGTTTGAAAAAGTTTTGATCACTGGTAAACTCTTAGTTTATTTATTTTGATTTTTGATAAACTTTTGGGAATTTTTAGAATTAATTTTTATTTTTGTACTTTTTACGGTTTTACGTTTAGTCATCGTAGTAATTAATTTCACGTCTTCGTCATTCTCTTTTCTCATCCCCTTCTTTCAAATATTAATCTCAAACCAATTACGAATTACTCACACACATATACCTCCTTGGGAAACGAACTTTCACCTTTGGGTCATTAGTGCACGGTTTTTCTAAACCGTCGTATTTAATACTTTCCCTATTTACCTCCTTTTCCTAAAGGTGTGGTAAAACACTACAACCAAGCAGTCTCAACAGCAATAGCAGCAACATTTCCTCCTTGTCGTATGCCAACCCTCGGACAGTTCCCTTGCTTATGTCCACGACCTCCACATCCAGAACAGTTAACTACCTTAACAGCATTGGCTCCAGTAGCCACACCCTTGTTTCTACAATCTACCATCTTATGTCCGACCTTCCCACACTTGTTGCAAGCAGGTGGACAATTTCCAACATGATACAGATTACATCGACCACACTTTGGATTCACCTTGTTACCTTGATTTCCAGTGGCAGCACGAACACCATCATTCCTTCTCAAATTATATTATTGATTCCTATTTGGTCCTTGGTTATTGTTGTTACGATAACCACCACGATTCTGCCCTTGGTTTGAGTGTTCAGCTTCCCACTTTCTCTTATTCCCCTCAGCAATACTATCCTTTCGATCCTGCAGCTTTACATCCATTAAAGCATGAGCCATCTGAACAGCTTCATCAAATGACTTGGGTTTCGACGAAGTAGTCTCTCTCTTGATATTGCTAGATAAACCTCTTATATACTGCTTCATCTTCTTACGGGCATCAGCAAAAGCATCAGGACACAACAAACATAAATCAGAGAATCTCCTTGTATAAGCCACAACATCATTGTTTCTCAGCACTAAATGCCTCAACTCATCCTCCAACTGACCTAACTCTTCCTCAGGACAAAACTTAGCAGTTAACAGTCCCTTGGTCACAGTCCATGTTCTAGCATTAGCTTCAACCAAACCCACAGTAGCTACCTGACTATTCCACCAGCTTAATGCATCATCCTGAAAAGTAGCTACAACAATTTTCACCTTACTAGCTTCCGAACATCCACTGATTTTGAAAGTACTTTCAATCTTTTCAATCCACCTCCTTAATTTCAAAGCACCACCAGTACCACGAAATTGGGTAGGTCCACATTTCATGAAACTAGCATAAGAACATTCCTTCTGAATCTACTGAACAACAGCATTACCTCCAACTTGTCCCGCAGCATTTCCTCCCACAACCTGCAACTAGATTTGCAGCATTCCCTCCAACCTGACCAGCAAAATTCATATTCTCTGTCTCTTGGTTCCTCGTAGCACGTTCAGCTTCCAGTGCTCTAGCGATAGCTTTCTCAATCATGATATTAACAGTAGCAGTTTTCAATTTAGGCGGCATGTTTTAGGAAACTAACCAAACAACAATTTAGTAAAGTCTGAAAAATGCCTCCCAATTCCTTCCTTCCTGTGATGACACAGAAGAAAAAGAACAAGTAAGTATTCATATCAAGATAAGAAGAAGGATTTCTCTATCAAGATGTAACATGGATACTACATGCACCAACAACACAGTCCATAATGAATCATTAACCAATTCACGAAAGAACTAATAAGACAATTCATAAGTCATGAAGGTAATTTGGATTGCATTGGAAAATTTACACAAAATCGTGACAAGTAATGTCACTACAACCCTTCATCATGGTAAACTTAAAAGTCATTAAGTTTCATCATAAACTACAGTTCAGTCTACAAAAGTTCTATTACAATAAGGCTAATAAAAACAACACAAAAGAACTAAACATCTGATCCCCGCAGCTTCTTGTACATCAGCTCATGATCACTGCTACTATCATCTTCCTCAGAGTCTTCCTACACTTTTTCCTTTCCCTTTCGACTTCCTCCTTCACTTGGCTTCACCAACACTTGAGCTTCAACCTGACTTGGCACATCACGAATCACTACACCTCGACTAGGAAAAGATCTCATAGGCAAACCCCACACATTCAACCTTGCATTCCTTTCTTGCTCCTCACGTAACCTTTCAATTTGCCCACTCAAATTCAACACCATTGATCTTAACCTAACAACTTCATCCATTTACCTTGCACTAACATACTCTGGTCTCTTCACACTATTAACAAACCTGTCAAACCTCTACTCATTCTGCTCAATCCTTCTAATCACACGGGTTTCAACTAAATACCTTTTAAACAAAGATCTATCAAACTTCTTGAGAAACCAAAATCATAAGACCTAGGACCTGGACAATAAACCTTAGATATGCCATCATGAATAGATCGGGCACTAGCAGCACTACTCGACTCAACAGGAACATCACCCCTAGCAAATGCCATCCCAGGCAAGCTGCTCATATAAGCATCACAAGTAGGCGTCGAAGAATGTACAACAGGTCGCTGACAGTCCGGAACAGTCTGTGGCACAACATTAACTCTTGGAACATAACTATCTTGAATCACTTCAGGCTCGGTCTGTCCAACTGCAGTAGGAGCAATTCCATCATCTAAATACTCATAAGGCTCCTTATCGTCACTAGCACCAAATTGGTTCGGGTTGAATCACTTCAGGATCGGTCTGACCCGGCACGAAATCCGACCTGAAACCGACACGAAAATTAACAGGTTCGGGTTGAATATATTGAATCTTAGGTCAGGTTTGGGTCGGCCTATCTGACCCATTTATTAAACAGGTTAGGTTTAGGTTGGAAAAAAATTAAGCAGGTCGACCCGACAACCCGTTTAAGATTTTTTTCCTTATATTAAAAATGAATAATATTTTACCATACATGTTAACTAGGTTAAACAGACCGAACATAAAGACATTTAACATGCTTAACACATGTAATGTGCCTACTTTTATATATAAAACTTGTTAAATGGATCAATAAATAAACCCGTTTAACTTATTTAACCTATGTAACATATTTAACGCCAACCCAAATATATACATGGGTTAAATGGGTTAGGTTCGGGTTATATGTAAACAGGTTAGGATTGACATAACTGACCCAATTATTTAAATGGGTTAGGTTTGGGTTGGGATTTTCTGACCCGCCAACCTGACAACCCGAACCCGCTAACCCGAACCCGACACGAATTGCCACCCCTAGCACCAATGTTATCTGCTTCCTCACCGTCCAATACATCAGTCATATCAATCCATCCATCCTCACGAGGTAAACCAACCATTTTCTACAATTATAAGGGTTCAAGGATACTTAAGGTCATTGTTAACAAAACAAAAATTAGTATGCAATACTTATGCAAATGTTATACGTAATCCATGCTATGCAACACAATGCAAATGATGCTTATGCAATGCTCGCAAAAAAATAAATATGATACTGACAAGCACTAAGCGTACTTTCAATAATTCCAATACAATATCGTAGTATTTACTTAATAAATACTCGAGAAATCATTTCAGTTATGAGGATACATCTATAATACAAAAAAAAGCTAAAAGTGATCTTACCGGAGCGTTGAAGAGGAGTTGTGTTCTTTTGAAGAATAAATACTTTCGACACCAAAGTTATAGTTTAGGACAATTTTCAAAATCGACCCAGATCTCTATAACTAGTAGCTCTGATTACCAATCTCTAACACCCCCAATTTACATTGCGCAGTGGAAATACACAATTGGGTGCTAGACACAAGCATCATCACACAAGGTATATTGAACGACTCAAAAGAGAGACGTTTACACATAAAATATAAATAAGAATTTCACAATAGGTCTAATAACTAGGTTTTGGCCTAATTAAAAGATTCGTTGATGTGTGTCTAATCGAATTGATCTAGGTTCTATGTGTGACTCAGTCGTTCTTTGGTGGAAACAAAAGTTGTCGTTGTAGTATATTAAAAGTGCGAGACGTAAAAGTAAAATGACGGTTAATTAAATCCAAATCTATTTAAAACTTAAATTGTGCAATAATAAAAAACTTTTTAAAAGTAAATTAATTAAATGACTTAAAGTTAAAGCGTGACGAGAATTAAAATGTGACAAAGTATTAAAATGACAACTTAAAAATTAAACAAGACAAAATAGTAAAACACCCCTACCATCGGAATATATTCCGATAAAACTATGATCGGAATGTACCTCATCGGAATATCTAACCCAACCTGTCGGAATGTTGATTGAAAACACCAGATCGGAATATGTCACCTTTTCAGATCGGAATAACCAAACAACCCCAGATCGGAATGTGTAGAACCAACCCTGATCGGAATCCAGATCGGAATGAGCTATCGGAATAAAAAGGTGCAACCTGTCGAAATGTACAAATCTATCGGAATGTAGTCCAGATCGGAATGTTGTTGGGGAAATTTGGGCAGCACTTCGACTAAGTAAACCTCAAGAGCCGTCGGAATGTGCGATCGCAATCCCAGATCGGAATGAGGGTGATGTTACTCTATCGCAATCCCGGATCGGAATGCAAAACCCTTGACCAAAACTGTCACTATCGGAATGTGGAGAATTGCAAGCCGTCGCAATGTGTGAAATCCCTTCTTTTCCGATGGAGCACAATTCGTAATAAGCAAAAGAGCCAAATAAGCTAGAACTAATAAGCAGTAACAAAAACTTAAATGAAATGAAGACAAACGAAACAGTAAACTAAAAGATAAAACCTTTTTGAAATTTAAGAGACGAAACTTAGTGAAATAAAATTTAAAAAGTAAAACTTTTAAGAAAACTTTGAAATCAAATAAGCTAATTACAAAATAAGCCAATAAGGTTGTCAATCTTATAGCCTAATCTGTATGAAAACTTAGAACGGAATAAGAAAATAAACGTAATAAGCAACAAGATTAAGCAAAAACACTTTGAAATCCGAACCAAAATCAAATTAAAAACAAGAAGAGGAGAATGAGAAGATTGTAAAAACTTGATAAAAGGAAAGGTGCAAAGATTAAAGAACACGAATTTAAAGAACACGAATTAAAAACTTACTTGGAATTAAAGGATAATTAAGGTGCAAAACATGTAGTTAAATTTGACATGAAAAGTAAATGACAAGAAATTAAAATTTGGAAGACTAATTGTCACCTTAGCCAACAACGAAAAAATGAAACTAGATAATCCTATTTATAGTAGATTAGGGAGATGGTTAGAGGAAGCTTCTTCCCCTCCTTCCTTTCTTCTTAATTGCACCATTAGGTCCTTAAGCCTTTAATATTCTTTAATATTGGACTTTAATGACTTTTGGCTCGGGATTTCTTTAAACTCGTCTTTTAATTCTTCAATAAATAAGACTTGAGTTCTTCGGCTTTTAGTAAACTTCCGTCTTTTGAATTTTTCTTCGATAAATCTTCAGAATTGGTCTTGGACTTCCGTTCTTTTTGCACTCTTGACTTCTCGACTTCATCTTTCATCTTTTTCTTCAATAAAAGCCCGTGAATGCCCGTGTTTTCTCAACTTTTCACAATTTCGTCCTAAATCACAACAAAAACACAAACCACGTATAATTCCGACATAAATGACATAAAATACACGTTTTGGCTTGGTTATTATTGTAATTAAGTGGTAAAAAGGATGGGTGTTTACACACCTATCAAATCCCCTACACTTGACCATTGCAATGTCCTCATGCAATGCATTAGTTACAAAGCAAGATTTCATTTTTTCATCATAATCAATCCACGTTGGCCTTTATTAAAGAGATAGAAAATTATAAACATTCAAAGTAAAGGAATCAAAAACATACCTTGGGTTTTGGAAATGTCATGAACAATCATCATCCTCAAGTTTTCACTTTCTCCAAACCAAGCTTAAAAACGAGATCATTGTTATTATAAGTTAGTAAACTAGCACGAACTCATGTGGGCCAATTACTCACTTAGACTCCCTTATTCCTAGGGGTATCTCTTATATTTTATTGTTGTCTTGAATGATCACGAAGATGCATTTTTGACTTATTTCGATAGTTATTTAGTCCGAAAATAAAGTGAACGATTTAATCAATAGTTAGCTAAAGGACAAAATCTTTTAAAACTGCTTCTCGGGACCTCATAAAGTTCATATCTTGGCATAACTCGCTTCGCGATTTGAGACCTTTCTCGAACCGATATTTGGCAGCGACTTCATACTTCAAACCTTGAGAGACGTTCATGAAATTATGGTCTTCTCTTCATATAGGAATTTCTTCACTTGAAGTTTTGAGAGATTCATACTTGGACCACGACTTCTTCATTTTTATCCAATCTTTAATTTGGACTTTGAGATACAACGATCCGCCTCCTTTTATGACTTGGATCTATTTATCCTCATACCTTGCTAGGGTCTTTTCGGATACACTTCTCCATGACTTTTTGGGAGTTTTTTGCTTTTTGTCGTGTGTCTCGATCCTTCATATTGATTTTCGATAAATGATTCTTCACATCACTTTGGATCTTTAGCAACAAAATATAGCCCTCATGTCTTGTTAGGACCTTTTTGGACTCGCCAATCTTCGCATCCGCTTCAATAAGTTATGCCTTGGCTATAAACTCTAATCCATACCGAGCAACTTTTAAACGATCTTGGGCTAGAAGCTAAGTAACCTTTTAAATCGTACAACCTTATTTATTGCAGATAAATTTATTAGCAAGCGATGGGAGAATAGGCTTATAATTAACTCACATAAATTCACGAAAGAATACCAAACTTATAATTGGCGCTATCATCTCTCGTTCTCCACAGTTTAAAATCTCAAGGAATGAGACTCGTGGATGCTTAGCCTATTAAATCAAAGTTTTGAGTTTTCGAGTCGCCTATAGGATCTTAAAAATTCTTAGACTTTTTCAAGTTTAGAAATCGCATTTTAAAGTTCCCTTGATAAACGACTCTCTAGGATCAATTATAGGAACTTGCGAAAAGTTATTGTTCTTAACCAGTGAGAGTTAAGACTTTCGCGTTTTATAGCTTCCTATATAAAAGCCTAGCAAAACTTGACATAAACACGTTAAGGATACTAGCTAGAGTAAACTTAGATAAGTAAACTCGGGTTGAGTCAAAAGATTCACAACGTTTGAAAATTAAAACCACTTTATTAAACTTTTATTCTAATAAGGAAAGGAAATAGCTATACAAAGGGAAAAACTAATAGGCCAAAATAGATCAAAATTTTTGAAAAATATCGAAAAATTGGTTTTCCGGTTAAAATGAGGACAAATACAAAGAAAAGGCCACTTAACATCGATATAAGTCCCCCTACACTTAATATAAACATTGTCCTCAATGTTTAAGCATGTGGGAGTAAACTCCCCTACACTTAGGACATTGTGCACTTGTTTAAATCTCGCTAAGGAAAGGACAACTAAAGAGATTCCTATTTTAATATTGAGAAGATATAAAATAGTGAATCGAAAAGAGTTTAGGATAGAACCGGGAAGAAGTGAACACGGAATCACGGGTCGTCAAGAATCATCAAGAGTGGATCATTGAGCTCAAATCCCTGATTAGAAGAAGAGGGGAGAAAATAGCAAACCAACGGGTCTCCCCTACACTTAGGATAAAGAAAGCTAAAAGATAGATGCATGGGTTGCCTCCCAATAAGCGCTTGATTTTTGATTACCGAGTCGTGAGCCTGACTCGACCTTGATCATCATAGGGAGAAGCATAAAACAAATCCACCAGGATCAAAGAGATAGTTTTTGTCCATCAAATAGCATAAGCTTAAGGCGAACAAGGCAAGCCAAAGAAGGATAGGCAAGGTTCCCTTAAGCAAAGATGGAGCACGGTGGAAGCAAGGGTGAAGTGGTGCAAGCAGATTTACAATAGTACCAAAGATATTTCCTTTTATTTCATCAGGTGGATACTGAGATGGCTTAAAGATTTCAATACCGGGGTCGAACACCTTTTCCTTTAAGGGAAAATAGCACTCAGGCTCAGCAGAATGGGAAGAAGATCCGCGAAGAAGCACAACCTCGTCCTCAGAAGGGGGACAAAGAGGTGTTAAATCATATGTGCTGTGGATATTGGTGTCGACCGGTTTCTTCTCCTTTGAAAGAATGTTCTTCAAATCCAAAGTAGGATCAAGACGATAATCTTCAAAATCATAAGGAGGAGCATCACTCTCATGAGGGAAGTAAGTGTTGAGAAACGTAGAGAAGCCTTCCTCAAATGAGTAATCGTCCAAAGTAGGATCGAGTGATGGCGGAGGATCTTCATCGTGAGAAGAATCGCTCGAAAGACTATCAGCCTCATCAAAATCATCGTAAGTAGGCAGATCGGGATACTCAGAAGTAAGGTCATCATAATCAGCCGAATCTGAGCTAGAATCATCATCCTCATAAGCATCAAAGATCGGTGGAGAATGATAAATGGGAGAAGCGTCCAAATTGGATAGAGAATCATCCACATCATCATGAAAGAGTAAATTATCAATGCAAGAGTCGAATAGAGGATTGTTGTAGACGACAAAATCATCAAGCACATTAATCATATTCACTGATTCTCGGCCTCCAAAGGTTTTTCATGTAAGCTTCCCCATTTTAAAAACTTGTGAATCATTCCCGACTCTTAAGATTAACTCACCTTCGGCAACATCAACTAAAGCTCGTCTGAATCTCAAGAATGGCCGACCAAGTATTAAAGGAATACGAGGGTCCATTTCATAATCAACAACAACAAAATCGACCGAGAAAGTAAATGTGCCAACTTTAATGAACACGTCTTCGGCAATACCAACGGGGTAAGCGAGAGTGCGATTTGCAAGTTCAAGAGTCATCTTTGTTGGAGTGAGGTCGGGCAATGATAGTGTTTTCCAAACACTCAAAGGCATAAGATTAATACTGGCCCTGAGATCAGCAAGGGCAGTAAATTCTTCGGTTTTGTTGAAAACACAAGGCAACACAAAATGACCGGGATCTCCAAGCTTTTCCGGATGTTCTTTAAGAATAACTGTAGAGCAGTTTTCATTTAAGCGTGTGTTGGCGAGCTCAAGCAACTTTTCCTTCTTGTTAAGCAATTCCTTTAATGCTTTCATAAATTTCGGCATGTGGACAAGTGCTTCGAGAAAGCTAATGTTGAAGTTCATTTGAGAGATCATCTTCACATAGCTCGACACTTCAGAGTCATTCTTGGTGAGCATTTTGGTCTTGCCTAAACGAGAGGGATAAGGGATATTGGGTTTGGGTGGTGAAGGTGCAGTTGTAGCAGGTAAAGGTTGAGATGTTGAAGGGTCCTTCCTAGGTACATCGTCATGACGAGGCAGAGACGGTAATGGTGCACTAATACTAGGTGTAGGAGGAGTAGGGATACATGGTGGTGGAGGAGGTGTAGATGATGGGGGTGGGATCGGTGGTCCTATGATGGTGACTCCACTACGGGTAGTAATAGCACTCACATTTGCTCACGGATTGGTGACGGTGTTTGAAGGTAGAGAACTCGAAGTAGAAGGTTGAGCGGCGGGCAAGAAACTAGCAAGCATATTCTTCAAATCATTTGTTTGATTGCTGAAGGAAGATTGGATATTATCACGAAGCTCGGATCTTATCTCATTCCCTTTCTTGGTGATATCTCCTTTCAAATTTATAATTTGGCTATGCAGATTCTTGATTTGCTCACCTTGGGTTCTCATTATGGCTTCAACATCGGGGTTAATGGATGGGTTTGGTTGAGCGGGTGGGTGATAAGGATTAGAAGCTCTTGGTGGGATTTGGTTGCTTCTAGTGTAGTTGTTGACGGGGTTTTGGTTTTGAGGAGAAAAACCGGGTGAAAGGTAATTGTTGGATCGGTAACTCAACAAATTTCTATCCCCTTGTTGTCGAGCTTGGTAATTTTTTGGTGAATAATTACCATAAGCTGCATACACATTTTCTGGATTTCCTTGAGTGGAAGGACAATCGGTGTATGAGTGAGGACCGCCGCATGTTTCACAAGGATTAGCAACTGCTTTAACTTGTTGTTGTTGTTGGTTTGAAGCGAGAAGCGTGATACTTTTGCTCATTTTAGTCATCATGCGGGTGAGTTCGGTCATATCAGGGTTTGCTGAGGTTGAAGAAACATTGACTCTCGGGTTGTTCCTTGAAGAAGCGCAGGAATCCCAGTTTTTGTGGTGAGTAGTCATGTTTTCAATTAGCTCTCTACACTCCTCGGGTCTCCTTTTCATGAATGTGCCACCGGCGGCTGCATTAATCGTATCACGATCTCGAAAAGTCAAACCGTTGTAGAAAGTATCTATTAAGGTCACAGGGAGCATGTTGTGGTTTGGACAACGATCAATCAAGACATTATATCTTTCCCAAGCATCAAAAAGAGATTCATCGGGATCTTGCATGAATCCGCTGATTTGATTGCGAAGGCTCGTGACCATGGATGGTGGAAAGTAGCGCGACAAAAAACGTTGAGTCATGTCATCCCAAGTGTGAATAGAATTCTTTGGGAGACGATCAAACCATTTCTCGGCATGATGTGATAAAGTATGTGGGAAGAGTTGTAGGCGAAGAACATCCATTGTGGCACCAGGCAACTTCATGCTTTGGGTGATTGTAATGAACTTGTCGAGGTGTTTGTTGGCATCATCATCAGGCATTCCTCTAAAAGGATTTGTTTGCACTTGCTGAATCATGTGGTGCTTCAACGAAAACTCCGGAGCGTTGATTTGCATCGGCGCAATCGGTCCTCCTCGTCCAAACATGGCAGGTTGACAAAGTTCCTCCATTGTCCGAAGATCGGGCTGTGGAAGAACATTGTTGTTATTGTTGAGGTGCGGTGGATTATTGTTGTTGTTAACACCTGACATACTTAAATCTTCTTGAGTCTCGGGCTCTTGATAATTAGAAGATCTAGTACGCATACATGATACTATGATTTTTACTAGGGTTCTAATTTCTCTCGATATCCTCTCGAATTGATCTCAGCCTTAAGTGGAATGATTGTTCTTGGTTACCAAATAAAAGGGTTTGGTTTTCTAATATACTAAATGTTAAAACGTATTTAAAGTTAAAACTTAAATCAAAGATAATTACTTTAATGACAATTAATAAAAACGTGAATTAAAATTGAAATTAAGATTAAAATTAAAATTAAAATTATAGTTAAAATATAAAATATAAATTGTGAAGTAAAAGTAAAGAAACAGTAAAACAGTAACACTAAAAGAAAATTTATTCGGAAGTTTTAACCTTGATTCGAAACTTCGCTCATTCGGAAGTTTTCACTCGGAACACCTTGATTCGGAACTTCGTTCGGAAGTTTTGCTTCATTCGGAACTTAGGTTCATCCGGAACTTAGCATTCATTCGGAACTTTAGGTTCATTCGGAACTTGAGGTTTATTCGGAACTTAGAAAGTCATTCGGAACTTTTGACAAAGAAGTTGATTCGGAACTTAAGTGTTCATCCGGAACTCTTTAATTCATCCGGAACTATTAGACAAGAGACTCATTCGGAACTTTTTAAACAAAAACTCATTCGGAACTTTTAACTGATACGGAACTTATGTTCATCCGGAAGTTATTAGCTCATTCGGAACTTCTTAAAGACAAACTCATTCGGAACTTCTGGAAATAACCTTCATCCGGAACTTTCTTGTTCATCCGGAAGTTATTAGCTCATTCGGAACTTCTTAAAGACAAACTCATTCGGAACTTCTGGAAATAACCTTCATCCGGAACTTTCTTGTTCATCCGGAAGTCTGGGAAACCCATATACAGTAACTTACCCCGAAGAACAAGGGAACAAATTTTAATCCAAAAATCACCAAGTTTTTCAACAAATCTTAAATAAAACTAAACACAAAGCATCTACTAACCATACACTACAAATCCCATCAACAAAAACATAAATCCCAACAACTTTTGAAGATCAAAACTCAATAAAATAAGAACTTAAGAACTTGAAGATAAAGATGATGATGAACAAGATGAAATGGAAAGATTAAACAAGACTTTGTATTGAATGATTAATATTTTAACAAAATAAAACAAAGATGAAAATTACAAGATTAGAAAATCAAAGATCAAAATCACCAAACACCCTAATGGTGTTGGTGATGGGACGAACTAGAAGGAGAGAAAAGTGGGGGAGAAGAAAACTAAAAAACTAACTGGCACTATGTGTGTGAGGGGATTCCTTTTATAGGATTGTCTTTTGGTTGGTGAGTGGGCTTTCTCCTGTTCTTCTTGTCTTCTCGTCTTTTCAGAAAAGTTGACGTTTTCAATTCTGATTCGGGATTTGTTGTCGATTAAATTCAACTCGTCTTTTAATTTCTTCGTTTAATAGACTTGAGTTTATTCGACTTATATAAATCTTCCATCGTTAGTCCTTTTCTTCAGTAAATCTTCGAATAGGCCCAGTGACTTTAAATCTTTTGCATCTCTTGGACAATAGACCTTATCTTGAGTCTTTTTCTTCAGTAAAAATCGTGCAATCCCATGTTTTCTTCAATATTCATCCAGTTGGCTCTGAAAACACAATAAACATAAAAACCACGAAAAATTCCAAACAAATGATATTAAATACGTGTTTTGGTCTCGTTTTAGCCAGAATTAAGTGGTAAAAGGATGGGTGTTTACACACCTATCAAATCCCCTACACTTAACCATTGCCATGCCCTCATGCAATGCTTAGTGATAAAGCAATTTTACACTTTTCTCATAATTAATCAACCTTGGCCTTATTTAAATACTACTAAACAAAAATTAAAATACTAATTGAAATTAAACTTTAAAGTAAACAAATGGATGGAACTAACTTGCAAAGAAATCAAGGACTTACATTAGGGCTTCGGTGCTGCGAAGATTTATCACCCTCAAGTTTCACGTTCCCCAAACTAAGCTTAAAAACGAGATCATTGTTATTATAAGTTAGCAATTCAAACACTTACACACATGGCTTAATTAAATGCTTAAAATCCCTTATTCCTAGGTGTATCTCTTATATTTTATTTTTGTCTTAGAATGATCATGAAGATGCATTTTTGGGACTTATTTCGATAGTTTAATTAGGCTGAAAGCAAAGTAGGACGATTTGATCAATAGTTAGCTAAAGGAAAAAATCTTTTAAAACTGCTTTTCGGAATATCAAAAAGTTCATATCTTGGCATAACTTGGTTCACGATTTGAGACCTTTCTCGGGCCGATATTTGGCATGTACTTCATACTTCATATCTTGAGAGACGTGCTTGAGATAATGGTCTTCTCATCGTTCATAGAATTTCTTCACTTGGAGACTTTTGAGAGGTACTTCAACTTTGTTGACCACGAC
The DNA here is from genome assembly GCA_025667525.1 of Glebionis coronaria. NCBI lineage: Eukaryota > Viridiplantae > Streptophyta > Magnoliopsida > Asterales > Asteraceae > Glebionis > Glebionis coronaria. Next base: position 70,009 of record JANFOE010002141.1, read on the forward strand.
TTCATGATTATTTCTTCAATCTCTATTTGGGATTTTGAGATACAAGATCCGCCTCCTTTTCGGACTTGGATCTATTTATCCTCATACCTTGTTAGGGTCTTTTCGGATAGACTTCTCCATGATCTTTATGGGAGTTGATTGCTTTTCGTCGTGAGTCTTGATCCTTCATATCGATTTTGGGAATAATGCTTTTCACATCACTTGGGATCTTTAGCAATAAAATGGAATCCTCATGCCTTGTTAGGGCCTTTTCGGACTCGCCAATCTTCGCGCCCCGCTTCATAAGTTATGCCTTGGCTATGAACTCTTATCATTACCGAGCAACTTTTAAACGATCTTGGGCTAGATGCTAAGGAACTTTTCAAATCGTACGACCTTACTTATTGCAGATAAATTATTAGCAAGTGATGGGAGAATAGGCAAATAATTACACCAAGTGAGCTTGTGCAAGAATACCGACTTATAATTGACTCTATCATTTCTCGCCCTCCACAATTTAAAATCTCAAGTAATGAGACTCGTGGATACTTAGCCTAATAGACCAATTAAGGTCTACATGGTTAAGGATACTAGCTAGAATAAACTTGGATAAGTCTATTCGGGTTGAGTCAAAATAAACGCAACGGGCCTAATATGTCAAAGACTTCTAAACTAGCTACACCACTTTATTAATATTTTTGACATTATTGCGGGATATACACATATGAAAGCAACGATAAAAATTTAAAAATTACGACTAAATGGCCAAAGTTAATAAAAAATTTGAAAAATGTTGAAAAATAGGATTTTCTGGTTAAATGAAGGCATTTTCATGGAAAAGTCCACTTAAAACTTCGATAGAAGTCCCCCCTACACTTAAGATAAACATTGTCCTCAATGTTTAAGCATGTGGGAAAAGTCTCCCCTACACTTATGACATTGTGCACGTTGGTTAACTCAAGTTAAGGAAGAGACGACTAAAGTGATCAATTTCAAATGTGAGTATGAAGAAAATTGAATCACGATAGTTGAGAGATAGAACCGGATTTCGGATAACACGGGAACACGGTTCTTCAGAGATTCCAAGAGTGCACTTATCCCTGTAATCACATCACCACACAAAGAGAAAGAACCTATAGAGGTCCCCCTACACTTAGGAGGTTGAAACATAAAAGGATAGATACTCGGGCTGCCTCCCGAGGAGCGCTTGTTTTTGATAACCGAGTCATGAGCCTGACTCGACCCAAAATTAGTTCATGGGGAACGTGGTGAGGGATGGAATCACCTCCTGATAGGTGTCCTCACCAAAGTACAACTTCACTCGTTGGCCATTCACCTTAAAATTAGGTCCATTAGGTTGAGCGAGCTCGAGAGTACCATATGGAAAAATTTGGGCAATGGTGAATGGGCCAGACCAACGAGATTTGAGCTTTCCCGAGAAGATTTTCAACTGAGAGTTAAAAAGTAAGACTTTGTCTCCAACATGGAACTCTCGGTTCTTAATCTTAGAGTCGTGAATGAGCTTAGTCCTTTCCTTATAGATTAAAGAATTTTCATAAGCCTCATTACGGAGTTCATTGAGCTCATTGAGTTGGATCTTGCGTAGGTCACCGGCTTTGTTAATATAAAAATTGGCCCACTTCAAGGCCCAGTAAGCCTTGTGCTCCAACTCAATGGGGAGGTGGCACGCTTTCCCGTACACAAGACGATAAGGCGTACAGCCGTTCGGGGTCTTGTAAGCAGTACGTAAAGCCCACAAAGCATCATCAAGTTTATCATCCCATGAGGCACGATGCTCTCCCACGGTTCTTTCCAGAATTCGCTTAAGACCTCGGTTGGATATTTCAGCCTGGCCATTAGTTTTTGGGTGGTAGGCTGTGGAAAGACGATGATTTACACCGTACTTAGCCATGACTCTAGCAAATTGGTCATTGCAAAAATGAGTCCCACGATCACTAATAATGGCACGAGGCACACCGAATCTAGCGAAAAGAGCTTTCAGAAAGTTACAAACCACCCTTGCGTCATTAGTGGGTAAAGCTTTGGCTTCAACCCATTTGGAGACGTAGTCAACGGCTACAAGGATGTATTTGTTTCCTTTAGAAGAAGGGAATGGCCACATAAAGTCGATACCCCAAACATCAAAGATTTCACACTCTTGAATGAAATTCTGAGGCATCTCGTCTTTATGTATGATGTTGCCTTGTTTTTGGCAAACATCACATCGTTTAACCATATCGTGAGCGTCACGATATATGGAGGGCCAATAAAATCCCGAATCAAACACTTTTTTGGCTGTGTAGTTGGGACCAAAGTGACCACCGGTGGGTCCTTTGTGGCAAGCATCAAGGATTTCTGACGCTGCCGGTCCATCAACACATCGGCGGATAATCAGGTCGGCACATTGTTTGAATAGGTAAGGGTTGTCCCAAAAGTAAGTCTTAATGTCGGTGAAGAACTTTTTCTTTTGTTGGGACGTCAACCCTTCCTTGAGAATTCCACCCGCCAAGTAGTTTGCAAAGTCCGCAAACCACGGGGTTTCATTAGATTTCGAATTTATAGACATTAAGGTCTCCAAGGGAAAAGAATCATTGATTTCTTAATTCGGATGATCCCCTTGGTAAGGATCCTCAAGTCTGCTGAGATGATCCGCGGCTAGGTTTTCTGCTCCTTTTTTATCGCGAATTTCGATTTTAAATTCCTGGAGCAGCAAGACCCAGCGAAGAAGTCTTGGTTTGGAATCTTGCTTTGTCAACAAGTACTTCAGCGCGGAATGATCGGTATACACAATGGTGGTAGAAAGGACAAGATAGGGGCGGAATTTTTCAAAAGCATAGACAACAGCTAAAAGCTCTTTTTCGGTTGTCGTATAATGCAATTGTGCCCCCGTCATTGTCTTGCTAGCGTAATGGATCGGTTGGAAGTGTTTGTTCACTCTTTGTCCAAGAACCGCTCCAATAGCAAAATCACTAGCATCGCACATCAACTCAAAGGGAAGCTCCCAATTAGGGGTAACCAAGACGGGTGCCTTAGTTAGCTTATCCTTAAGCGAGTTGAAGGCTTCAAGACACTCTTTGGAGAAGATAAAAGGAGTATCTTTTTCCAAGAGGTGGGTCATCAGGCGAACGATTTGAGAAAAATCTTTGATGAATCGACGGTAGAAGCCCGCATGACCCAGAAAACTTCTCACACCCTTCACGGTTGAAGGTGGAGGCAACTTTGCGATAACATCGACTTTAGCACGGTCTACTTCAAGACCGGCTGTGGAAATCTTGTGTCCCAGCACGATGCCTTCTTTTACCATAAAATGGCATTTTTCCCAATTCAGAACAAGGCGAGTGTCTTCGCACCGCTTAAGCATACGTTCCAAATTGGCAAGGCAAGAAGAGAAGGAATCCCCGAAACCGAGAAATCATCCATGAAGACTTCCATGGTTTGTTCAACCATGTCATGGAAGATAGCTAACATGCACCTTTGGAAAGTCCCGGGCGCATTACATAAGCCAAAAGGCATTCTTTTGTAAGCAAATGTGCCATAGGGACAAGTGAATGTAGTCTTCTCTTGATCTTGGGGGTCGATGGGTATTTGGAAATAACCCGAAAAACCATTAAGAAATCAGTAATATTCATTACCCGCTAATCGTTCAAGCATTTGGTCCATAAAAGGTAGAGGGAAATGATCCTTTCTCGTGGCATCATTGAGTTTGCGGTAGTCTATACAAACTCTCCACCCAGTAACGAGACGAGTGGAAATCAACTCGTTGTGTTCATTGGGAACAACGGTTATTCCGCCCTTTTTGGGCACACAATGGATTGGACTAACCCATGGGGAATTAAAATAGGGTAAATCATACCCGCATCAAGAAGTTTGATAACCTCTGTTTTGATGACTTCATGGATTTTTGGATTCACCCTTCGTTGGCTTTGAATTGTGGGTTTAAAGTCGTCTTCCATGAGAATTTTGTGTGTGCAGAAGTGAGGATCAATTCCACGAATATCCGAAATCTTCCAAGCAATAGCCTTCTTATGATCTTTCAACACGGCGACAAGTCGGGCTTTCTCTTCATCCTTCAAATCCTTAGCAATGATGACTGGCGACTTATTCTCTTCTTCAAGGAATACATACTCAAGATGGGGCGGCAACTCCTTAAGTTCTAGATCCGGAGGATTGTCGACGGGAGGCGTATTCGAAGTCGGAGTATCGATAGCAATGACCGTGGGAGATGGAGGAGAAGGATTGTCTTCTTTGAGAAGGTTCTCAATGAAGCGGAGATCTTCATCCCAATTGGTAGTAAAATCGTCATTGTGTAAAGTCACATCTCCCATGGTGGCTTCCAAATCTTTCCAAAGGAAATCACTTTCTCCAAATAGAGATAGTGATGAGTCGATAGAGGAAACGGTCTCAACATTGGGAAGAGAGGTAGGAATACTTTTACAAGCATCTTTGAAGTGTTCTTCACAAGCCTCATCAAGAACGTCAATACAATTAACACTCTCGTAAGAATAAGGCTGTTTAGAAAGCTTTCCCATGTTGAAGACTACTTTATCGTCACCCACTCTCATGATAAGCTCACCGGCTTCAACATCGATGAGAGTGCGACCGGTCCTCAAGAATGGACGACCAACAATTAGTGGCACACGGGGTTCCATCTCGTAGTCGACGACAACGAAATCAGCAGGGAAGGTGAATTTGTCGACTCCTACAATGACGTCTTCGGCTATCCCCACTGGATAAGCAACCGTACGGTTGGCCAATTCCAAAGTCATTTTGGTGGGGACTAGCTCTGGGAGAGATAATTGCTTCCAAACGCTTAGAGGCATTAGATTAATACTGGCACCTAGATCGGCTAGGGCCATGCAATTCTCTACTCCCGGGAAATTGCAAGGGATAAGAAAACGACCCGGATCACCAAGCTTGGTTGGCAATTTCCTTAAGAGCACTGCAGAGCAATTCTCATTAAGTTGGGTGTTGGCAATATCGAGGAGCTTTTCCTTATCGCTCAGAAGATCTTTAAACATTTTTGCATACTTGGGCATGTGAGCGAGAGCCTCAGCGAAGGAGATGTTAAAATTCAATTGTTTGAACATTTTAAGGAAGTTCGAAACCTGAATATCATCCTTGCTTTTTTGCTTCTCTTTCCTCAACCTAGATGGATTAGGTATATTGGAAGAAGAGGAAGGCTTGGGAAGAATAGTATCACTCACATCCTTGGGTGGAGGAGGGGTAGAAGGAAGAGGTGGAGAAATTGAGGAAGGAGAAGGATGAGGAATAGGAGCAGGTGACTCGTTCTCCTTAGTCACAACCACCGGTGGAGGTATAGGAAGCTCGGGTTCCTTGGTACCTTTGCCACTTCGAGTGGTGATTGCTTTCATCTCCCCTCTTGGATTCGCAACGGTGTTACTCAGAAGAGTACCCGAAGAAGAGGGTTGATTACCTTGGAAGAAACTAGCCATCATGTTCCTCAGATCATTAGTTTGGCTATCCAACGTGTTTCTCATATCTGCTCTCAAATCGTTTCCTTGCTTGACCAAGTCTGCTTTCAAGTTTCGCACTTCTTGTTGGAGATTTTCCATGATCACATCATTGGTCCTCATGTAGGTTGCAACCTCTTGGTGTAATGCAGTGGTGGTTTGGTTGGGAGGAGCATTGTATGCAGGTGGTTGGTAAGCAGGTTGTTGGTAGACTTGGTTGTTTCGTTGAGGTGGTTGTTGCTGCTTGTGAGGAGGTATGTATGGTTGTCGAGGTTGTTGTTGTTGTTGAGGAGGGCGATTGAGTTTTGTTGTTGGTTTGGGTTGTTTGGGGGAAACCGGGTGGTGAGAGGTAGTTGTTGGAACGGTAGCTAAGCAAATTACGGTCACCTTGAGGTCTAGCTTGATAGGCGGGTTGAGGATAGGTGCCATATGCCGCATTCACATTCTCAGCAGGGTAGTCTTGGGTGGCGGTACAAGTTGTGTAAGAGTGAGGACCACCGCATATCTCACAAGGTTGGCTGACAGCGTTAACTTGAGCGTTTTTAGCGTTGTTGCTGTTGTTGTTGCTGACGGTGTGGGTGACAAGCAATTCAAGAAGCGTAGTGATTTTGTCCAATCGCTTGTCGCTGTCACTAGTGCTAGCACTAGCGACATTGGTCCTAACACTCTTGCTTTGCACACGAGATTTATTCTCAATGATGTCCCAAGTAGCATTGGAAGTCTTAGCCAAAATATTTCCCCCCGAGGCGCTTTTCAGTGAATCTTGGTCACTCATGCTTAAACCATTGTAAAAAGTATTAATTTGATGTACTTTGGTAAAACCATGTTGTGGGCATTTTCTTAAAAGATCTTTAAAACGATCCCAAGATTCACTGAACGACTCATCGTACTTTTGTTCAAAATTTATGATTTCATTCCGCAAAGCGGTAGTACGAGAGGGTGGGAAAAAGTAATTGATGAACTTAGTTTCCAAATCCATCCACGAGAGAATACTCTGTGGCGGTTCCTTAGCAAGCTAATGTCGGGCTTGTCCCTCTAAAGAAAAGGGAAAAAGTTGTAACCTTATAACCTCTTGTGGAACACCATTGAATTTGACCGTGTTGGTGAGTTGCAAGAATCTCTTGATATGGTCGTGTGGATCATCAATGGTACGTCCCAAGAATGGTTGAGCGGAGACCATCTGGATAAAGCCTGACTTGAGCTCGAAATTGTTGGCGGTAATTGGTGGTATAACAATTGGATCAGTGTTGCCATCGACATGAGCTTGCAACAATTCAATCATCGGGCGATTATCCGGTTGAGGCTCATTGTTGTTGTTATTCATGTTGTTGAAAGGCGGGTTGTTGTTGTTATTATTGTTGTTTGGAGGTGGTACACCGGCCATGTCTAAGTGATCGAGAGGCTCGGGCTCTTGATAAGACGTGGATCGAGTGCGCATACACCTGCAAAAGAACTAACAAGAGAAAAACAAAGCAAAAATATTTTTGGTTTTTTATGTTTTTTATGTTTTTTATGTTTTTTAATTTTTTATTTATTTTTGAAAATTTTATATTTTTTTAGTTGTTTTTGAAAATTTTATGAAAAAGGTAACGTTCACGGGGAACGGATCCCAAAATCCAAGTTCTCACAAAAAACTTTTGATCTTAACGAGAAGAGCCGGCAGCGGCGCCATTTGATACTATGATTTTTACTAGGGTTCTAATTTCTCTCGATATCCTCTCGAATTGATCTCAGCCTTAAGTGGAATGATTGTTCTTGGTTACCAAATAAAAGGGTTTGGTTTTCTAATATACTAAATGTTAAAACGTATTTAAAGTTAAAACTTAAATCAAAGATAATTACTTTAATGACAATTAATAAAAACGTGAATTAAAATTGAAATTAAGATTAAAATTAAAATTAAAATTATAGTTAAAATATAAAATATAAATTGTGAAGTAAAAGTAAAGAAACAGTAAAACAGTAAAACAGTAACACTAAAAGAAAATTGATTCGGAAGTTTTAACCTTGATTCGGAACTTTGCTCATTCGGAAGTTTTCACTCGGAACACCTTGATTCGGAACTTCGTTCGGAAGTTTTGCTTCATTCGAAACTTAGGTTCATCCGGAACTTAGCATTCATTCGGAACTTTAGGTTTATTCGGAACTTGAGGTTTGTTCGGAACTTAGAAACTCATTCGGAACTTTTGACAAAGAAGTTGATTCGGAACTTAAGTGTTCATCCGGAACTCTTTAATTCATCCGGAACTTTTAGACAAGAGACTCATTCGGAACTTTTTAAACAAAAACTCATTCGGAACTTTTAACTCATACGGAACTTTTGTTCATCCGGAAGTTATTAGCTCATTCGGAACTTCTTAAAGATAAACTCATTCGGAACTTCTGGAAATAACCTTCATCCGGAACTTTCTTGTTCATCCGGAAGTTATTAGCTCATTCGGAACTTCTTAAAGACAAACTCATTCGGAACTTCTGGAAATAACCTTCATCCGGAACTTTCTTGTTCATCCGGAAGTGTGGGAAACCCAGATACAGTAACTTACCCCAAAGAACAAGGGAACAAATTTTAATCCAAAAATCACCAAGTTTTTCAACAAATCTTAAATAAAACTAAACACAAAGCATCTACTAACCATACACTACAAATCCCATCAACAAAAACATAAATCCCAACAACTTTTGAAGATCAAAACTCAATAAAATAAGAACTTAAGAACTTGAAGATAAAGATGATGATGAACATGATGAAATGGAAAGATTAAACAAGACTTTGTATTGAATGATTAATGTTTTAACAAAATAAAACAAAGATGAAAATTACAAGATTAGAAAATCAAAGATCAAAATCACCAAACACCCTAATGGTGTTGGTGATGGGACGAACTAGAAGGAGAGAAAAGTGGGGGAGAAGAAAACTAAAAAACTAACTGGCACTATGTGTGTGTGGGGATTCCTTTTATAGGCTTGTCTTTTGGTTGGTGAGTGGGCTTTCTCCTGTTCTTCTTGTCTTCTCGTCTTTTCAGAAAAGTTGACGTTTTCGATTCTGATTCGGGATTTGTTGTCGATTAAATTCAACTCGTCTTTTAATTTCTTCGTTTAATAGACTTGAGTTTATTCGACTTATATAAATCTTCCATCTTTGGTCCTTTTCTTCAGTAAATCTTCGAATAGGCCCAGTGACTTCAAATCTTTTGCATCTCTTGGACAATAGACCTTATCTTGAGTCTTTTTCTTCAGTAAAAATCGTGCAATCCCATGTTTTCTTCAATATTCATCCGGTTGGCTCTGAAAACACAATAAACACAAAAACCACGCAAAATTCCAAACAAATGATATTAAATACGTGTTTTGGTCTCGTTTTAGCCAGAATTAAGTGGTAAAAGGATGGGTGTTTACACACCTATCAATACACCTGAAAATCCAAAAGAAAAAGAAACCAAACACAAAGACAATATATATACACAATAAAGATAAAATATTTTTGGATTTTTAAAAGTTTTTATTTTTATGGATTTTTATCAATTTTTAATTTTATGATTTTTTGAATTTTTTAAGCAAGAAAAATAACGCTCACAAGTGAACGGATCCCAAAAACCAACGCGTCTTTCACAGAAAACCGTTAATCTTTACGAAAAGAGCCGGCAGCGGCGCCATTTAATAACTAGGTTTTTGCCTAATTAAAAGATTCGTTGATGTGTGTCTAATCGAATTGATCTAGGTTCTATGTGCGACTCAGTCGTTCTTTGGTGGAAAGAAAAAAGTTGTCGTTGTTGTATATTAAAAGTGCGAGACGTAAAAGTAAAATGACGGTTAATTAAATCTAAACCTATTTAAAACTTAAATTGTGCAATAATAAAAAACTTTTTAAAAGTAAATTAATTAAATGACTTAAAGTTAAAGCGTGACGAGAATTAAAATGTGACAAAGTATTAAAATGACAACTTAAAAATTAAACAAGACAAAATAGTAAAACACCCCTACCATCGGAATATATTCCGATCAAACTATGATCGGAATGTACCTCGTCGGAATATCTAACCCAACCTGTCGGAATGTTGATTGAAAACACCAGATCGGAATATGTCACCTTTTCAGATCGGAATAACCAAACAACCCCAGATCGGAATGTGTAGAACCAACCCTGATCGGAATCCAGATCGGAATGAGCTATCGGAATAAAAAGGTGCAACCTGTCGGAATGTACAAATCTATCGGAATGTAGTCCAGATCGGAATGTTGTTGGGGAAATTTGGGCAGCACTTCGACTAAGTAAACCTCAAGAGCCGTCGGAATGTGCGATCACAATGTGCGATCGCAATCCCAGATCGGAATGAGGGTGATGTTACTCTATCGCAATCCCGGATCGGAATGCAAAACCCTTGACCAAAACTGTCACTATCGGAATGTGGAGAATTGCAAGCCGTCGCAATGTGTGAAATCCCTTCTTTTCCGATGGAGCACAATTCGTAATAAGTAAAAGAACCAAATAAGCTAGAACTAATAAGCAGTAACAAAAACTTAAATGAAATGAAGACAAACGAAACAGTAAACTAAAAGATAAAACCTTTTTGAAATTTAAGAGACGAAACTTAGTGAAATACAATTTAAAAATTAAAACTTTTAAGAAAACTTTGAAATCAAATAAGCTAAATACAAAATAAGCCAATAAGGTTGTCAATCTTATAGCCTAATCCGTATGAAAACTTAGAACGGAATAAGAAAATAAACGTGATAAGCAACAAGATTAAGCAAAAACACTTTGAAATCCGAACCAAAATCAAATTAAAAACAAGAAGAGGAGAATGAGAAGATTGTAAAAACTTGATAAAAGGAAAGGTGCAAAGATTAAAGAACACGAATTTAAAGAACACGAATTAAAAACTTACTTGGAATTAAAGGATAATTAAGGTGCAAAACATGTATTTAAATTTGACATAAAAAGTAAATGACAAGAAATTAAAATGTGGAAGACTAATTGTCACCTTAGCCAACAACGCAAAAATGAAACTAGATAATCCTATTTATAGTAGATTAGGGAGATGGTTAGAGGAAGCTTCCTCCCCTCCTTCCTTTCTTCTTAATTGCACCATTAGGTCCTTAAGCCTTTAATCTTCTTTAATATTAGACTTTAATGACTTTTGGCTCGGGATTTCTTTAAACTCGTCTTTTAATTCTTCAATAAATAAGACTTGAGTTCTTCGGCTTTTAGTAAACTTTCGTCTTTTGACTTTTTCTTCGATAAATCTTCAGAATTGGTCATGGACTTCCGTTCTTTTTGCACTCTTGACTTCTCGACTTCATCTTTCATCTTTTTCTTCAATAAAAGCCCGTGAATGCCCGTGTTTTCTCCACTTTTCACAATTTCGTCCTAAATCACAACAAAAACACAAACCACGCATAATTCCGACATAAATGACATAAAATACACGTTTTGGCTTGGTTATTATTGTAATTAAGTGGTAAAAAGGATGGGTGTTTACACACCTATCAAGGTCTAAAACATAATATCTTCCCAAATTGCACTAAAACGACACAAGAGTAAAGCGTTTAGTCCCCATGGATCTCGACCAACAACCAACAAGTTTAGTACAGTACACAAACATTTAACAAATTGTTCAACAGTAAAAGCATATGATGAGACTGCGTTTATACATAGTCTCATCGTCCAAATTGGGCTTAAAATGCATTAAATATCATCAAAATACCCAAATATATGCTTGTGTTTGTTGCTTGTGTATTTTAGGTACGGATATTGAGAAAATGACAAAAGATCACAAGAATCATGCAAAAACGAACACGGGAAACGAAGCCGCACATTGAACCAAGCCCTAATGAAGAATTTTCCCAAGAAAACCCTTGAAGATTTGAAGAATTGTGAAGAAGGGTCCTCCAATATGGAAGAATTGACACTTTACACCCTTGTATCTTCATAATTACAAGTTTGGTCCCTAAAGTTTGTCAAAATTGCAAAAAGGACCCTTAACTTTGAAGATTTGGCATATTTAGCCCCTCAACTAAGCTAAATTGTCAACCAATATCATCCACAAAGTCAAATACATCATGAAGTCCCTCAAAGTACAAGAAAGTCCAAGTTTGGTCCTTTGAAAATCACAAAGTTACAAAAAGGACCCTCAACTTTCAACAATTGGCAAGAATGGCCCCTCTACTTTGAAGTTTGGACACTTTATACCCCTCAAAAATCATTAGGCATGAGTAGAGTCCCTAAAGTTTGAAAATATGTCAAAAACAGCCCTTGTAAATTGATCAAGATGCCAAAATTAGCCCTAATTTGACATAAGGACTAACTTTGCAAAAAGTTTTGGACTGGGCTTGAAATGAAATGGACTAGAAATGAAATGGAATGTGACGGATGTTATAACCAAGGATGGGTAATGAAAAGAACACCCATTAGCCCATTAAACCAAATAGCCCATTACCCAATCCCACGTGTTATTACCCAGCCTAATTAATTAAGCTAAGTCAAATCTCCAGTCAACGATTTTTTCCCACTAAACAAGGATTTTAAATCCTTTTACCCCCAAACCAAATCAAACCTCGCCCTGTTACCCCCTTAATCCCATAAACCCTAGACTTAATTACCTATCAAAAACATAGGGGTTTAAGCTAATATGATGCAGATTGCTAATTCACCTCACTCTCACCATATCCCACCTCATTAATCACTCTCACACTCACCCCATGTGACTCTCCAACCCTCCCCTGCCCCACGTTTTGACTCCAAGACAAAGATTGCCAGTAGGATCAACATCCCACAAGGATTTCGTGCTCCCAAAGGAGTCTACAAACGGCCAAGATCAATTCTCATCACTGGCATCTTCACAATAGTCCAAAAATTTCACATGGTGATCTTGACGAAAATTTCAAAAAGAGCATATGCTGAGCATCTTCATAGGGCATAGTTGGAAGCTTACACATTAGGGTTTTAAATTGTTTTCAGCTTTCTAGAAGAATTGTAGCCTCTATATAAAGGCGTATTAGGACTTAGCAGTTTTTTTTTTGTTCTTTCTTCTCCGTTTGTCACAAGCCCTGTAAATCCACTTTTATTTATTGAAATGAAAATGGTGTTGTGTTGTTGATGAGAAACAAGGAACCACTTTTCATTCTTGCAATTTACATTTTCCAAGTTTAACTTTCCAGTTCAGATTTTTGTTTGTGACCCAAGTTTTAAGTTTTAAAAATTTGTCCAAAGGCCTTAAGCTAATATCATAAGCCTGATAATCCAATTGATTATCAAGCTTATGTGAAGAGTGAGGTTTTTGTTGATTTTCTGTGAAGTAAAGTTTCAAGATATTCAAATCAGTTTTTTATTATTATCCATATAAGCCATAATCAGCTTAACCAATAAGCTTGTTTATAGCTTATTGGAATTGTGAACAATCATCCTTGGTGCTTTATTTTTCTCTTAGCAGGAACTCATAAGTCCACTCACTTTGAAGATATAGGGTGTGTAGTCAACAGTGACCACCACCCCCCTCTCTTCCTTGCTTTTCACTCAAGCCATAGCACAAGCTTAAGCTTGTGGGAGGTGGCTTATCAGCCACTGTTGGGCTTGGAAGTAAGCCCAACAAGGTAGCTAACTGTTTCCTATTTCAAATTTTTTAAGTTTTCTGAAAATTATATGCTTTGTGTGATTTGTATGAAAAAGGTGTTAAATGTTAGTTTAATGGTTTGATTTGAGTTTATTTAGTATATTATGCATGTTTAGAAGGATTTAATCCAGTTTGGTAAAGTTTTGTGTTGATTTTGTTTGAAAAAAGTTAAGAAAAGATTTTTAAGGGGTGTTTGGATTAGCATGTTAGCTGAGTTATTTGTAGGGTTTTTGTTTTTAAAACGTGTTAGAAACACTCACTAGGGTAGCATATGGTTGTAAGTTAGCTTTGTTATCAGTTTTGTACAAGTTTGGACACATTTGCATGAATTAAAAAGTTGAAAATAAAGCAAAATCTGCCTAGTCTCTTTTCTGCTTGTTTTTCTTTTAGATTTTGCATCAAAGCTTGTAAACCTGTTAACAATAGGGATAAGTAGGATTTGTGTTTGTTTATAGGTCATTTGTTGAGAGTGTATGCAACTTCTTGGACTTGGAAATTCAAAATTGTGCAAGTAATTGGCATAGAACACCCACAGACCCATAAATTGCATCAGCAACTTGTATTTGCTCTTTGTGTGCTAAGTTTGTGATTTTTGTGCTAGATCTTGTTTGTTTTGAGCATATCTTGACTCCCTATACTCCAAAGAGTATAGGGGTGCCTTTGTCCAATCAAAAGCAACACCAAAATCCATCATTCAAGTCCTCTTGGTTGATAATTTACAGGTGAAGATATCAATCTTCTTTGTGTTCTTCATAAGCAGAAACTGAACACGTTTTGAGATCTAACTTGGTTTAATCTTAGTCAAAATTGGTTTGTGTTTGCATTTTAGTAGTTAATTAAGTCACTAGATTAAGTTTTAAAAGTAAAAAAAAAGGAAAAGTTTTGCAAAAAGCATACCCCGCCTGGACTCGAACACGCGACCTTGCGTACCAAGGAGTAACGTGTTTACCAGTGATCTAGATAGCTTTTTACGTTATAGTTTCATTTCATTATTTATTTAACCTATTTTTCAATTAAGCTTATATTAAAAAGCCGTAGCTTATTCTTGGAATTTGGAGCTTATTGAATAAGCTATTTTGGGTTAGCTTATTTTTCCTAGGATAGTGTTAACATTTAAGATTTTTCTAGCCAGTTTTTGTATTTTTTTACTTTGTTTTATTATTTTTTATCAATTTTTATTTAGCCGTATATTATTAAGTCATTAAAAATAGAAAAAAGTAATTTAAAAATCTAGAAAATTAATTTTTAGGTTTTTAACCATACTTTTGAGGTTTACAGCTTATTAGGTTTTCAATTTAGCTTATTTTTAATTTTATAGGATTTTAGGGTTTTTAAGCAACTTTAAAATTTAATATAAAATTATTTAATAAGTTTCAGAAAATTTGGTTTGCATTTTTGTTTTAGTTACATTATTTAGGATTTTTGGTAATTTTTTAGAATTTATTTACCAAATTTTTATTTTTTTGAATATTTTAATATTATTTTATTATTAAAATTTGAAGTTTTATTTTTTCTTGTTTTTACATTTTTCCTAGGTTAAGGACATTAAATTAGGAGTTTTTTCACTTTCCAAATATTTTTTAGACTTTTCAATTAATTTCTAGATTTAATTTAAGATTTAATACATTTTAATAGTTTTTAAGTGTTTAAAAATAGTTTAATTTGGTTTTAAAATTTTTAAAAATAGTTTTTAGCTTAATTAGGATGTTTTTGAGGTTTACAAACTATAAAATCTTGTTTAGGGCCTTTTAATAATTAAAAGTGATTTTTAGGGCTTTAATTAGCATTAAAAAGTCATTATTTAATTAATTAATAGGTTTTAGCAAGTTTGGATTTTTTGTAAACTCTTAGAATATTATTGTGGATTTTTAGTAATTTTTAGGAATTTTTAGGTTAAAATTTTATTTTTGGCACTATTTACGGTTTTACGTTTTTGCCTTTTTCGTCGTAGTTTAATCCGTTTTCATAACCGTATTTCTCTTCTAATCCCATTCCTTTCTCAATCAATATAATCACAAACATTAATCAACTCTTAACACAACGCACTTGCCTCCTTGGGAAACGAACTTGGACTTCACTTGGGTCATTAGTGCTCGGTTTTCCTAAACCGACACTTAACGCTTACCACTACTTGTACTTCCTTTTCCTAAAGGTCGTATTTTACTACATCATTTTGGCGCCGCTGCCGGGGAGGCGTGTTGTGTTTTGATTGAACCATTGTTGTTTTTATATATAGCCATAAAAGTAATTGTATTAGTAGCACTCTACTAATACGTATTATCGGATTTTCGTTTTTTGTGAATATTATTAATATATTGTATACGTAGAACAATAAATTTACATGTACTCCAAATACGTGAGAAATCACAACCTTGACTTGGGAGGTCATTACCCAATCATTGTATTCGAATCTCAAACCAAAGAAAAAGGCAAAAATAGATAAATACTTTCGAGAAGCTCGATTTTGAGAAATACAAACTATAAGGTGGGTATAAGGCGGTTGTATTTCACGACCTAAAGGAAAAAGGCTCTTAAGTGCTTCGCGCCGCCTCGTTTCCTCCGCTTGCTTGTGCGTATTTTGATTTTGAAAGCTAATCGAGGGTTTTGCCGCCCAAAGTATTATTAAGTATCATATATATTTTCTTGGTTTCTATTGATTAAACCCTCTTGAACGATTTGGTGTTCCACCATCGTTCTAAAGTCATCGAAGGCGTTCACTTCACGTGATCGTTTTCATTCCTTGAGGCTTCTTTAATCGAGAGATTTGATTAAGGAGGAGATTTGTAGATTTTGGTCTACTTAATACATTCCAAAAATCCAAAAAGTTAAAAACAATCAAAAACCACAAAAAAAAATTGAAAAAGTAAAAACACCAAAAAGAATCTTCTTTGCTCGCCTTCTCGTTGTACGTGACATTTATGCAAACTCGCTCTAAAGCAAGACGTGCTCGTAAACGAAGAAACAAATCACTCACTCCTACTAGTGAGGAGTCTCCTATTGACGAACCCATTGTAGTGAAAGAAGCACCCATGGCTAATCGAACTATGATGGAGTTGCTTCAAGCACCCACCGAGGGTTATGGAGAAGCGATTATGATTCCCGCTATCCTTGCGGAGAATTTTGAGGTTAAGACGGGTTGGTTGTCCATGATTCAAAACAACAAGTTTCGAGGGGACGAAAAGGACAACCCTCATAACCACATTCGCCAATTTAATCGTCTCACCGCCACATGCAAGTTTAAGGATGTTTCAAACGACTCGATTAAGATGATGCTTTTTCCGTATTCCTTAGCGGGGCCTGCAAAAATTTGGTTAGAGAAAGAGCCACCCAATTCTATATTGACGTGGAAGGATCTCGTTTCAAAATTCGTGAACCAATTTTTTCTGCCCTCTAAGACTACGCACTTGAAAAACGAGATTTCAAAGTTTTCGCAAGAGTATAATGAGAGTTTTTCAACGGCTTGGAATAGGTTTAAGGAAATGTTGCACGAATGTCCTCATCATGGTTTTTCCGACTTGCATCAAATACACACGTATTACAATGGCTTGAACGATCATGAGCGTGATTATCTTAATGCCGCCGCGGGTGGTAATTTTTTGTGTAAGACGGTCGAGGAAGCATTGTTAATTATTGAGAATAGGTCTAAGGTGTATAGTCCTCGTGGCACGTTGAGTGTTCGTAAGGCTTCGTCTTCGTCTTCGCCTTCATTGTCACACACCGTTGATGCTTGCCAAGTCGAGGCTAATTTGGAGAACAAAATTTTTGATATAGTGAAAGGATTGTTAGTTGAGTTTAAAGTTGGTGAACAACCCGCTCCCGCTACGATTAAAGTGGTTGAGGTTTCTTGTATGTATTGTGGTGGAGCTCACGATTATTCCGAGTGCATCACCAACGGTGGTAACACTTCGAGTGCCTTCGCGGCCGCGGGAACTTATAACCAAAACGGTCAAGTTCCTCGCACTAATCAATTGACTCCACCGGGTTTTTCACCAAATCAAAATGCTAACAATTATCGAAACAATCAAGTTGGTTACCAAAGCAATCAAAGGAACAATTTTAAGGGTAATAACAACTATGGGAATCAAGGGAGTAGTAGTAGCCAATTGCAAAATCAAAATCAAAACCGTAATTTTCAAAACACGAGTCAAGGTCTTCAAAATGCTTACATTAAAGAACTTCCAATGGACTTTGTGAATTACGCCACGGCAAATGATAAGATTTTGGAAAACATTCAAGAGCAATTGGCTAATCAAGCTAGGGACACGGCTAAGAACGCAAAGGAGTTAGCTAATTTTGTTAAGGAAAATCTAGCCATGAGAAATGAATTGAAAAATGATTTTGCTAACCAAATTCGAGGTCAAAACAACAAGATAGAGCAAAGTCATGCTAGGCTTGAACAAAGAATTGACCAAAAAGCTGCTAGCCAAGATTTGAAGTTTAATAGTCAAGATGCTAAGCTTAACGCCATTTTAGAAGCCGTCATAGGGAACAAAGCCTCTACTTCGAGTAGTTTGCCTAGTAACACCGTTTCAAACCCGAAGGGAGAGATGAAAGTGATTACCACACGTAGTGGTAAGACACTTAAAGAACCAACTCCTCAACCAATTACTCCAATGGTGGAGGAAGTTGAGGAAGAACCCGAGGTGGTGGTCGAAAAGGAGCATATTTCAATCCCACAAAGTACCGCTCATGCCACACCTACGGTTGACCCATCACCCATATTTGAACCCGAGATTCCAACGGCTATGCCTATTCCCCAACCCACACCACCTTTTCCTTATCTATCGAGACTTAGGAAGGAGAAACGACAAGAGCGCGACAATTATCAATTTGAGCTTTTTATGAAAATGTTTCGTGATTTGCACTTTAATGTGAGTTTCGCCGATGCTTTGGTCATGATGCCTCGATTTGCCGCTAACTTTAAGAGTATGTTGAACAACAAGGAGAAATTACACCAAATGTCTAGTTGTTCGTCGGTTTATCTTAATCGCATACCTCAAAAAGTCGGTGATCCCGGTAAATTTTTGATCCCTTGTGCCATTCAAGATATGGAAGAATGCTATGCCTTGGCCGATCTTGGTGCTAGCATTAACTTGATGCCACTTGCAATCTACAAGTCGCTCAATCTTCCTAATCTTACTCCTTCATGAATGTCTATTGAGTTGGCCGACCATTCCACGATTCTTGCATGTGGTTTGGCGGAAGACTTTTTTGTGAAAGTGGGGAAGTTCTACTATCCCGTAGACTTTATCGTTGTTGATATCCCCACGGATCCTCAAGTTCCTCTTATTTTAGGTCGTTCGTTTTTAGATACGTCTATGGCTTTAATTGATGTGCATGCTAGAAAGATCACCTTACGTTTCAACGACGAGGAACTTGTTATAAACGCAACTCAAAATTCTCAACTTTCTCATGTTTATTCCGTTGCTACCATAAACCTTGTTGATATGATCGACGTGGTTTGCGAGGAATTTTCACAAGAAGTTTTAGGGTTTGGTGATGAAGAAACTAGTGGCAATCCCACTATGTTAGATCCAATTCTTGATAATTCGACACCAACCTTCACTCCTTTCGAAGGTGGTGGTTTTACGTTGGAAGAATTCGATGTTCCATGTACTTGTGACGAAGACCTCGACAACGATGAGGACTTCTCGATTATCAAGGATTTTCTCAACGATTTCCCATTTCCTCCACCCGAGGAGGTTATGAGTATCGAGCCCAAATCTTCACTTGAGGAACCACCTATTCTCGAGTTGAAAGATTTACCTCCTCACCTCGAATATGTCTATTTGGAGGAGGACGACAAGTTGCCGGTTATTATTGCGAAGGAACTTTCGGATGATGAAAAAACCGCACTTGTCGATGTTCTTAAGGATCACAAAGGGGCGATTGCGTGGAAGTTATCCGACATTAAGGGAATCGATCCCAAGTTTTGTACCCACAAAATCTTAATGGAGGAGGATTTCAAGCCAACAATCCAAAGTCAAAGGAGGGTGAACCCCAAAATTCACGACGTCATCAAAAAGCAGGTCCTTAAACTCCTTGACGCGGGAATGATTTACCCTATTTCCGATAGCCCTTGGGTGAGTCCTATTCATTGTGTCCCTAAAAAGGGAGGGATGACCGTTGTGCCAAACGATGCCAACGAGTTAATTCCCACTAGACTCGTGACCGGATGGAGAGTGTGCATTGACTATCGTAAGTTGAATGAAGCCACTCGAAAAGACCATTTTCCCTTGCCCTTCATGGACCAAATGTTGGAGCGTCTTGCGGGAAACGATTTCTATTGCTTTTTAGATGGTTTTTCCGGTTACTTCCAAATTCCCATTGATCCTCGTGATCAAGAAAAAACTACGTTTACGTGTCCATATGGAACGTTTGCCTATCGTAGAATGCCATTCGGACTTTGCAATGCACCGGGAACTTTTCAACGATGCATGATGGCTATTTTTCATGATATGATCGAGAAGACGATGGAAGTCTTTATGGATGACTTTTCCGTGTTTGGTGATTCTTTGACTTCGTGTTTGTCTAATCTAGAGGATATGTTGAAACGTTGTGAGGAAACCAACCTTGTGCTCAATTGGGAAAAGTGTCATTTTATGGTTAAGAGTGGAATCGTCTTAGGGCACAAGGTCTCGAAAGCGGGGATTGAGGTAGATCAAGCTAAGGTAGACGTCATCGCCAAATTACCTCATCCCAAAACCGTTAAGGGAGTTAGGAGTTTCCTAGGCCACGCGGGCTTTTATCGACGATTCATCAAGGATTTCTCGAAGATTTCTCGACCCATTACACATCTTCTTGAAAAAGAAGCACGTTTTGTCTTTGACGAAGATTGTGTA
Organism: Glebionis coronaria; assembly: GCA_025667525.1. Taxonomy (NCBI): domain Eukaryota; kingdom Viridiplantae; phylum Streptophyta; class Magnoliopsida; order Asterales; family Asteraceae; genus Glebionis; species Glebionis coronaria. The sequence continues at coordinate 89,911 of JANFOE010002141.1, forward strand.
CGAGCCTTTGAGATCCTTAAGAGGAAACTTACCGAAGCTCCCATTCTTGTTGCTCCCAATTGGAACCTCCCCTTTGAACTTATGTGTGATGCAAGTGATTACGCTATTGGGGCCGTTTTGGGGCAACGTCATGATAAGCACTTATTGCCTATTCACTATGCTAGCAAGACGATGACCGAGGCTCAACTTAAATACACTACAACGGAAAAGGAATTCCTTGCCGTGGTGTATGCATTTGAGAAATTCCGACCTTATCTCGTCTTGACGAAATGCATAGTGTATACGGACCATTCGGCTATTAAGTATCTCATGGCAAAGCAAGATGCAAAGCCGAGATTACTTCGTTGGATTCTCCTCCTTCAAGAATTTGATCACAAAATCGTTGACAAAAAAGGAGCCGAGAATCTAGCGGCCGATCATCTCTCTCGTTTGGAAGATCCTCACCAAAGTGTTTACGAGCCTAAGGAAATCACCGAAACATTTCCGCTCGAGACACTTGGTGTAGTGAATTCTAAGCTTGATTCTTCCAACCCATGGTTTGCGGATTTTGCAAATTACCATGCGGGTAACTTCATCATTAAGGGTATGACGACTCAAGAAAAACGAAAATTCTTTCGTGATGTCAAGTTCTATTTTTGGAACGACCCTTACTTGTTTCGAACTTGTGCGGATCAAATCATCCGACGTTGTGTATTTGGCACCGAAGCTTCTAACATCCTTAGAGCTTGCCATGAGGGACCCACGGGTGGTCACCACGGTGCTAATCTCACGGCTAAAAAGGTGTTTGATGCCGGATTCTTTTGGCCTACTATTTACCGAGATGCACAAGATCTTGTGAAGTCTTGTGATTCATGCCAACGACAAGGAAAAACCTCACAAAAAGATGAAATGCCACAAAATATCATTCAAGTATGTGAGATCTTTGACGTTTGGGGCATAGACTTTATGGGGCCGTTCCCATCATCTCGTGGTAATAAGTACATTCTCGTTGAGGTTGACTACCTTTCTAAGTGGGTGGAGGCCAAGGCCTTGCCCACCAATGATGCTCGTGTGGTAGTTAAGTTCTTGAAAAGTTTGTTTGCTAGGTTTGGAACCCCTCGTGCTATCATAAGCGATCGTGGAACCCATTTTTGTAATGACCAATTTGAAAGGGTTCTAAGGAAATATGGGGTTACACATCGTCTTTCTACGGCTTATCACCCACAAACGAGTGGGCAAGTCGAGGTTTCAAACCGAGCGTTGAAGAGGATCTTGGAGAGATCCGTTGGGGAAAACCGACAATCTTGGTCGGATAAGTTGGACGATGCTTTATGGGCCTTTAGGACCGCTCATAAGACACCCATTGGGTGCACTCCCTATAAGCTTGTGTATGGAAAGAATTGTCATTTGCCTATCGAGTTAGAACACAAGGCTTATTGGGCCCTAAAGCATTGTAATGATGATATGGAGACCGCGGGAAAACACCAGAAAATGCAATTAAATGAATTGGATGAATTGAGAGACATTGCTTATGAAAATTCATTGATTTATAAAGAGAAAACTAAAAAGTTGCATGATTCTAAAATTAAAAACCGGGTTTTTAACATTGGGGATCAAGTTTTACTTTTTAATTCAAGATTGAAAATCTTTTCCGGTAAATTGAAATCCCGTTGGTCCGGTCCATTCACCGTGACTCAAGTATTTCCATACGGGACCATCGAGCTAGCTCAAGATGATGGTCCTAACTTCAAGGTGAATGGACATAGGTTGAAGCACTACTTTGGCGGGGAAGTTCCATCCTTGAACTACCTCGACCAAATCACTTTCCCCAATGATAATTAGTATTGAGGGGATCGAGTCGAGCTCATGACTCGGTAATCAAAAACGAGGTGCCTCGTGGGGGAGTCCCATGCTTATCCTATGTACATATTATCGCTTTCTAATGCAGCTTACGTGTGGGGATTTGTGCCCTTCCAACCTTTGTTCCGTGGTTGTTTGTGCATTGTGGTTTTTAGATCATGATCTTCACGATTGGAGCCTCTCGTGTTCGTTTTATGGGAGCACTCGATCGTTTGCTTTGGAGACATTTCTCAATATCCATGATATCCTTTTGATGTTCTAACCTTAGGTTTTTAGCACACTTCATAAACGGCTATTAATTTAATGGTTACACCCTTTCCATGCTAGATTAAGCATTCGACTACGTCTCTAGTATGGGGGTGTTTGCACCCCTAGACTCGAAACATTGAGGACAATGTTTAACTTTAGTATGGGGGGTGAATAGATACTTGCCTTGCCAAACCTTCACGCTTTCCAAAGTTTATCTTTTTGTTTATTGTTTTTGTTGCAAAATAAGGCTAAAAATGGCAAAATTTTAAAAATTTTCTCATGTTTTATAAGTGTTTGAAGACACGAATGTAGGTTTTCCGATGGCGAGAATAAGAGTAATTTTTGACTCGATCATGCGTGTTGAGCACTTAGCTTTGATTCCTTAACTACACATTAGGCTAAGTCTCTTAAATGAGGACGAGAAATGATAGAGTTAATTATAAGTTACTATGCTAAACGTAGAGTACTCGTATTCTTTCAAAAACTCATGTGTTCTCGTTGTTTGCTTATTCTCCCTTCGCATGTAAATATTTTTTGCTTAATAAATATTGACTTAGCGGTTTAGTTAGGATTGTTGGGTTTCTAGTCTTTTCTAGTAGCTTCCGTGTAATTAAATTGGGAAGACATTAAGGTATCGCCAGCGTCACGGTTTTGAAGTATTGGCACCCCAATAATCGAAAGCTTCAACTAATAATAAGATTTCAAGTGCTCACCTAAATCTAGCAAACAATTTGAAGCCCCACAAGGCCTAAAATCTATGCAAAATTGAAAGTGAATCAAGCCTTAATCTTCGAAGCTTTAAAGATCCAAAATTCGCTTTAGCGTGAGGATATACGTCTTTGGTTAATAAAACCACCGATGAGGCGGATAATAAAAGTCAAGGCAAGACCGAAGTCATAATAAAAGCTTCATGGCGAAGTTGAATAAAATATGGAGGTAAACCAAAGATAATAAGGCCCTTCCGTTAGGGGGCGTATAAAAGTCTTGGTAATAAGTCTCATGTTCAAAACCGTTATAAAACCGTGTTTATCGATTCTTCTTGTCAACTTAATTTTTTAACATCGTTGTCTATTAGGAGGGGTTATTGATTTGATGGCCTTAGTTACACCGTTAGGACTCTATTTTAGACCTAAATCTCTATTATCGCATAAGTCAAACAATGTATCCTCGTGAAACATTTAAGACATCATAAAATATAAGAGATACAACTTAGGAATAATGGGAGGATAAGTACGTGATTAGGGCATATGAGTAGTGTTAGCATTACTAACTTATAATGACAATGATCTCGTTGCACGCTTGGCATGGAATTGGAGTGAAAATCAAGGACGATGAAATTATTTCTAACGAAGCATTCACGTGTTCTTATTCTATGAACCTAAACGTCCCATTTTGCGATGAAAATCATACATTATGTCTATAACACAAGTAGTAGTAATAGTAGTAGTGTAGCTAGTTTATCATTTCAATAAAGTGAATAAAAATGAATTTTGGAGATGCTACGATACTTTATTCTAGCATTGCGTGAGGGCACGGCAATGGTTTAGTATGGGGGAGTGATGAGACTGCTTTTATACATAGTCTCATCGTCCAAATTGGGCTTAAAATGCATTAAATATCATCAAAATACCCAAATATATGCTTGTGTTTGTTGCTTGTGTATTTTAGGTACGGATATTGAGAAAATGACAAAAGATCACAAGAATCATGCCAAAACGAACACGGGAAACGAAGTCGCACATTGAACCAAGCCCTAATGAAGAATTTTCCAAAGAAAACCCTTGAAGATTTGAAGAATTGTTAAGAAGGGTCCTCCAATATGGAAGAATTGACACTTTACACCCTTGTATCTTCATAATTACAAGTTTGGTCCCTAAAGTTTGTCAAAATTGCAAAAAGGACCCTTAACTTTGAAGATTTGGCAAATTTAGCCCCTCAACTAAGCTAAATTGTCAACCAATATCATCCACAAAGTCAAATACATCATGAAGTCCCTCAAAGTACAAGAAAGTCCAAGTTTGGTCCTTTGAAAATCACAAAGTTACAAAAAGGACCCTCAACTTTCAACAATTGGCAAGAATGGCCCCTCTACTTTTAAGTTTGGACACTTTATACCCCTCAAAAATCATTGGACATGAGTAGAGTCCCTAAAGTTTGAAGATATGTCAAAAACAGCCCTTAGAAATTGATCAAGATGCCAAAATTAGCCCTAATTTGACATAAGGACTAACTTTGCAAAAACTTTTGGACTGGGCTTGAAATGAAATGGACTAGAAATGAAATGGAATGTGACGGATGTTATAACCAAGGATGGGTAATGAAAAGAACACCCATTAGCCCATTAAACCAAATAGCCCATTACCCAATCCCACGTGTTATTACCCAGCCTAATTAATTAAGCTAAGTCAAATCTCTAGTCAACGATTTTTTCCCACTAAACAAGGATTTTAAATCCTTTTACCCCCAAACCAAATCAAACCTCGCCCTGTTACCCCCTTAATCCCATAAACCCTAGACTTAATTACCTATAAAAAACATAGGGGTTTAAGCTAATATGATGCAGATTGCTAATTCACCTCACTCTCACTATATCCCACCTCACTAATCACTCTCACACTCACCCCATGTGACTCTCCAACCCTCCCCTGCCCCACGTTTTGACTCCAAGACAAAGATTGCTAGTAGTATCAACATCCCACAAGGATTTCGTGCTCCCAAAGGAGTCTACAAACGGCCAAGATCAATTCTCATCACTGGCATCTTCACAATAGTCCAAAAATTTCACATGGTGATCTTGACGAAAATTTCAAAAAGAGCATATGCTGAGCATCTTCAAAGGGCATAGTTGGAAGCTTACACATTAGGGTTTTAAATTGTTTTCAGCTTTCTAGAAGAATTGTAGCCTCTATATAAAGGCGTATTAGGACTTAGCATTTTTTTTTTTGTTCTTTCTTCTCCGTTTGTCACAAGCCCTGTAAATCCACTTTTTTTTATTGAAATGAAAATGGTGTTGTGTTGTTGATGAGAAACAAGGAACCACTTTTCATTCTTGCAATTTACATTTTCCAAGTTTAACTTTCCAGTTCAGATTTTTGTTTGTGACCCAAGTTTTAAGTTTTAAAAATTTGTCCAAAGGCCTTAAGCTAATATCATAAGCCTGATAATCCAATTGATTATCAAGCTTATGTGAAGAGTGAGGTTTTTTTTGATTTTTTGTGAAGTAAAGTTTCAAGATATTCAAATCAGTTTTTTATTATTATCCATATAAGCCATAATCAGCTTAACCAATAAGCTTGTTTATAGCTTATTGTAATTGTGAACAATCATCCTTGGTGCTTTATTTTTCTCTTAGCTGGAACTCATAAGTCCACTCACTTTGAAGATATAGGGTGTGTAGTCAACAGTGACCACCACCCCCCTCTCTTCCTTGCTTTTCACTCAAGCCATAGCACAAGCTTAAGCTTGTGGGAGGTGGCTTATCAGCCACTGTTGGGCTTGGAAGTAAGCCCAACAAGGTAGCTAACTGTTTCCTATTTCAAATTTTTTAAGTTTTCTGAAAATTATATGCTTTGTGTGATTTGTATGAAAAAGGTGTTAAATGTTAGTTTAATGGTTTGATTTGAGTTTATTTAGTATATTATGCATGTTTAGAAGGATTTAATCCAGTTTGGTAAAGTTTTGTGTTGATTTTGTTTGAAAAAAGTTAAGAAAAGATTTTTAAGGGGTGTTTGGATTAGCATGTTAGCTGAGTTATTTGTAGGGTTTTTGTTTTTAAAATGTTTTAGAAACACTCACTAGGGTAGCATAAGGTTGTAAGTTAGCTTTGTTATCAGTTTTGTACAAGTTTGGACACATTTGCATGAATTAAAAAGTTGAAAATAAAGCAAAATCTGCCTAGTCTCTTTTCTGCTTGTTTTTCTTTTAGATTTTGCATCAAAGCTTGTAAACCTGTTAACAATAGGGATAAGTATGATTTGTGTTTGTTTATAGGTCATTTGTTGAGAGTGTATGCAACTTCTTGGACTTGGAAATTCAAAATTGTGCAAGTAATTGGCATAGAACACCCACAGACCCATAAATTGCATCAGCAACTTGTATTTGCTCTTTGTGTGCTAAGTTTGTGATTTTTGTGCTAGATCTTGTTTGTTTTGAGCATATCTTGACTCCCTATACTCCAAAGAGTATAGGGGTGCCTTTGTCCAATCAAAAGCAACACCAAAATCCATCATTCAAGTCCTCTTGGTTGATAATTCACAAGTGAAGATATCAATCTTCTTTGTGTTCTTCATAAGCAGAAACTGAACACGTTTTGAGATCTAACTTGGTTTAATCTTAGTCAAAATTGGTTTGTGTTTGCATTTTAGTAGTTAATTAAGTCACTAGATTAAGTTTTAAAAGTAAAAAAAAAGGAAAAGTTTTGCAAAAAGCATACCCCGCCTGGACTCGAACATGCGACCTTGCGTACCAAGGAGTAACGTGTTTACTAGTGATCTAGATAGCTTTTTACGTTAGAGAATTTCATTTCATTATTTATTTAACCTCTTTTTCAATTAAGCTTATATTAAAAATCCGTAGCTTATTCTTGGCATTTGGAGCTTATTGAATAAGCTATTTTGGGTTAGCTTATTTTTCCTAGGATAGTGTTAACATTTAAGATTTTTCTAGCCAGTTTTTGTATTTTTTTACTTTGTTTTATTATTTTTTATCAATTTTTATTTAGCCGTATATTATTAAGTCATTAAAAAACAGAAAAAAGTAATTTAAAAATCTGGAAAAATAATTTTTAGGTTTTTAACCATACTTTTGAGGTTTACAGCTTATTAGGTTTTCAATTTAGCTTATTTTTAATTTTATAGGATTTTAGGGTTTTTAAGCAACTTTAAAATTTAATATAAAATTATTTAATAAGTTTCAGAAAATTTGTTTGCATTTTTGTTTTTGTTACATTATTTAGGATTTTTGGTAATTTTTTAGAATTTATTTACCAACTTTTTATTTTTTTGAATATTTTAATATTATTTTATTATTAAAATTTGAAGTTTTATTTTTTCTTGTTTTTACATTTTTCCTAGGTTAAGGACATTAAATTAGGAGTTTTGTCACTTTCCAAATATTTTTTAGACTTTTCAATTAATTTCTAGATTTAATTTAAGATTTAATACATTTTAATAGTTTTTAAGTGTTTAAAAATAGTTTAATTTGGTTTTAAAATTTTTAAAAATAGGTTTTAGCTTAATTAGGATTTTTTGAGGTTTACAAACTATAAAATCTTGTTTAGGGCTTTTTAATAATTAAAAGTGATTTTTAGGGCTTTAATTAGCATTAAAAAGTCATTATTTAATTAATTAAAAGGTTTTAGCAAGTTTGGATTTTTTGTAAACTCTTAGAATATTATTGTCTATTTTTAGTAATTTTTAGGAATTTTTAGGTTAAAATTTTATTTTTGGCACTATTTACGGTTTTACGTTTTCGCCTTTTTCGTCGTAGTTTAATCCGTTTTCATAACCGTCTTTCTCTTCTAATACCATTCCTTTCTCAATCAATATAATCACAAACATTAATCAACTCTTAACACAACGCACTTGCCTCCTTGGGAAACGAACTTGGACTTCACTTGGGTCATTAGTGCTCGGTTTTCCTAAACCGACACTTAACGCTTACCACTACTTGTACTTCCTTTTCCTAAAGGTCGTATTTTACTACATCAGCATAGAAATATTTTTTAGACCAACATTCTTCCAAAAGCCAAACCACAACCTCCACAGCAAAGCTCCATCTTCCATCACTTCCTATTACCTGAAACACATGCTAAAACGAGTCAACAATAATGTTGAGTGAGTCTATAGGTTTATCAAATCACATTTGAACACAAGAAGAAAATCAATCATAATCATTTATAGAATTGTCGTACACACAAACTATATTCAAGGCAAAACATTGTATTTAAGCTCATGACACCGACGCCTTAACCAAATAGTCACCCACGCCAAATGCCAGCATGACTAGAATAAAACCATTGCCCCTCTAGGGTATCAGTTGCTAGAATACCACATTCTTATTCCTGTAAATTATCCTTCCCATAGGTTACTCAGCGTAATACGCTGGTCTCAGATAGGGTGGTCAACCTAATAGTACTATCATTAGAATAAGTGGCTATTCCCGACTCACAACATCAAGTCAGAATATAGTTAACGGCTCATGAATTTATGGTCTTTAGCAACAAGGTACTCAATACAATGTAAACAACTTAAGCAACATTCGGGTCCAACAATTACTCATGACTTGTGTTCATTTATTTTCAAATAGCATGTATCCCCCTCGCGGGTAATAAAACATTTAGTAGCTAGCATGAAAAGCGAGGCTACAGACTCACCTTAGTATAAGAGATCTAGCGAGATGATCGTCGATGATGGAGGATGCCTTTCAAACACAAGAACTGCTACCTGTCAAATAAGGCGCGTTCATTAATAATGACTCGAGAAATAAACCATACATAACAATATCAAACTCAAACTAAAATCACGATAAACTCGAGAGAAAACGATACAAATAACTCTATTACACTCTTCTATACATTTACTTTACCATTCTACACTTCCAACAAAATCCGCCAGCACATACTACATGTACTAGCTTATTTACCCCTTTTAGACTTGTCAAACGCTTATGAAACGACTCGAGAAACTAACTTACTATATATATAAAGTCTTCCAACAAGTTTATCAAATGAAATTACTTTTAAAGTTCTTTACCCGACTCATCTTTAAACTACAAAATTCGGACAGATTTACGTTAATAATTCATACAACCGTTTTAACTTCTTTAAACGACTCCATTTACAAAACCGACACTTGGGTTTGAAATTAAACTCACCCTCTAGGTTTTACACTTCATTATCAGTATGTGACTCATTTCAAAACTTCAATTTATAGTCCCCGAGATTCGATCCAAATATCGATAACAACTATATGTAGTGTCGATACTCGTCTCCCGGTACACGAATAATCAAAACATCATAACTTCGCGCTCGTTTGGAGCTAGAAGCTCTACTTTATATAAAATCAAAGCTAATCGAATTAACTACAACCCTAGGCTATTAGTTAAACCATTATAACAACATAAAATCCTCAAAATTACAGTTTACCTACATTTTATAAAATACCCTTCAAAAACTTGTATAAAATCATATTTTTAGCCAAAACCAATCATAGATATGATCATCCCATAACCCTAACACTATCATATATCAACTATAACATTAGAATCATCATAAAAATCAAAACCTTCAAATCAAAATCAAGTTTTTAACATTACTTTTAGCAAGAACATCATTGATCATCCTAAAAATGACATGCATGAGCATAATTCCCACCTACCAACTTGAAAAAAATAAAACTTCTTGCATGTACATAAATTTTATACCAAAATGATCTCCTTACAAAATTAGAGATGGGACTTGTGTTGTTTTAGCTTAGATCATCATAGATTTTGAATAAAAATTAATTGAAAAAATGGGTGTTTTGGGTGAAGAGGGGTCACGACAAGTTAAAGAAAAAGAAAGAGAGAGAAAAATTTTTGGTTAGTGGATTTTTGTGTGTGTAATTTTAAGCTTATATATGGTAGTTGAGGGACCAATGTTGTAAATTTGCAATAGTTATGGCTAAAAATGAAAATAGTTATCTAAAAAGCGGGAAATAACTATTAGTCAATTTAGAAAATATTTACGGGGCTCGGGTTTCATTAAGATACTTTTAAAAATTAAAACGTACCTCAAATATAATAATATCGACTCCCGACTCGACTTAACACGTCATTTAAAAGAAAACATCAAAAATGACAAAAGTTGAACAACCGACAATAAAACGTAAAATATTTGGCATCCATCGACATCGCGCTTGCTAATACTCCTTACACTTATTAAATATAAAATATAAACCTTCCAACATCGGTTTAAACTTAAACCTCCAAAAATAAATATTATTCAAACTCATCAAAAATTTCAAAAATAATCGTAAAATAAGATTTAGCAATGACCTCGGTTTCGGGTTATCACAAGAAATCCAAACAATTTACTACAAAGTGCTAATCAGTAATCACTATGGTGGAATGTTGATCAAGGAAATTTAGAGTAGTCCTCATATGCTGCTGTCATTAAGAATATATTTATAGTCAGCTCTTTTATTTTGTTCTATGTTAATAGGGTTTAAGCTGACCTAACAAGGAAAAGTTGTATCCAAGTGGGTTGAAAGCAATTTATTGTTGATGAAGAAGCTGTTTCGCAAGAACACCATTTGTTCACAAGAGAGGTGTGTGGTCCTACTTTCAGCTAGCTGTTCCAAATATTTAATAATGTTAATTAACTTCATTCTAGGAAGTATAAGCTTATACATATCTAGCCGTTCATAGATATGATTTGTAAGCTTAATAATTAAGCTTAATAATTTGCATAGTATGATTTACAATATAAAGCTTTCTATTATAACACTCAACTTCTCGTGTTACTATTTATGAGATACTCCTTTTTATGTCAATGTTAAGATAGGTTCATCTGTCGTTTCATGATTTTGTTGTTAATAGATGGACACAGAAATCTTGTCTAATATGAATACAGTTCTAAACTTCTAACTTTTCCCAATGTTTTTCTAGCTTATCGTGAGATCTCTCTTCATAGTCTGCCAATTTACTTCTTTACTTTTGCATGTGTCCTTTTAGGCAGCGTTTCAAAACCTAGAAATGTTGTTCCTTCTTCATTATTCTTTTTGTCTATATGTCCATGTATCAAGTTTTATGGATAATCTTTACACAAATGTGAATAAAGTATACTAACCCTGTAGATGGAGCAAAGTCTTTTGAGGTCAAGGCTCGCGAGGCTAGTCTTGCATTTTTGTAATCACTTCTAAATCAGGTGCTTTTATTCAATGCGTATTCATACTTTTGTTTTTCACTGTAATTAAGATTTTTATATGTTTCAACCATTTTTTGATTATGTGTTTTAATTGAATTTAATAGGTTTGGTTGGTAAGGAATTTAGCACTCCGCCATGTAGTGGAGTAGCTCGATCATTTCCGGTTGATGCTATATGCCCTATTTGTCGCAAGGCATGTTTAGATTCTTTTGGGGAACATGCAGTTCATTGTAAAGAACTTCCGGGCTTCAAGTATCGACATGATTTTGTTAGGGACGTTCTTTACGACATATGTAGGCGTGCCGGGATCTCCGCCAAGAAAGAGGCACCTGTGAATTTCTTGACCGACCCGTCAGATGGAAGATCCACACTGAGACCCGCTGATGTTTTGGTCTTTGGATGGGTTGGTGGTAAACATGTGTGCGTTGATTTGACAGGGGTTTCTCCTCTCGTGGGGTTAGGCAGTCGAGATTTTACAGCGGGTCAGGCTGCTATAAAAGCCGCCTCGTGCAAAGTGACTAAACACGAGAAAGCATGTGTTGAAAATCAACACGTGTTTATTCCTTTCGCGTTTGATACATTTGGTTTCCTTGCACCTGAGGCGGTGGAGCTACTTACGAGAATACAACGTGTTATGAATAGTAATGTTTTGACTCCTAAATCCACAAACGTTGTATTTAATAGACTTGGTTTTGCTATACAAAAAGGGCTAGCGGCGCAGCTTGTTGCCCGTTTGCCTTCTCCTATGTAAATTATAATTATTAATAAAAAAAATACAACATCTATAGAGGGAAGAAGTTTTTATGGCTTTGAGTAATTTTGACCATGAAGAAACTTAAGAAGAACTGAAGAAGTAATTTCAGACATACGTAAATGATAAAAAATACAGCAGTGTTTCCCATCGATATCAGAAAGGTTAACATCAGCTCTAATAACTACCAGTTTATTATGAAAGTCCTCGTCATTATGAAATGTAAATACCAACTCATAGAAACCTTTTTATTTCCTTCAGGCTGCTTACATTCTTATATTGAGAACTTCAATTTTTCTTGACATAAGTGAGGTCGATTCCCTACTAAAGATATATAGAGAAACTGAAGCATTTCAAAAGAGAACAAGAATTTTGTGTAAGCATCTACTAATGGGAAGATGGGCAGGTCGTCATGCTGGTAACAGGTCAAAACGGTTTATTTTTGGTATGTTTTTTTTCTACTAATCTGGCTTACTTTTGTAAAGAAATGTATTCAGGATGGAGGTATATATGACCAATATATAAGGTGGGTGATATTTTATTTCATAAGGGATAGAGAAAGTTACCGCTTTAACAGAAAATAGTTCGAAACTCACCTAAAGTGTATCTATAAATTTAGGCTATGATTAAAATAACACAAAAGCTTTTCCTTTTTTGGTCCCAACATTCCCATTTTCCCACCTTTAATCAAGATGTTAGTTGATTGTAACAAGTATAGTACTTGATGTCGCAGTCGACGAGGGAATTCTGCTAGATTCCAATCATAAAGCTTGAATGAGATGTGGGTTGGGTAACGGGTGAAAGAAAAATTGCATCAAATGGGTAAAAATTCAATGCGGGTCAAGATGCGTTAGGTGGTTGGGTCATGGGTGAAAACAGACTTAAATGAAATGGGTAATAATTAACTGCAGCTAAAAACGGATTGGGTGGACTGGGACATATAGAATACTTTTGAGATTACATAATATATGGGTTTTTATAGTTTGTAGGCATCAGGTTTATGAAAAATTCTGATCTTATCGTAAAACAATAAACTTGGTCCCGTTGGATCATGCATTTCTAAAATTAAATAATAACTAAATGAGCTAATTCTGTGACAGTGGAATAATAATATAACATTGTGTTATTAGTTAAATTTATTGATGTTTAACTTGAATATTCAGCTACAAGAAAAAGTCCAAACCTGTTGTTGCACCTGCTTATGTTCAGCAGCCAAAGTAGTCTCCACAAGGTGGTTATGCTCAGCCGGCATATGGAAAGCAACCACTTGCCCCTTTCTAACAAATTGCAAGGTTCATATGAGTTTGTATGAACATATGATCACATTTTTAGTGGTTAAGCTGGTGAGACGTGGGAGAACTATGCATATTTGTGTATGGTAGATTGGGGTCGGCCCAAAACAGGTCATACCATATGATGTATGTCACATCGTGTTGACCACACCAGCATTAGCACTATAAACCATCTTCCTTCACATAATACTATCTACAACCCGTTTCAACGGGTACTTTTGATGTTTTCTAGGTGATCGTTATGGCAACCATCTGACGTGAGGCTATACTTTTGGCGTCTTAAAATGGATTTGCTATTTGACTTGCCGTTTATGTTATCAGGTGTGGTTTTCATCTGGAACCTCATATTTTGTCCAATATCACCATGTTACATACTTACTATCAGACCTAGGGTGTGTTTGGATTTGCGCTATAGAACTGAATTTTTTATTTCTTTTATAATTACTTGTAGATTTTAAGATACTTCAGATACTTGGCACACTAAATGAGACTATTTGGTCATGGTACTTTAAATATGATGGAGTCAAGGTGAATAGTGTCAAAATTAGTATGTGTCCACCTTCTTATAGACACATAACCCAATAGATAGATACTTTCTTGATGTTCAGTATGGATGCTAAAACTATACTCAGTCAAAGTCAATGAACCAGTTGCTCAACAAATAGATGCTAAAAAAATTAAATTCCTAACAATATCTTCTTTGCATGTATACGTTTATATTTAGTTGTAGTATATAACGTTTTCGAGTAAAACGCCATCTCTAAGGGTTATTGGTTTTGTGATCATGGAGATCAATAGACTTTTGAAATTACATTAAGCCATTGAACTCATTGAATAAGATTAGTAGGATAAATAGTGAAGTGAATGTATATTAGTCGGATAACATCTAACTCAAGTTACTTACAACTAAGTTAGAAGCTACTTAATGTTTGGCAATCCAGTTACAAAATTCAACTACATAATAGAAAATGCATAGGATATTGATTAAAGCTGTTGATTTTCTGAAAATCAAGTGATACGTATAAATGTACTCTTATTATTGTCAAGGTTTATGTTTGTTTACATATGTGCCTGTTGTGTTAATGTAATTGAGCCAAACGATGGTTATTCCATTTCGAAGGATGCATTTAATGTTGTCAAATTACTGTTGCTAAAGTGGAAGGTTCATATAGTATGCTGCTGTGTGTGATATTGCAGAAGCATATTCAGACAAAGTCTTCATTCTTGAAGGATAATGGGTTTAGCGGCCTGATGGTTGGGGGGAAAAGGAGGTACTTAAAATTTTGAATGAGTTTTTTCGTGGTGATATTGCACTGTCGAAATCAGATAACCATTATCTGACTTGGTCTGCGGTTGTTCTTGACTTTTCTATGCATGCACCTCAACAATTTCATAGTTTTCGGGTCGATGGTGCTTTTTGTGTCATGGTACACAAGGTAAGATCGTTTCAGGAAAAACTAAAATTACTATTGTACTACCTCCGTCCCCTATTAAGTGTCCACTATTGAATATTCAAAGTTTTTATTATTAAACTTTGACCATAAATATTTGTATTTGTGTTATATAATAGTTGACGAAAGTCATATGAATAGATTCAGTTTTTAAAACTATTTTTGTTAGTATAATTTTTATCGAGTATAATATAACACAAATACAAATATTTATGGTCAAAGTTTAGTAACAAAGACTTGGAATATTCCATAGTGGACACTTATTATGGGACGGAGGGAGTAGTTGTCTTAGTTCAGTTGTATAAACTGAACCTTTATATCGGCTTCAAGGTTCAAGATCGTGAAACAACCATGGTTCAAACACTTGGATTTGCTGGACATACCAAAAAAGGACCAACAATCCAATGACCTCTGAATACGAAGTCATTTAATCTGTGAGTAGATTAAATGACCAAATCGTTATAATATTATGCATATACATGAATTCTATGTTGTATTTTCATTGATATATGAGGATGTACGTTTCTTATCTAGACTAAAACTAATGTTTCGAGGCTGCAATAGATGTGGTCAAGCAAGATAATAGAAGTGCTTTTGTAAAAGAGAGCATGTATCAAATAACTTTTTATTTTTCCATGAAAAGATTAGAATCTGCTAAGTTGCTATTTTTAATCATGTAGTTGTGTAAAGTTAGTCTAGCATTAGGGAAACATTATACATAGACCAACTTAAACATTGACTTGATCAAATAGGAATGTTGATATTGGTTTGGGAAAACACCATGTATTTTTATATTCAAACGGATTTCACTATTCTTGGATGACGATGTACCCTTAACTCGACTTAGAAGTGTAATTACTACCTCTTCACCTAATGAAATCATGTAACAATTTTAGTAAGTGTTATAATCAGTGTTTTGAAACCCGGTTTTCAAATTGACCCAGTCGAGTCATTGGGTTCGGGTCAATTCGGGGTTAACCTGGTTTTCTAAAAAACAAAATTTATATTTTTAATAACTAACAAAAATTATATACATAAACCATAGAAACTCCTGTATATTAAAAAACATAAATTGTTTACCAACCAATATGATATGTAAAAATAAATTTCCATTACGAATACGTAACATTTACATATTTTTTTCGAAAAAACCCGGAAAAATCAAAACCCGATCGAGTCTTGAGAACCGGGTTGACACGGGTCACCCAAACCCGGTGGGTTAATCTGGGTTTCAAAAATGTGAAACCCGGGTCAATATGGCCTGTTTTTCTGTCGGAATCGAGTCAATCGGTTGACCCGGGTTTAAAAACATTGGTTATAATTTGTTTATTATTTTTGTTATTATATATCAATTATGGGTGTATAAACTATATAATTTAAGTTATTCTAATTGATTTTAATTCATAAAAAACATATTTAATAGAAAAAATTAACTAATAATTATTGTGATTTACACTTTTATATATTTATAATATTTGATATTAGGACTCGGCTAATCATATGACCAGTTTATCACTTAAGAATTGCTTCATTTATGTATTTAATTTTTATCTTTTAACAAGTGATGATGATATGGACCTTACTAAAAGTAATTCATCTTCATAGTAATCTATTTATTTTAGAACGTTACTCTTTTTTATTTATCTAAACAATCTGTCTCTGTTTCAAACGTCGAGAGAACGAAGGTTTAAAGATTTTATGTTTTCATAAAGATGGTAAATACACAAATTTAACGATCAATGTTATGTATACAATGAGTTTTATTTCAGATTTAAACTAAAAGCATATACTTTGTAATGGAAGATAATTTATTAGGTTTTAATTCCTCTTATCGGATTAACATTAATTTATTTTTGTTCTTCATTTACTATATAAATGTTTACGATGTTAATAATTATTCATTAACCATTACTTAATTATTTTTTGATATACTTAGAAGGCACGCTGCATTCACAAACAATTATAGTAAATAAACCATAAAATAATAAATGATATACTTAAAAAAATACAAGCAAATATTTACACAAAATAATACTTAAAATCAATTAATTTCATAAAAAATATAAACCACAAACATTAACCAAATAAAAAAGTTAAACGGCAATTAGAAGTCATACACGTCCATCGAACGAGTTTTGCCACTAGTATATACATATATATATACATATATATGTATATATATATATATATATATATATATATATATATATATATATATATATATATATATATATATATATATATATATATATATATATATATATATATATATATATATATATATATATAGGGATGGGATCATTAGAAAACCTTTCCTTATTAGAAAACTTAGAAAACAATACAAATTCTCATCTCTTTTTCGCACCAAAACTACAGGTGGTCAAAGTGTAATTTATCATTCTTTAGGGGTAAATCTTACATTTTTCAAACTTTCATACCACTTTTCCTTTTTGCCTTCTATTTTAGCGTATTTTTCCCCCCGCAACCACCATATCCACCACAACCTCCATGTGAACCACCGTTCACCACCACGACCCACTATTTTTTGTGCATCCAGAGAAGGTGTTGGAGATCATCTCTGGCGACGTACGAAAATGGGTATCATCTCTAGCGTCATAAACGCAGATGGAGCTCAACTTCGGTACATCAATGGAGATCTTATACCATTGGTTTCGTCATTCACCATCATTAACCACGATTAATTATCGTTATAAATCCTCAGATTCATCATCATTTTTAGTGTAAGTAGCCATCTTGTAATATTAGATTCACGGTATTATCTCATAATAATCTATCAAATTGAATATAAAATTAAGGTATGTTACTGATTTCGATTATAGTCACTATAAAGAATAGTTATTTGGAACGAAATTGATACAAAAAATGCATGTAAAACGTGTTTATAAATCTGCACGCAAAGTGTTTGAAATACTTCTCTCTGAAATGTTATCATATGAAATGGCTTTCTAATTATAAATTTAGTATCGACATCCTATGTATTGTAGATTTTAGCTTTTAGAGAGATAAGTTTAATAGTTTCATCGTTTATGATATGTTGGGTAATTTACTTTCTGCGTATTTCTGTTAGATTAAATGCTCGAAGGAAACGGTTTTTGGATGTTTATGACTTAAAATTACACTTGTGGCGACTCTCAACGCTACTGAGTAGTTCCTTTGGAATCGAGCTGGGTTGGTTGAGAATATATATATTTAAACGAAAAAAGTATTTTAGGTCACACCTTCCATCTTTTAGTGAATCTTCGTTTTCACCCGTAGTATGCTCATCATCAGTGTCTATCCCAAACCAATAAGAAAAACATCTAGACTAGTTGCGCACCTATAAACATGTAAATTTGTATCATTTTAACATTAGAAGGTCAGAATATGTATTGTGGCACAATTTGTATCATTTCTTACATAAACAAAAATGGTATTTTACATCAGTGCTGACTTTGGATGACTTTCAACCTTTTGACGCCTTTTAACCTATTTTATATGTCATTTTAGCCAATGACTATGTTGGACCCGTTTGAAGATTAGTCAAAAATTACCATCACTAAATAGAGCTGGGTAAATTCAGTTTACATAACAAAAACACGTGAACAAAGTTCCTAAATGAGGGAATAAATTAGTCCTTGACCGGGACAGTATGGCGAAGAATGTAAGTTTTATTACCTAACAAACATTTACTCTTTTCATCTTTATAACACAGTCTTAATCTACACGTAGTTTAGTCTAATAAATCAAATGTTACTAGTGAGTGACTGCTGACTAGTATTGTCGTGTTGCAGACCTTGGTTGTGATCTTCAAGCCCAATTTGTTGTATCTTGATTCTTATACATATGTGATATTCTGTGAAGCAAATATCGAATATCTAAACTTACTGATTGTTGGGGCTCTGAAGGCTGCAGAAGGGAACGTTTTTGTCTGCGATTATGGAACTCACAAACTAAAAAGTATTCTTTTCTTGGGCTATTTGTGTATGTTGGAGACTAATGAGATTGTTTTCCTTATACTTTGTGCATTGCTAAACTTATCTTGGTTACTTTGTGACGCTTTAAGGAATGAAAAGGGAGATGTTTTATTTTATTTGTTACAGCGTGCTTGGGAATTTGATATTCTCGTATATTCACATACTTTTGTTGTTACCATCAGTGCGCACATAAGCGACTTCCATACGATTGCATACTAGAGTATAGATTCTATAAAAACTATTTGTGTACAATGTAAGGATAATACCATGGATTACGATTGATAGTTATAGCATAAATAGTACCAATTATGATTCCGGAATAATAATTTGTTATGAATGAGTAAACCATTTATTCAGTGAGCAGTGGTTATGCAACCTAGTAACATAATAAGCAAATCATATCAGCAGTAGTATCCTTGTTGGCGGAACTGAATAGAAGTTATTACATGATCTTCTGATGAAGTAAAGGATTCATAAGTAAATATCAAGAACATCAATAAGTACCAGACGTTGGGTAAAATTCAAAACTGATTATGTAGGCTTGAAACATGTCATTAAACCAAGCACTTTTGTACTTAGAATCTTATATATTTTATCAAAAACGACATCAACAATGAAGGAATTCAGATCCGTAACAAAATTTAATATATTTCTATCAGGGGACATAACACAGAGTTCAAGGAACGATTATCATTGTTTTTTAAGTTCCATCACTGTAAGTAAAACAATAGAATGAACAACTAGACTACCACTCTATTCTACTGCCACCAGGAAAAACATCTCTTCATGTGGAGTTATGGGTTTTTGCACCTGCGAAACTACTATATCCATCATCCCCATCCTTAGACCTCCCACTATACCATCATATCATTTGTTGTACGATACCCGTTCTCTGTCCCGCCCGCTTTTACCACTTGTATGTGCACCATGCCTACCACCATTCTTGTAATAACTTCTATCTGTAAAGGCATTTGACAGTTAGATATAATTCAATAAAAAAATTGACCAAAGCCACCAAACTTTCAGAACAACCCTTTAAGCAATATTTCATCATCATCGCCACTAACTACTTTCTGCACTAAAAATTACATCACACGGACAAACCCGTTATAAAAAAATTCAAAAAAAATGAAGAAAAATATAAAGAGCTTTCCAACACGACGAGTTTAATTTAAAAAATATCACCTAGTCTGATAGTCTATAAAATATCTTCGTAAATGATAACAAATAGATGATATAGTACTCCTAATGATGCCTTAATAATACTCACTGAGAATAGCTGCATGCTGCTGAGATACACTCGTGGTTTCTAACATGTTAGAATATTCGCGTGAGATCTGAACTGTACTAGTATTTTGTTTCTTCCTATTATTCTCGTTATCCTTCTATGTAACACTAGTTAACCGTTTAGACAAAAAGTGCATCAATAAAAACAAACGCCTGAAATGAATAAATAAACTGACGCCCAAATAAAATATTAAAACAAATGCATAAAACAAATAAACAAATTTATGCCGTAATACAATATTAGAACAAATGCATGAAACAAGTAAACAAATTGATGCCGTAATACAATATTAAAACAAATGCCCTAATACAATATTAAAACAAATGCCTGAAACAAATAAACAAATCGATGCCGCAATACAATATTAAAACAAATGCCCTAATAAAATATTAAAACAAATGCCTGAAACAAATAAACAAATTGATGCCGTAATACAATATTAAAACAAATGCCCTAATAAAATTTAAAACAAATGCCTAAAACAAATAAATAAACTGATGACGTAATACAATATTAAAACAAATTCCTTAAACAAGACAGATAAACGGATGCTCTAATACAATCTAAAAACATATTTGCTCCTTTTCTATTAATCGTAATTAACGGCCTAACACACTAACGGATAACGAAACATGTTTAGATAATGTTTAAACTGATGAACTTGTTCATACAATCTAAAAACAATACTTGGCTGACACGAAAAACTAACCAATTGTTTTTTCAACGGAGCATGAAGTTTTAGAGCGATAGATTGTGAGACTGTGAACCTTAGATCAACAACAGCAATAACCGCAAAAGCCAACTTCTAACCATCAACGATCCGCAAGAAAGGGTAAATTTGACGTTCAATTTACAAATCTTTCTTTAAAAAAGGACTCACGTTCTACACGCGATGTTTATGGTCTAGTTCACATTTGAAACGAACATCACAAGCCGTGTTGAAACAAAGATATGCACGGAAATATATAAAAGGATGCACGCAAATATATAAACGGATGCACAAAAATATATAAACGGATGCACAAAAATATATAAACGGATGCACAAAAATATATAAACGGATGCACTAAAGTAAGTTCATGAAAATGCAAATTAGAATCAACTGATGTACATACTATCTAGTCCTACGATTTATCTTATCTCAATAACCTACAAGGACTCATAATTTATTAAGGCTTAAGGATTATTAATGACTCGGTTTGAGCTTGCAACTTGCTAACTGGCTGGTCAGATATATTAAATTTTCTATTAAGTAACAACTTGTGCAAACTTGATGCTTGTTTTTGATCCACCAACTTCTGGTTAAGGTGATACAACATGAACCACTTCATGCTATTCAAAGATTTAATACATAATTAACGAAGAATCAAATCAAATGTGATGCAAATACTCTAAAACAAATCATTTAACCACTTTCAATATACCAAAACACTAAAAACTAATTTCCTAGAACCTGTACACACAATCAGATAATAACTCACTAAACTCAAAGCTTAACATCCCCTCATCTAACTAATTCCTTATGTTAGCAAAAGGCCCCGTGTGAACAAGAACCGAGGTGCCTTCAATAGTATGTATCAACATTGAATTATGTCTTTTTGTGTGTTTTTGTGTAAGATTTGTGTGTTAGTGACTGCAAGTAGAGGATTGTTTGCAGCTGTGATTGTATGATGTGATTGTATGATGTCAGTGGTCATATGAAGATTGAACTCATAGAATCACATTTAAGGAGGTAAATTTAACAAGGATTTAATTGCTAGATGTAGAGGCATTACCGAGAAGTCAACAAATTTGCCAACAACTCCATGCTTTCTTAGCATTGGGGTCACAGTTATGAGTTAACACCAAATCAGTGGTGATGACGCCATTTTTTAACTTACAGACAACTTAAATCAACAACACCAAGTAACCATGCTAATGGGCTGTTAATATCAAAAAGTCAGCCAATTATAACAATCGTTATCATATTGGCCCGCCATTCATCATCCAACGGATTTATATTCCAATAGGAATTAAATAATGTCTTAAAGAGCGATATCACACATGTCCAAGTATTGTCGCATCTGCTCCAATTCCTCCTACTCCCTAACCTGCTAATTATACCTAGGAAGGTTTATTTTTGGTATGTTTTTTTTTCTACTAATCTGGCTTACTTTTGTAAAGAAATGTATTCAGGATGGAGGTATCTATGACCAATATATAAGGTGGGTGATATTTTATTTCATAAGGGATAGAGAAAGTTACCGCTTTAACAGAAAATAGTTCGAAACTCACCTAAAGTGTATCTATAAATTTAGGCTATGATTAAAATAACACAAAAGCTTTTCCTTTTTTGGTCCCACCATTCCCATTTTCCCACCTTTAATCAAGATGTTAGTTGATTGTAACAAGTATAGTACTTGATGTCGTAGTCGACGAGGGAATTCTGCTAGATTCCAATCATAAAGCTTGAATGAGATGTGGGTTGGGTAACGGGTGAAAGAAAAATTGCATCAAATGGGTAAAAATTCAATGCGGGTCAAGATGCGTTAGGTGGTTGGGTCATGGGTGAAAACAGACTTAAATGAAATGGGTAATAATTAACTGCAGCTAAAAAACGGATTGGGTGGACTGGGACATATAGAATACTTTTGAGATTACATAATATATGGGTTTTTATAGTTTGTAGGCATCAGGTTTATGAAAAATTCCGATCTTATCGTAAAACAATAAACTTGGTCCCGTTGGATCATGCATTTCTAAAATTAAATAATAACTAAATGAGCTAATTCTGTGACAGTGGAATAATAATATAACATTGTGTTATTAGTTAGATTTGTTGATGTTTAACTTGAATATTCAGCTACAAGAAAAAGTCCAAACCTGTTGTCGCACCTGCTTATGTTCAGCAGCCAAAGTAGTCTCCACAAGGTGGTTATGCTCAGCCGGCATATGGAAAGCAACCACTTGCCCCTTTCTAACAAATTGCAAGGTTCATATGAGTTTGTATGAACATATGATCACATTTTTAGTGGTTAAGCTGGTGAGACGTGGGAGAACTATGCATATTTGTGTATGGTATATTGGGGTCGGCCCAAAACAGGTCATACCATATGATGTATGTCACATCGTATTGACCACACCAGCATTAGCACTATAAACCATCTTCCTTCACATAATACTATCTACAACCCGTTTCAACGGGTACTTTTGATATTTTCTAGGTGATCGTTATGGCAACCATCTGACGTGAGGCTATACTTTTGGCGTCTTAAAATGGATTTGCTATTTGACTTGCCGTTTATGTTATCAGGTGTGGTTTTCATCTGGAACCTCATATTTTGTCCAATATCACCATGTTACATACTTACTATCAGACCTAGGGTGTGTTTGGATTTGCGCTATAGAACTGAATTTTTTATTTCTTTTATAATTACTTGTGGATTTTAAGATACTTCAGATACTTGGCACACTAAATGAGACTATTTGGTCATGGTACTTTAAATATGATGGAGTCAAGGTGAATAGTGTCAAAATTAGTATGTGTCCACCTTCTTATAGACACATAACCCAATAGATAGATACTTTCTTGATGTTCAGTATGGATGCTAAAACTATACTCAGTCAAAGTCAATGAACCAGTTGCTCAACAAATAGATGCTAAAAAAATTAAATTCCTAACAATATCTTCTTTGCATGTATACGTTTATATTTAGTTGTAGTATATAACATTTTCGAGTAAAACGCCATCTCTAAGGGTTATTGGTTTTGTGATCATGGAGATCAATAGACTTTTGAAATTACATTAAGCCATTGAACTCATTGAATAAGATTAGTGGGATAAATAGTGAAGTGAATGTATATTAGTCGGATAACATCTAACTCAAGTTACTTACAACTAAGTTAGAAGCTACTTAATGTTTGGCAATCTAGTTACAAAATTCAACTACATAATAGAAAATGCATAGGATATTGATTAAAGCTGTTGATTTTCTGAAAATCAAGTGATACGTATAAATGTACTCTTATTATTGTCAAGGTTTATGTTTGTTTACATATGTGCCTGTTGTGTTAATGTAATTGAGCCAAACGATGGTTATTCCATTTCGAAGGATGCATTTAATGTTGTCAAATTACTGTTGCTAAAGTGGAAGGTTCATATAGTATGCTGCTGTTTGTGATATTGCAGAAGCATATTCAGGCAAAGTCTTCATTCTTGAAGGATAATGGGTTTAACGGCCTGATGGTTGGGGGGAAAAGGAGGTACTTAAAATTTTGAATGAGTTTTTTCGTGGTGATATTGCACTGTCGAAATCAGATAACCATTATCTGACTTGGTCTGCGGTTGTTCTTGACTTTTCTATGCATGCACCTCAACAATTTCATAGTTTTCGGGTCGATGGTGCTTTTTGTGTCATGGTACACAAGGTAAGATCTTTTCAGGAAAAACTAAAATTACTATTGTAGTTGTCTTAGTTCAGTTGTATAAACTGAACCTTTATATCGGCTTCAAGGTTCAAGATCGTGAAACAACCATGGTTCAAACACTAGGATTTGCTGGACATACCAAAAAAGGACCAACAATCCAATGACCTCTGAATACGAAGTCATTTAATCTGTGAGTAGATTAAATGACCAAATCGTTATAATATTATGCATATACATGAATTCTATGTTGTATTTTCATTGATATATGAGGATGTACGTTTCTTATCTAGACTAAAACTAATGTTTCGAGGCTGCAATAGATGTGGTCAAGCAAGATAATAGAAGTGCTTTTGTAAAAGAGAGCATGTATCAAATAACTTTTTATTTTTCCATGAAAAGATTAGAATCTGCTATGTTGCTATTTTTAATCATGTAGTTGTGTAAAGTTAGTCTAGCATTAGGGAAACATTATACATAGACCAACTTAAACATTGACTTGATCAAATAGGAATGTTGATATTGGTTTGGGAAAACACCATGTATTTTTATATTCAAACGGATTTCACTATTCTTGGATGACGATGTACCCTTAACTCGACTTAGAAGTGTAATTACTACCTCTTCACCTAATGAAATCATGTAACAATTTTAGTAAGTTTTATAATCAGTGTTTTGAAACCCGGTTTTCAAATTGACCCAGTCAAGTCATTGGGTTCGGGTCAATTTGGGGTTAACCTGGTTTTCTAAAAAACAAAATTTATATTTTTAATAACTAACAAAAATTATATACATAAACCATAGAAACTCCTGTATATTAAAAAACATAAATTGTTTACCAACCAATATGATATGTAAAAATAAATTTCCATTACGAATACGTAACATTTACATATTTTTTTCGAAAAAACTCGGAAAAATCAAAACCCGATCGAGTCTTGAGAACCGGGTTGACACAGGTCACCCAAACCCGGTGGGTTAATCTGGGTTTCAAAAATGTGAAACCCGGGTCAATATGGCCTGTTTTTCTGTCGGAATCGAGTCAACCGGTTGACCCGGGTTTAAAAACATTGGTTATAATTTGTTTATTATTTTTGTTATTATATATCAATTATGGGTGTATAAACTATATAATTTAAGTTATTCTAATTGATTTTAATTCATAAAAAACATATTTAATTGAAAAAATTAACTAATAATTATTGTGATTTACACTTTTATATATTTATAATATTTGATATTAGGACTCGGCTAATCATATGACCAGTTTATCACTTAAGAATTGCTTCATTTATGTATTTAATTTTTATCTTTTAACAAGTGATGATGATATGGACCTTACTAAAAGTAATTCATCTTCATAGTAATCTATTTATTTTAGAACGTTACTCTTTTTTATTTATCTAAACAATCTGTCTCTGTTTCAAACGTCGAGAGCATGAAGGTTTAAAGATTTTATGTTTTCATAAAGATGGTAAATACACAAATTTAACGATCAATGTTATGTATACAATAAGTTTTATTTCAGATTTAAAATAAAAGCATATACTTTGTAATGGAAGATAATTTATTAGGTTTTAATTCCTCTTATCGGATTAACATTAATTTATTTTTGTTCTTCATTTACTATATAAATGTTTACGATGTTCATAATTATTCATTAACCATTACTTAATTATTTTTTTGATATACTTAGAAGGCTCGCTGCATTCACAAACAATTATAGTAAATAAACCATAAAATAACAAATGATATACTTAAAAAAATACAAGCAAATATTTACACAAAATAATACTTAAAATCAATTAATTTCATAAAAAATATAAACAACAAACATTAACCAAATAAAAAAGTTAAACGGCAATTAGAAGTCATATACGTCCATCGAACGAGTTTTGCCACTAGTATATACATATATATATATATACATATATATGTATATATATATATATATATGTATATATATATATATATATATATATATATATATATATATATATATATATATATATATATATATATATATATATATATATATATATATATATATATATATATATATATATATATATATATATATATATATATATATATATATATATATATATATATATATATATATATATATATATATATATATATATATATATATATATATATATATATATATAGGGATGGGATCATTAGAAAACCTTTCCTTATTAGAAAACTTAGAAAACAATACAAATTCTCATCTCTTTTTCGCACCAAAACTACAGGTGGTCAAAGTGTAATTTATCATTCTTTAGGGGTAAATCTTACATTTTTCAAACTTTCATACCACTTTTCCTTTTTGCCTTCTATTTTAGCGTATTTTTCCCCCGCAACCACCATATCCACCACAACCTCCATGTGAACCACCGTTCACCACCACGACCCACTATTTTTTGTGCATCCAGAGAAGGTGTTGGAGATCATCTCCGGCGACGTACGAAAATGGGTATCATCTCTAGCGTCATAAACGCAGATGGAGCTCAACTTCGGTACATCAATGGAGATCTTATACCATTGGTTTCGTCATTCACCATCATTAACCACGATTAATTATCGTTATAAATCCTCAGATTCATCATCATTTTTAGTGTAAGTAGCCATCTTGTAATATTAGATTCATGGTATTATCTCATAATAATCTATCAAATTGAATATAAAATTAATGTATGTTACTGATTTCGATTATAGTCACTATAAAGAATAGTTATTTGGAACGAAATTGATACAAAAAATGCATGTAAAACGTGTTTATAAATCTGCACGCAAAGTGTTTGAAATAATTCTCTCTGAAATGTTATCATATGAAATGGCTTTCTAATTATAAATTTAGTATCGACATCCTATGTATTGTAGATTGTAGCTTTTAGAGAGATAAGTTTAATAGTTTCATCGTTTATGATATGTTGGGTAATTTACTTTCTGCGTATTTCTGTTAGATTAAATGCTCGAAGGAAACGGTTTTTGGATGTTTATGACTTAAAATTACACTTGTGGCGACTCTCAACGCTACTGAGTAGTTCCTTTGGAATCGAGCTGGGTTGGTTGAGAATATATATATTTAAACGAAAAAAGTACTTTAGGTCACACCTTCCATCTTTTAGTGAATCTTCGTTTTCACCCGTAGTATGCTCATCATCAGTGTCTATCCCAAACCAATAAGAAAAACATCTAGACTAGTTGCGCACCTATAAACATGTAAATTTGTATCATTTTAACATTAGAAGGTCAGAATATGTATTGTGGCACAATTTGTATCATTTCTTACATAAACAAAAATGGTATTTTACATCAGTGCTGACTTTGGATGACTTTCAACCTTTTGACGCCTTTTAACCTATTTTATATGTCATTTTATCCAATGACTATGTTGGACCCGTTTGAAGATTAGTCAAAAATTACCATCACTAAATAGAGCTGGGTAAATTCAGTTTACATAACAAAAACACGTGAACAAAGTTCCTAAATGAGGGAATAAATTAGTCCGTGATCGGGACAGTATGGCGAAGAATGTAAGTTTTATTACCTAACAAACATTTACTCTTTTCATCTTTATAACACAGTCTTAATCTACACGTAGTTTAGTCTAATAAATCAAATGTTACTAGTGAGTGACTGCTGACTAGTATTGTCGTGTTGCAGACCTTGGTTGTGATCTTCAAGCCCAATTTGTTGTATCTTGATTCTTATACATATGTGATATTCTGTGAAGCAAATATCGAATATCTAAACTTACTGATTGTTGGGGCTCTGAAGGCTGCAGAAGGGAACGTTTTTGTCTGCGATTATGGAACTCACAAACTAAAAAGTATTCTTTTCTTGGGCTATTTGTGTATGTTGGAGACTAATGAGATTGTTTTCCTTATACTTTGTGCATTGCTAAACTTATCTTGGTTACTTCGTGACGCTTTAAGGAATGAAAAGGGAGATGTTTTATTTTATTTGTTACAGCGTGCTTGGGAATTTGATATTCTCGTATATTCACATACTTTTGTTGTTACCATCAGTGCGCACATAAGCGACTTCCATACGATTGCATACCAGAGTATAGATTCTATAAAAACTATTTGTGTACAATGTAAGGATAATACCATGGATTACGATTGATAGTTATAGCATAAATAGTACCAATTATGATTCCGGAATAATAATTTGTTATGAATGAGTAAACCATTTATTCAGTGAGTAGTGGTTATGCAACCTAGTCACATAATAAGCAAATCATATCAGCAGTAGTATCCTTGTTGGCGGAACTGAATAGAAGTTATTACATGATCTTCTGATGAAGTAAAGGATTCATAAGTAAATATCAAGAACATCAATAAGTACCAGACGTTGTGTAAAATTCAAAACTGATTATGTAGGCTTGAAACATGTCATTAAACCAAGCACTTTTGTACTTAGAATCTTATATATTTTATCAAAAACGACACCAACAATGAAGGAATTCAGATCCGTAACAAAATTTAATATATTTCTATCAGGGGACATAACACAGAGTTCAAGGAACGATTATCATTGTTTTTTAAGTTCCATCACTGTAAGTAAAACAATAGAATGAACAACTAGACTACCACTCTATTCTACTGCCACCAGGAAAAACATCTCTTCATGTTGAGTTATGGGTTTTTGCACCTGCGAAACTACTATATCCATCATCCCCATCCTTAGACCTCCCACTATACCATCATATCATTTGTTGTACGATACCCGTTCTCTGTCCCGCCCGCTTTTACCACTTGGATGTGCACCATGCCTACCACCATTCTTGTAATAACTTCTATCTGTAAAGGCATTTGACAGTTAGATATAATTCAATAAAAAAATTGACCAAAGCCACCAAACTTTCAGAACAACCCTTTAAGCAATATTTCATCATCATCGCCACTAACTACTTTCTGCACTAAAAATTACATCACACGGACAAACCCGTTATAAAAAAATTCAAAAAAAATGAAGAAAAATATAAACAGCTTTCCAACACGACGAGTTTAATTTAAAAAATATCACCTAGTCTGATAGTCTATAAAATATCTTCGTAAATGATAACAAATAGATGATATAGTACTCCTAATGATGCCTTAATAATACTCACTGAGAATAGCTGCATGCTGCTGAGATACACTCGTGGTTTCTAACATGTTAGAATATTCGCGTGAGATCTCAACTGTACTAGTATTTTGTTTCTTCCTATTATTCTCGTTATCCTTCTATGTAACACTAGTTAACCGTTTAGACAAAAAGTGCATCAATAAAAACAAACGCCTGAAATGAATAAATAAACTGACGCCCAAATAAAATATTAAAACAAATGCATAAAACAAATAAACAAATTTATGCCGTAATACAATATTAGAACAAATGCATGAAACAAATAAACAAATTGATGCCGTAATACAATATTAAAACAAATGCCCTAATACAATATTAAAACAAATGCCTGAAACAAATAAACAAATCGATGCCGCAATACAATATTAAAACAAATGCCCTAATAAAATATTAAAACAAATGCCTGAAACAAATAAACAAATTGATGCCGTAATACAATATTAAAACAAATGCCCTAATAAAATTTAAAACAAATGCCTAAAACAAATAAATAAACTGATGACGTAATACAATATTAAAACAAATTCCTTAAACAAGACAGATAAACGGATGCTCTAATACAATCTAAAAACATATTTGCTCCTTTTCTATTAATCGTAATTAACGGCCTAACACACTAACGGATAACGAAACATGTTTAGATAATGTTTAAACTGATGCACTTGTTCATACAATCTAAAAACAATACTTGGCTGACACGAAAAACTAACCAATTGTTTTTTCAACGGAGCATGAAGTTTTAGAGCGATAGATTGTGAGACTGTGAACCTTAGATCAACAACAGCAATAACCGCAAAAGCCAACTTCTAGCCATCAACGATCCGCAAGAAAGGGTAAATTTGACGTTCAATTTACAAATCTTTCTTTAAAAAAAGGACTCACGTTCTACACGCGATGTTTATGGTCTAGTTCACATTTGAAACGAACATCACAAGCCGTGTTGAAACAAAGATATGCACGGAAATATATAAAAGGATGCACGCAAATATATAAACGGATGCACAAAAATATATAAACGGATGCACAAAAATATATAAACGGATGCACAAAAATATATAAACGGATGCACTAAAGTAAGTTCATGAAAATGCAAATTAGAATCAACTGATGTACATACTATCTAGTCCTACGATTTATCTTATCTCAATAACCTACAAGGACTCATAATTTATTAAGGCTTAAGGATTATTAATGACTCGGTTTAAGCTTGCAACTTGCTAACTGGCTGGTCAGATATATTAAATTTTCTATTAAGTAACAACTTGTGCAAACTTGATGCTTGTTTTTGATCCACCAACTTCTGGTTAAAGTGACACAACATGAACCACTTCATGCTATTCAAAGATTTAATACATAATTAACGAAGAATCAAATCAAATGTGATGCAAATACTCTAAAACAAATCATTTAACCACTTTCAATATACCAAAACACTAAAAACTAATTTCCTAGAACCTGTACACACAATCAGATAATAACTCACTAAACTCAAAGCTTAACATCCCCTCATCTAACTAATTCCTTATGTTAGCAAAAGGCCACGTGTGAACAAGAACCGAGGTGCCTTCAAGAGTATGTATCAATATTGAATTATGTCTTTTTGTGTGTTTTTGTGTAAGATTTGTGTGTTAGTGACTGCAAGTAGAGGATTGTTTGCAGCTGTGATTGTATGATGTGATTGTATGATGTTAGTGGTCATATGAAGATTGAACTCATAGAATCACATTTAAGGAGGTAAATTTAACAAGGATTTAATTGCTAGATGTAGAGGCATTACCGAGAAGTCAACAAATTTGCCAACAACTCCATGCTTTCTTAGCATTGGGGTCACAGTTATGAGTTAACACCAAATCAGTGGTGATGACGCCATTTTTTAACTTACAGACAACTTAAATCAACAACACCAAGTAACCATGCTAATGGGCTGTTAATATCAAAAAGTCAGCCAATTATAACAATCGTTATCATATTGGCCCGCCATTCATCATCCAACGGATTTATATTCCAATAGGAATTAAATAATGTCTTAAAGAGCGATATCACACATGTCCAAGTATTGTCGCATCTGCTCCAATTCCTCCTACTCCCTAACCTGCTAATTATACCTAGGAAGGTTTAGAGTCACATAATGTACCAACAAGGCATATGGTATCTGTCGGCCAAATTCGTTAACATCCAGGTACCATAATGTATCTCATGATGCTTTTAATCAATATTATTAGGGATGGCAACGGGTCGGGTTTTATAGAACCCGTACCTGCACCCGTTTATATAATCCAAACCCGCATCCGCCCTAATACCCGACAGGTACCCGATTAGTATTACCCATCGGGTTTTCGGGTAAAACCCGCGGGTATCGGGTATCCATAATTAAATTTCGTGGACATAAGTGTGCGTATAAAGTTAAGAAAAACCAATGAAAAACGATTAAAATACCCTAATATATTTTTTAAGTTTTTAGAAGATAAAGAATACTAATTTAATATAATATCATGCGATTTAATGCATCGAATAAATAATTGTTTTTATTTTAAAATTACAAAGATCACAAACATCTTAATGCATACAGAATGTTACTAATATGAGCATTTCGTTTGTTTAACAATCTTCGTCTACTATTTCGTATAAGAATAAAAGTTATATACAGTAACCATAAAAGTTGGTATGATTTTTGGTAAACAGGTTTGTATACGGGTAAACGAGACGGGCATTACTAAAACCCACACCCGAACCCGTACCCGCAAAAACTAAAATATCCTAACCCGAACCCGCATACAAACCCGCCAACCCGAATCCGAACCCGACCCAATCGGTTCGAGTTTCGGTTTTCCCCATCTGTTTCGGATGCTTTTGCCATCCCTAAACATTATAGATTGTTCATGAATCCGTTATTTACTAATCTCGCTAACAAATATTTGCTAATTTTTTAAACAGATGCTTTGATCCTTATAACATATTTAAACATTAATCATATATACACATTTGTTTAATCCTACACATCGATGCCTAATTATTATCAAAAAAATACACTAAGCATACACATTGATGCTTTAATGATTTACTACACGAATCATACATAGTCACACTAATGGCTTAATGTGTTTACGATGCATTCAACATACAAAGTGCATTACTAAGTATGAAGATGCACTAATATTACTCATTGATTTCTTAATATATCATGATTAAAAAATAATACTAACATAAACTCAAACTACCCCTTGTAAGCGATTTGTAATTATAATAAAGTTAAATAAGAAAAATTACCTCTTCAAGAGAATGGTTAATAGTTTTGGTACTCTTCACTTCTAAAATACGGCTACAAACAGGAAATAAGTTTAATTAAAATAGCAATAATCAGTTAATTAGTCAAATGGTCAACGCGATATTATAATTCAATTACAAAACATGCATCTACAGCTGTTTATCTCGATTAGGAGATTAATTCGAGCTCTCACCCGGGCCGGTGACCGGAAAAGCTGATTTTTATGGCGGTTGTTTGTGGTGGTGATTTGTCGGAGGTTCTAGTTATCTCTGGACGGCGATTGTGATTGTTACGGTTTTTTTGACGGGTGAAAGTGACGAAGTATGTAGTACTACTAACCCCTCAAATTTGTTTTTCATATTTTTTATTTAACCTTTAACATGTGAGAAGTTTTCAAAATCTATCTTGAAGTTCGACATGTTACAAAAACCGCCTTTTATTTTGTTTTCTAGGTTTTCTATCAAATTGTGGTTTTCTCTAGAACCCATCCCTATATATATATATATATATATATATATATATATATATATATATATATATATATATATATATATATATATATATATATATATGTATGTATGTATGTATGTATGTATGTATGTATGTATGTATGTATGTATGTATGTATGTATGTATGTATGTATGTATGTATGTATGTATGTATGTATGTATATATATATATATATATATATATATATATATATATATATATATATATATATATATATATATATATATATATATATATATATCTATGTATGTATGTATGTATGTATGTATGTATGTATGTATATATATATATATATATATATATATATATATATATATATATATATATATATATATATATATATATATATATATATATATATATATATATATATATATATATATATATATATATATATATATATATATATATATATATATATATATATATATATATATATATATATATATATATATATGTGTATATATATTTATATATATATATATATATATATATATATATATATATGTATATATATTTATATATATATATATATATATATATATATATATATATATATATGTATGTATGTATGTATGTATGTATGTATGTATGTATGTATGTATGTATGTATGTATGTATATATATATATATATATATATATATATATATATATATATATATATATATATATATATATATATATATATATATATATATATATACATATATATATATATATATATATATATATACTAGTTGTAAAACCCGCCCGATAGGCGGGTATGACTTATGATGATCGTTTACTTTTTTTTATTTGGCTAACTATTCTTATTATAAAGTTTTGTATTTTATAATATTATTGTTATTTTTGTTAGATAACATTATAAGAGTAATATCTGTTTCATTCTTGTAGCCAAGACTTTTGGGTTGACCGACATAAAAACGCATCGATAGAAGGAACTTCTAATATTATTTTTAGGCAATACATGTGATATGGAGTAAACAAAAGGGATCCAAGGATCATACCAAACAATGTGAACTGGAAACAAAATAGTTTTAACAGTAATTTTCACTTAAAACTAAATGAAAAGTTAAATTTGATTACGGCTCATGTCTAGTCATATTATGTGAAGACTTCTCAATGTTGATTTTTTTTAAAGGCAATTTTTTACAACCCACACAAATTATCTCACAAATCTCATATGTCTCTACCGAAACTTGAACCCACAGCCATTAGGTTAGAGTACCACTCACATACCGCCGGACCAAGAGGCCTTTGGTCTTCTCAATGTTGAATTGAGTATAATGTCTCGAGCAACCATTCGTTGCATGATCCATCACCGTAGGACTCTGCAATTAAAAAGTTATAGTAAAAGTTCGATTAGAATTATTATTTAGCATAGCCTCAATGAAGTAATCTCAACCATTTTTTTATTTAATAAAAATCCCACTTTCATCTTTTTAAAATAATTAAATATCTCAAAAAAAAATAAAATTTTTTTTTTAGATCGCCAAATGTTAGTAGTTACTGTGTCGAGTCGTGCAATGACATCCAAGTGGTAGAATGTCTACTTCGAACTCTCGCTTAGTTATGTTAAACTCCTTATCCACTTCGCCTGAGATGAAAATCTTGAACCCAAAACCTCTAGAGAACATCCCCAAAGAAACCACTTAGTAGAACTTTGATGGCCAAACTATGTATTGACCTTAGCCTTTGTAAATCTATAGAATAAATTAGAAAAATGGCATGGGAACCTAAAGATTAAAGCCTTCATTATTCATAATCCTTGCAAAATTAAAAACGGTAAGTTTTAATAATGATCTCAATGTCATACATACAAAATCTTAGCCATTTACAGTGGAGTATATGTTTTAATTTGAAACTAATGTGCAATTTATTTTTTACATCAGTTATCAATATGTATAGATAGTGAAAACATGTTATTATCAAGTTGCAGCAAACATGCAATCCCTTATATCTCTTTTGTGAAAAATAAAAAAACGTTCTACTAAAAATATAAGCAAATGCTTGAACAATACATTAAATACATTTTCTTAACTCGGTTACACATATAACGATCTTTTAGCTGTGCAAAAACGTACAAAAATAATTTTTCTTGTGATACTTTGCTTCTTGAAGCTCAACCGATGACACCTATATAGTATAAAGAATGATCCAATGACATTGTTTTAGAAGCTCGGTTCTCCAACCACTTCTTTTGGAGAAGATTGGAAGACTTTTAGGAAGCTCGGTTCTCCAACCACTTCTTTTGGAGAAGATTGGAAGACTTTTAGGAAATGCAACGATTGCAAGTCCTGGAAAGAGTTTGGTATGTTGCCTATCAAATTTTTGAACCTCAAGTCCCGTTAACATGTTTTCCAAAAATGAAGTTTAGGCACAGTTTTGATCCTACCAAATGCACATAATACTTTCTACAAAGTGGAACTTACAGCATTTGTAAGTTAGCATAATTGTGTCGAATTGACTCATATTTTTAGCTGAACTCAACTCATATTGACCAAAAAGATGGCTACTCTATGTACATTTATGTTTAGATATAAAAAATACAATAGCTTTTCACGCCCCATTTGTTGGACAGGGAAGGAGTACTGCTCCTAAAGGTTACTGTCTAATTACTTTCAGCTGATGAAGCGCTTGACTTCCTAATAGCAAAACTGAACTACTGAAGTCGAACATTAGTCAACATCAGCAACCGTATGCTTCTGATATCATAAAAAAAATAAATCCCAATATCCAACGTACTCACAACCCGCTAGCTTTACTCCACGCGCGCTGGTTATAAGATTGGCATAATACCATGTATAGTGTAAAAAACGTATGCCTTTCAATGAAAATTACTGATCTAATAACTAAACCTTAAAGACCTACACCAGACTTGCTATAGTTTAAACAATAATATTTTTTAACGACAAATTTAAACAATAATATACTATCATGTTGCTGCAACAGTTAAGCTCTACGGGTGTTTATGAATGATACAGCAGTTAAAGCACGTTTGGATCAATCTAATGCAGTTGCAACAAAGTTTATAGTCCTGTAAAAGTTCTATAATTACCTTAATAGATTGCACAGCATGCAACAAAATCTAACATATTCCTGCAATACCTTGACAGACCGTCACCACCAACTTCGGCCCAAGATTTTAAATAAAAAAGCTTTAAACTAAATTACCTATAACTGACTCCAGGTTTGAAGCAAACTCAAACACTCTTGGAAAAGACCTTTACTTGGCATAGAAATTCTAAAAACTTCGAAAGCCTAATCTCTTCCCAAGATGAGAGTCCTTGTAAAGTGTCACAAGTTGAGTTGTTACAACACAATTCACGCCACGTTATGTCACCTCTGAATGCGTGTCAACTAAGCACATCAACAAAATTGAAGTGTCACTTTTTAGAATATAAGTAAAGCTAAGAAATCATGATTATTTGTTAATTATTACGAAAAGGGTATATTTTAAGTGTGGTCAA
The DNA here is from genome assembly GCA_025667525.1 of Glebionis coronaria. Classification (NCBI taxonomy): domain Eukaryota; kingdom Viridiplantae; phylum Streptophyta; class Magnoliopsida; order Asterales; family Asteraceae; genus Glebionis; species Glebionis coronaria. The sequence continues at coordinate 126,453 of JANFOE010002141.1, forward strand.
CTGAGGGGATACCTGTAAGTAGCATTTGGTTGCGGCCCATGGGTTATACAGTGTGGTGGACCATTCCCAGTTGTCACTTTAAAATTGCATTGGCTGCACGATTCATAATACCAGTCCTTGCTCGTGTTGATGCTGCGTATTCCGGCTTCTGATATGAACCTTACTATCTGCGTAATAAGATATATTATTTTAGGTGGTTAATCGTATGAGTCACACTATTAACATAAGAATTTATATTTCTGCTTGCTTACCCTGTAGCTAGCAGGATTCTGTTGCAGTAATCTCGATAGCAGGTATCTTGTTCTATTTTTCTCTTGATCCAGGTGGATATTTCCAGAGGTGGATTAACATCTTGCTACTGCGTGTATCTGATGCAATAGTAATTTAGCACACACTACACATGGATGTAGTTATTTATATGAAATAACGACTTCTTGTTAAAAGAGTACATACTGAGTTTTAAGTTCTTCCAAGTTTGGTATCTCTAGGTTGAAATAGTAATAGGTTGCAGGAGTGCCTAATGTTTGCAGGCCGGCATTATTGTATGTTAGTGTAACTTGCGCATGTTTGTATATAAAAGGATACGGTACCAACATATAATGGATATTGGGCTCCATAGTCATTCACCTTGCAAGAGCTTACTCATGAGCAACCATGTCAGCTTGGATTGCAAATAGGAAACCATTTTCTGGTCGGCTTAATGCTTTGTATGCAATTGCAAAACATATTGCATTAGACATACCTCTCTGTCAATGAGAATGCATCATTAATCAGTTGGTGTTGGCTTTGGTGGATTTTTCCGGGGTCCACTTGGCTATCACCGGTCATTTTTGTCACATAAAAAATTTCTTTTGCTTTCCCATTTTTAGTTGATATCTCTACTCGTTTTATATACAAACTATTCTCCTTGAAAATCCTGGTTATATCAGACAACAGTCCTACCCGATCCTCAGTACACAACTCTAACTCTAGTGCCTACACATCAAGGTAATTAAGTCTCTAAAATACCAAATAAAGAAGCATGAGTACATAATTATGTATAATATGTATTATTAATATACCCCAAATGTTCTTTCTCGATGGCTGCTTCAAGACACTACATGACATGATCACGCTCTACCTCTACGCTTACACGATTTCCATCAATATTTCGTATATAATAGTCCTAAATTAATCAATAAATAATATATTAATTATCTTAAATTGAAAAAAATCCCTTCATTAACATGTTCCCTGTTTTAATAGTAGCATACCTGATAAGGTTCCATCTGCCAAGTGTGGACTACTGCATGGTACACTGCATATTTCATGTCAGTTATGGTGCGGATGGTATCGAATAACAGCTTAGGTCGATCCTTGCATCGCAAGGTAATAACCATGTAATCTTTCTCAATACAGTCTGCCACACTAACCTCTGGCTTAAATCCACTAATGTCTTCTATGTCTTCTTCTACCCACTCGACCTTTTCATAGTCCCCTCAGCAAACATAATCTCATGTAATCTTCTCTCTCAATGCTTTGCGGTCTTTAGGTCATTGTTATTGCACACCCCGTCCTATCAGCAGTCACGTTAAGAACAGCTGCAGCCTGAGCGTTGTGGGTCCATATTTCAGCATTTACCACGTCACAACCAAGGTCGGCTAGAACCCCACACACTTCAGATAGTAGTCGAGGTCTATCTACTCCAGCTAGTTCAATGGAAGTGTAATCTAAAGAAGGCTTTAGTCCAACTGAACTTCCTAATGATGGAACATAAAAGGTGTCGCTTTCAAGTATCTGCCAATAATTATATAAAGTACATGATATAATAAATTTATTTATCAACACAAAAGCATTCCTGAATTTTTAGCCTGAAAAAAGCAAATAAGTTGGTTACCTTTTTTATATAACTGATAACCCCTTCATCTTTAACTTTGCTTCCACTGTGGCGTGTCACGTTAGATAAGCAATCCCAAACGGCCTGTCAATACAATATACATTAAAATTACTTATACCTTATATCAAAAGGTATAAACAAAAACTTATAGTATTTAGATTCGATTGTTTGTTCATCTTTTCTTTCTGTATATGCAACTCACAAGACCGAATGACTGATCACTATTGGTTCATTATCTTGGAAGCCCTGGTTCAGCTTCAAAGTTAGCAAAACCCAACAAACTGATCACCTTTTCCTGCACCACACCAGATAGGTATAACCAAGTCACTTGCAGATATTTGATTATTAGCACAAACTTTACTCAGATCCACAAACACACTACCTTGAACTTCATCTTTTTGGAAAAACTCTCGTCATACAAAAGAAAATTAATATTACCAACACGAACCTGTGATTAATTTTATTACAAAATCGTGGTTCATTATTCTGAGTGAAAAACTTGGTCAGATGGAATCTACATTTTCAGGGATGATTGAGACAACAGGGTGGTAGTGGTGTCGGCAGAAGTAGTAAAAATTGGCTGAGAAGTTAGTGATTGAGAAAAATTGGCTAATTATAAAAACAGTTAAATCAAAAAGGAAAAAAATGAAAATACAGAATTCACAAACCTGATTTTGAGGCGATTGATTCTGAAGAAATTAAGGGCGTTTTCTTATTGAAAAATTGATTTTGATTTCAAATTGATATACTTCACAGCCGTAAATTTTGGAACTCATTTACGTGTTTTTGGAACTGATGTACTTACTAATAATACATCTACGTGAGACGTGGATTAAAAACTGCTTGAAAAACCGTATAATGAAGATTTTTGGGATATTCTACAATTGTTTAAAAATATTGGGTAATGATAATCACTTTTAAAAGCGTATGACAACTTCAAATCAAAAGATAATGAAGATATTCTACAATTCTTACAAGATTTTCAGGATATTTATGAAAAAATCAAATAAAAAGAGATAATCATGTTTGAGTTTGGTAATGATATTGTTAAAACAAAAAGGACGGCATGTTTGAGTTTGGTAATGATATTGTTAAAACAAAAACGACGGCGAAAATTAAAAAAAACAATACTAAAAATAATAAATGTGACATGGCATTATGAGGTGCTTATGTGGCATATCCCTCCTCTTATATATAATGTAAAGATATATATATATATATATATATATATATATATATATATATATATATATATATATATATATATATATATATATATATATATATATATATATATATATATATATATATATATATATATATATATATATATATATATATATATATATATATATATATATATATATATATATATATATATATATATATATATATATATATATATATATATATATATATATATATATATATATATATATATATATATATATATATAGGGGGGAGTTAAAATAAAAAGACTTTTTTTGGTGAGAAGGATAAGAAGGATTTTTAGCCAATCATTTAAAATCAATAGATAAGATCAATCCATATTCCTAACTAACTAACTAACTAACTAACTAACCACCAAAACACGATTTTAAAAAAGTATTCAAAAAATTCTGAAAAAAATTCTAAATGGTCGGATTTGTTTTTGCCTAAAAAAGTTGTGAATAAACGTTTTTTAATTTTGAGTTTTTTACGTTTTTCTGATGCACAAAAAACAAAATTTGATGCACAAACACGTGAATTTTGGTGTAAAAAATTTTTTCATTCAAAATTTTTTCAATTTATTATAGTTTGATGCGGAATCATACTTTAAAGCAAAAAGTCAAAAGAAGTTGGGCATAAAAATGAATTCTTGATGCACAAAAAACCTAAAAAACGTAAAAGAAAACGTTTTTGTGCATCAAAATTCCGTTTTTGTGCATTAAAAATGCGTAAAAAACTTCAAATTAAAAAAACTTTTTTCACAAAAGTTTTCTGCACCAACATACCCGATCTACTGGAATTTTTTCATAATTTTTGAAGAACTTTAAAAAAAACACGTTTAGATAGTTAGTTAGTTAGTTTGTTAGTTTGTTAGGATTTTGACTTAATCTCATCCATTGATTTTAAATCAATGGCTGAAAATCCTTCTTATCATTCTCACAAAAAAAGTTTTTTTATTTGATCTCTCCCCTATATATATATATATATATATATATATATATATATAGGGGCATGCTATATACAGAACCTGTTTTTTGGTACAGAACCTACAGAACCACTTTAGTACCTCCTAATAATGCATGGTGTATAATATATTAATGCAAAATGACATTTTTGCAAATACCTATTACTTAATTTGTTATATTAAATTATTTTTATATGCCAAAAGGGTATAATAGGAAAAAGACATTTTGACATTTTAATTAAAAAAATTAAATAAAAAACGTTTTTGTAAATTCTTTAATTTTATTATGCAGTTTTGATTTATTGAAAATCCTCATCTTAAACGTTTAATTAATATTTTTATTAAAAACATCTTTTTTTATTAGAAAACATTTTTGTAAATCCTTTAATTTTTATATCTTAAATTTTATAATTAAAAAAAGTATACTTTTTAAGAGTGCGTATGTTTTTTTTAAAATATTATAACATTAAATACGCTTTTTGTGTGCACGTATGTTTTTATTCTACGCCATTTTCGAAAATTCATAAAAGAAACATAGATGTATACATGTGTCCAAATTTATAACAAAAGCAATTAAATATATACAATACACTTAATTTGATATGAAATGAAATACAATTCAAGTACAATGTCTAATAAAAAATTGATCTATTTTCGTTCTCTATTTTATATTTTCTTTTTGTCTTCGAGAACATATATGTACAGCTTCAAGAACATGTATGCACTTCGAGAACATATTTGTACGGCCTCAAAAACATATATGCACGACTTGAAGGACATGTATGCACAGCTTCAAGAACATATATGCACAGCTTCAAAAACACCTAAAAGCAAAAGTACATTGACCATCTTCATCGCATGCCGTCGTTCAAACGATTGAGTATCCCTGAATCAAATGCATATAAAAAAAGAATGAAAGAAAAACCAAAATAAATATATAAAACTTGCAACTTAGAGACAAACTAAACATCATATATACTTTTCAACGCGTCGTGTATATTTTCAATACCTACAAACAAATCTTAACGCAACATGTCGTATATATTTTTCAATTTATATAAATGTCAAATTATGGGGAATTTTTTAAGATACTACGTATTTAAAAATGTTATATGGCCTTTTTTATAGTCATATGACGTGTGTACATGTTTACTTTTTGGGCTCATCTTGTTATATATTGCTTCACGTCATCAAAAAATTGACAGAACAATTATCTAAATCTTGGGCAGATGACAAAACATAAAATTTGTTACAACAATTGTATTTTTTTTATCTAAATCTTGGGCAGATGACCAATTATCAAAAGATTGCTTCACGTCATCATCTTGTTACAACAATTGTATTTTTTTAATGAAATGAACATAAAATTTGTTAACAAATATTTTTTATGCATCAAACAATAGATGACAAAACATTTTGACTCAAACCAAGTGAAATAAAGAAGCAAAAATGAAAACCTGGAAAAAGTATCCCACCGTCATCGTCACCATCATCTTCTTCTAACCGCCGGTGCCAGCCAGAAAACCTCGAAAAAGCATCCCACCGTCGTCGTTACCATTATACTACTAACGTCAATTTGTGATTTGGGTCGTTGGTTTTTCTTGATGGAGTCGTAATACTAGAACAGTGGCTAAGATTATGATTAAGCAAGATCTTGTTGTACAAGACATGATGATGATAAAAGTTTGGAATGCGGTTTGAGATGAGGATAGAAAGATGATGAATAATGAATCTGTGATTTAGAATAGGATGGCGTTATCAAATGGAAAATAAAACGGGCCTCCCTTTATTCTAGGATTTTTACACTTATCTTTTTATTATTATGGCATATGTTAAATACCATAAATATCCTTCCATTATAACATGAATAAAATAAGTGGAAACTATTTTACTAAATTGTGATTGGTCTACACTGGTTCTGTAAGTTCTGTACTAAAAAAGAGGTTCTGCAAATAGCACTACACTATATATATATATATATATATATATATATATATATATATATATATATATATATATATATATATATATATATATATATATATATATATATATATATATATATATATATATATATATAGGGGGACTTTATTTACAGAACCCATCTTAGTGATAGAACTTGCAGAACTCTTGTTTTTGAAAGCAAACATGTATGTTTGAAGGAGTACATGTATGTTTCTGAAAGCTTACATGTATGTTTTTAGATCGGTGCACATACATGCATGCGCACTTTAAAAAATGTATGGTTTTGAATGCGTACACATACATGCATGCACGCCCTCAAACATGTATGTTTTTGGATTTTTTTTTTGATTTTTTTTAATTTTGACAAAAAGAACTTCAAATATGCTTTGCGAATACAAATATTCTCTGAAAGCATACATGTACTCCTTTAGACATACATGTTTGCCTTCAAAAACAAGAGTTCTGCAAGTTCTGTCACTAAGATTGGTTCTGTAAATAAAATTACACTATATATATATATATATATATATATATATATATATATATATATATATATATATATATATATATATATATATATATATATATATATATATATATATATATATATATATATATATATATATATATATATATATATATATATATATATATATATATATATATATATATATATATATATATATACTAGTTTTAAAACCCGCCCGATGGGCGGGTATGACTTATAATTTTTGTTTACGTGTTTTATTTTGGAAAGTTGTTGTTTTTATATTTTTTAGCTAAACTTTGGTGTTAAGAAGTTGTATGTTGTAAAACGTTTTTTATCATGATAGCAATGTTTTTCAAATTGTTTTACCTTGTAGGATGTAATTTATAAATTTTAAATAGTTGAAGGCGTATATAGGGTTGAGCACGACAGACCTAAAATCGACTCGGACCGAACAATTTTAGTACAGTCTTCGGTCCGGGGTTTTGGACCAATTCGGTCCTCGGTCCGGTCCGGTCTTACCAAAATCTCGTAGATATTGCCTAATAGGACCGGACCGGACCGGACCGAAGACCTATATGATATAAGCTATTATATATGATATAAACCAATATCATATATGATTTAACAATAATTTATGATTTAGCACTCGTATAACATATGATGAAACACTATATATATATATATATATATATATATATATATATATATATATATATATATATATATATATATATATATATATATATATATAAATATATATATATATATATATATATATATATATATATATATATATATATATATATATATATATATATATATATATATATATATATATATATATATATATATATATATATATATATATATATATATATGTATATATATATGTATATATATATATATATATATATATATATATATATATATATATATATATATATATATATATATATATATATATATATATATATATATATTATGATATTTCACGTAAATCTTAACAACGAAAAAAAGAATTTAAAAAAAAGATAATGTCATATTTCATATCGATAGAAAGATAATTAAATACTCGTCACGATTATATATTTTTTCTGTCTAACACTTAACGATTTAGAAGATATTTAAATTATAAAAAATATGTAAAAGAATAAAATATATTTAATTTATTTGTTAGATGGAAATGAGACTGTGTGAATGAATTCTCTCGATTTATAATCTATAAAAAATTCTTAATATAAGGTATCCAGACTCTAGAGAGGCGGATATTTTGAATCATACGTACGTCTCGTCACCGACCATTTGTGACAAAAAAACACTATGAGCCTCGGCTGTAGCCAATAATTAGTTAATTACATACGACAACTCTATCTTTAATTAGTGTATATAAAATTAACCAAGTCAAAACCCAATTCAACGTTATTAGGCTGGTGGGAGTGGGAGATATCCTACGAGCGAGTTGCCCAAACTCGCGAGTGGATACCATTCCTCCCAACAAAGTCGCGCGCGAGTCAGTGTCCCAAAGAAAAAAAACAAGGCCATACTCACCAAGGTGAGTTTAACTTTTGTGGACACCAGTGTTTTTATTTTTTGGGTTAGGTTTATTATTGGGTGTTTTTTGTGAGTTGGGTATGTTTAAATAATAAAAAAATAGGTATGATAGGTGAGTTGTAGTGAGTTTGGGTGAGTGCCATTACCTCCAGTGAGGAGTTTGGGTGAGTTTGTTAAAAAGCTGATGTGGCGCTGACGTGACTGTGAGTGGGTTTGTTACCACTCCCACCAGCCTTAACCATCAGGAAGATGTTTTACATATCAATATATAATTAACTATACCTCAAATGTAATTTGATGCATCTTGAAATTGTTCCCATGTTAATTAAAAAACAAAATATTACACAATATACATATATGCTTTGCCAATTTAAGGAAGTAACATATTTCGTATTTCTCCTAATATCCAATATGATCGGGCCTGCAGGAAATGTGTCTTTGTCCTTTATAATAATGAAATCATTAAAACACTCTGCAATCTCAGATTTCATGACAGCAAATGAAAGCCCTCTTAATTTCAGTATCTCGATATACTCAAGCTGGTATTTATCTATAAATTTATTGGACCTAGATGGAGGTGGACTTCCACGGCCGTTATCATAGATGTCATCATATGTTTTACCTAAGTAGCCACAACATTATGGCAGTCCTGTTTTTTTCACTTAAGAAACTCAACGTAAGCAACATCAGCCCACATAGGTAGTGAAAAGACCACAAAAGCTTCACCAGTAAACCGATCACTCTTGTCGACCGACACCATGTCAACTATCTCAAGCCCTGTGAAAAAGCTTGAAGATGTCTACATCCTGGATGCAAAATAGGGACAAAGTAATGGAATGCAGTATGTATGATGTCTCTTTGGCTAACTTGCAATCTCACTATCAGCAGACTGATGGTGGATCTTATATGAACAATGGCACAAATGGTTGCTAACTGTTTGTTAGGAATATGTCGGACTATAGATGCATGATCAATAGAAAATACATGTTATATCAGTTAAGAAAGGCATCCAATATAAGTTCAAACCCAGAAGGTAAAAGAGGAGTACCTCTTCTATATCCCATGTCTCTATGCCTAATGTAACATTTTGGAGACGATGATGTCAGCATCAACAAAGATATCATGGAATATCATACCTTCGCAATCATTGATTTTCAAACGTTGCTCCAATTATTAACTTTATGTATATGTCCCTTAAACATGAACTCATACTTTTCAAAGACAGTTTCAAAGGCTCTTTTCTGGCCTTACACGTCTGATGAACCGACATGATAAAACACTGGTTTGACCTCCTATCCCATAAGATCTCAGAACTCCATGATTTTTAGCAGATTCAACAGCTCATAACTTATTTATCTGTTTAGCGAGTTCCAAAACCACATGTTACTAACAATGTAAAAGCCTACAAAATTTTCAACAAAAACATGTAATTTCGACAAAATCAAGATTTACATTTTTTGGAATTAGGGTATCCAGCAACTTTACTAAATATAAGGCCATCCAACCATGATTCTGAACTGCCAAGAAAATAATAGCATCTTTGGCAAGCCGACAACATAGTGACACAAATATGTTTTTTTTAGTTAATTCTGGAGATACTTAATAGCTTATTGAGCTAATAAAACCTATGTTATACGAATAATTTATAGTTTGTTATATATACTCGATAGGAGTACAAGATTATTTAAGACAGCACAAGGCAATACCTCAGGAGCGTGCTGGTCATAACATAGTTACGTCGAGTTTCTCTAACTCGTTATAAGTTCTTCTGCAAGAAGTCACTTCTTCATCAATTCCATATACACAATGCCTTCATGATGCTGTTGGAGACACGTAAACTGAAAAGGCGAAGGAATGCAGTCAGATCAGCTTATTAGGAATACGTCTCTTTCAAGAGATATAAATATACTTATATAGCCGGTTGACTCGAAAGTCCTCAGGGAGGCCTTTTTCTTGAGGGAAACTGCTACTGTTGAGCTTCCAACTATAAGAAAGTTCATATTTAGCACCCACACTTTCTTTTTCTCATTTCTTATTAAGAATGTTAAGTTATTTTAGCTCCCCAAAAAATTATATACTGCAGCTGGATAAAAGATCAGAGAAGACTTTACATAATGTACAAACCAGTTAAAATCTAATTCAGGTTTTCTAGAAGCTACTCGCATTAGACATTTCAATCTACATACAAAATATTAATACAGGGTCTATCCCACATGTAGATATATACAGTGAACCATATTTCTTTTTACAAAATGAAATAATTCCATGATGAAGACCTTCACATTGATCATGGCCATCCACAACTATTTTAAAGTAATACTTACTCACAACCTAAGCAATATAAGTTTGTATCTATGTCACCTAATTGAAAAGACCAGTGTCCACAAACCAAATCTCATATTCATTCATGGCTAATAGCCCAACCCTAGTGAAGGAACTACTTCAATCCAATTTGCTATGTAAAGATTTATTCACAGGTTCGACAATAAAAACCAGAAAATATAGCCAGTGGGTATTTGTTCCAAATGTTGCTTTCCGGAGCATGTTGAGTTTTTCTAGTGACCATAGTGGATAACCATACAGCAAGGCACATGTGGATCTGATATTCATAAATCTCAGTTAAAATTTTTTGTTATATATTGATCTTCAGATGATCAGATCTCCAGAATACCCGCGTTAGAAGTGTACCTTGTGTGATCTTTGCAAATTGCATTTATTCTGGCCTATGAAATATAAAAAACATGTTGACTCTGCAACGTCAACAATAGTAGTCAGGGTGTCGAAACTGAATAATTGGAACACCAGCTTCCACAAGTTCAATTCCTTAATCAGGTAAGGCCATTGTTTTTTAAGCCTTTTCTTATGACTCCAGGGCCTAGAGTGGTAAGTACTATTGTTGCAGAGGAATTTTGAGCTAGCAAATGTTCCTACCTATGCTTTTTTGCCTATTGATGCTTACTTTTATCATTGTTATTACTAATTCCTACGCCTATTGATCTTTTATATAATTTCTAAGCACATACGTGAATTCAATATAAGATCGCCTTTGTTGGATACATGCTTGTTTTCTTTTGTTTTTCCCACGGTGAGCCTCACCAACATTCATAATGGAACTAAGCATTTGTGTTAGCAGTAATAGAAAGTACTAGGTTTTTCTAGCCAAAGGCAGTCCCTTTTTTTGATTACTTGTCAGATTGACTCAAGATGAGCATTTGTCATGATCATGCTATTTTGGAAAGCGCTTTTCCGTGCTCACTTATTAGGCTTACTCAAAACTTCCAAGGTTCAAGAAAAGGCTCCCACGCACGTCTAAATATGCCTTTACGACGTAGGTCTACAAAATCCTTTCCATGTGTTTCTGCATAGCCACTGCAACCTATAAGCAACAACTACAAACCGATATCCTATATGATATTAAGAATAAAAAATATGAATTAAGACTACAACTGGTTGCTAACAACCTAAAAAATAGCCCACAAGTAATCTCAGTTCAGAAACACTTTCTGACAAAATAATAGAAGAAAAACAAACCTCAATCATTAAGTCATCAAAGCTGCAGGAGCACAAGTCTTGACAATATCAGAGTTAAAATCATATTTGGATTAAGGGAAGTAGTTATTAGGATCAATGTTGGATATATTTAATTGTTAAATACCTTTTCCTACTCGAGTTTCTTGTTGTATGTTTATTTGGGATCAATGTTCGATATATTTGATTGTTCCATACCTTTGCCTGCTTTAGCTTCTTGCTGAGCGGCAACATTCCATCTCATGATCTCTTTTTCAGCTGAAACACAGTCCACCATTATCCCTTCAACCTATACCACATGACAGTAATAATATACATCAATCATCTTCGCATATGAACAATTATAAAAAGAAGAAACAATATCATCAAAGTAATCATTCATTACCAGGGGTACCACCGTCTTGCTATTGTTTCCCACAACTCTCGTAATCCACGTACCTGTAAAAAAACAACCAAATACATTAAATTAGAAAATTAGAGCACAAACTATATACCTTTTGTATGTAATTTCTTTTCCTTGACTACTGGTTCAACTAATGTGTCATCACAAAATTTAGCTGCAAGACCAGATACCATACACTGATGGATTATATGCCAAGTTATCATCATATAAAACTCGGGCCACTGGTTAAATACCATTGAGATTTATATCAAATTTACCTTGCCCTTATTCCTCTCCTTTTTTAGCCCAACAATTTAATGAGGTTGAGCACCAAAAAGAAAAAGTACTTCTCTCCAACTTCATATCATATTTCAACATTGGTAGCGTCCAATGTGCCAATTTGGATGCAGCCAATAACATTCATGTCGCTCGTCCCACTTTTCTCCATTGCAGCAATGCTGGTAATCAAAGGGCACCAATTATCCAACCTATACAACGAAAACAACTGTAAGATAAATTAAACTGATATACTTGATGCGTTAGGATAGATCAACTATCGGAAACAAAACTTCTGCTACTATAAAATTGTAATATGACTAATTTTAACATGAATATATGGGCTATAAATTAAAATGATATACTTGATGTGTTAGGACAAATCAACTACCGGAAACAAAACTTCTGCTACTATAAAATTGTAATATGACTAATTTTAACATGAATATATGGGCTGGTAATATCAGTGTTCTTTCATAGGTGTGTGCTAAAAATAAATTGTACTTTTAAAAATCAAGTGATGTTATATACATCAAAGAATGCTTCAATACAACTACTCTTTTATTACCGAGATATTTTAATATCTTGATTTTTAGTATATAGACGTGTATGATAGCCTCCTAATACTTTAAGTTAATCTGAAAAAATTAGCAACAGAGTAAATATATATGATGATACTAAATTTATGAGATAAATATTTACATACCTTCCAACCTAAATTGCTAAATATATGATGATAACATTATCTTCAACAAAGAAGCAACAACCTTTTTCCATCTTTTTATTAGGTGGAGCTACTACAACATTAATTACTGAATCAACTTGAAAAACAGAAAACCTGGTGAGGGACTTTTAAAACAATAGATTCCACTGCTTTTCTTCTAACGTGGCTTAACTCTTGTAAAATTTTAAGCATGTTTTCATTATGATATGCACTTAAAATCAACGTATACTGAATTATTGATGAACCAAGTACGACCTGATGATGGAGTTTCAATGCTGGACATATGAATTTAGTGCTTTTCTTTTGGTTTGATTTTGAAAGCCTGCCCGCATCTTGAATGCTTGTAAAGGATACCACTCAAAATCGACCAACCAAACTGTTATCACAAAGTAATTGAAACTTGAATTAAAAATTTAACATAACATACCTGATTGGGAGTAAAGATCAAAAATTAAAATCAACAATTGAAATTCATAATTGCAAACAAAATTAATACGTAAATTGACCAAGTAACCTACTTTGAATCAATGTTAACAAATTAAATATAAGATTACCTGGAAATATTATTATGAAGCCAATGATAATTTTCAAAAATTAGGGTTCTGTATGTATCGATAATGACGAGAATGATAGAATAAAGATCCGAAAATTATAAATAACAATAATAATAATAAAAACACGGCCCATAATGTAGTCCAGAACGTGGGTCGGCCCAGCTGACGTGGATTAGGTAGATGATTAGTGACGTGGCAAATCCCTCCTGTTATATATAATGTAAAGATATCTCTATATTATATATAGGTATAATTATGATTTGAAACCACACTTTTTAATCCAGTCATATCCCAGACACATCTTTTAGCCAATAGTATTTCAGAATTTCCTAGAAATTCTCTAAACTCCACGAAATTCCGATTTGTAATCGCAGTTTTTTGAAAATCGTGTTTTGGAAACGCAGTTTTGAAAACTTGAGAATTGCGTTTTGAAGGTCTGGATATTTATGGGTATATGAATTTCGTATTTATTTTTTTCCAAATTTATTATTAAATTTCGGATTTTAATAAAAATTTGTTTAATTTCGATATTTATTAAAAATAATGTTTATGACAAGGTTTGAACCCTGGTCTGTACATTCACATATACGAGATTCACATACAACCAACTTTACCAATTAGGCTAACAAATTATTTGTGTTTTCTTATTAAAAACTCTATTAATATCTTCTATAAATTTTAAGATAAATATTTAGATATACATGTTTTAGAAAAAGATTTAAGATAATAACAACAATATTTTAAAATGTATCCTATATATTGTTAAAAGAAAATACGTATCTTTTAAAGAAAATACGTTTCTTTTTTATCAATAAAATAAAAAACACAGGCATCCTCATTCTTCTAAAACCCTAATAACCCTAATTGTTTTATGTTTTTTTTTTGTTTCTCAGGCTAAAAAACTGAAATCGGGTTCTTTTGATAGATTGGTCATATTCAAATATCTTTTTCTCTATTTGTGTTATCTTGTGTTTTGCAGGTTAATATATTTTATGTAAAGAAAGGTGTGTTTGTTTTATTTATTTTGTTTTACAGGTTAATTAATTTTGTTTATAAATGCAGGTAATATATAAATGCATCTTTTTATTCAAAGTCTAATAAGAACTCTATTATAGGTGATTAAGTTTTATTCGTGAATTAGAGCTATATAAATTATTCTATTCTGAGTCAATGATCAGATTTGTTGGTTTTGATGATGTAAGTTGCTGATTTGTTGGTTTGATTTTGATAAGAAGGTAAATTTATGTACTTCTTTATTCGGAAGAGTTCAATTTGTTTATATGTTTAAATAATATCACAGGTGACGCTCCTAATATTTTTGAAGACTTGAGCCGCATACTTCTAATAACCAATCTATGTGAGCATTTTAATAAGAGTCGTCAACACCCTCTGTTCTCACGGAATATCAGGTTACAATGAATTTAAATGGCGCTGATGATGATCTTCGTCACCATTGTAATGAGTTTGACAATCTTCTATCTAGGTTGATTTAAATATAGATATAAAAGATGACAATGAACCTATAATAGGTAACAAGTTACTTGCACCTAAAACAACATGACTAAGAACATTAAAACGTGCTTAGAAAGTAAAGCGTGGGTTTAATGAGTACAGATCAGGTTTAACATACACAAAAGATCAGATGTGAGGTTATATTTCGTTGCAAGAAAACTCCAGGCAATGTCTTAGGAAGATTTGACGACTAAGCTGTAGTGTACAAAATGACGTATGTTGGGCCTACCCCACAGATGAGGGGATTCATGTGTACGAGTAGTGTACTGCAAAGAACTACATCAGGTCAAGCCCAACCACCCAGTCCTACACCAGCCACGCCACAGAACTAGGCGAGCCACGTAACAGGTGACTAACTAACAAATTGGATGTTTAGCAAACCTAAAATTGGAACTAATTTCATTTAAAATTTGTAGTTTGGTTACATTGTCATGGCCACCTCTGCTGGAATCATGGACCAGGTAACGTGATATTTCTATTCGTCTTTTAATTAGCTTAATTACTAATATGTGACTTTTTAATTAGCTTAATTCGTAATATGAAGGTGCTACTTGCTATTTGACCTCGCCACAAACATTATACAATATACCTTATTTCAGAAAGGTTGGTGATCTTAATGACTACATTGATCAGTCAATGCTTATAAACAACATTTGAAAGGAAACACTTGCATTTTAACTTTTAACCAGGTTGTGTATCATATCACTGAAGTATCGACTATCCCTATGGCTTTACAAAGTAAATTCTATAAGCCAACCATGACCTCTCGCTTATTGACATGGTTATTGTCATTTACCATTCTTCCTAGGATCTAACCAGAGGTTTCAAGTACATCTGGCCTTCAACCAACGGTATGTTATTCATCTTAACATATATGCACATCGTCCTGATGATAAGCCAACAGTCATGGGTGATAGTCTTACGAGTGTAGGATCTTCAAGCATGGCATCAACAACTGATAAAAAGAAATCCAAAAAGACCAAGAGTACAAATTTCTATCGGGTTATAAGGGAATCTGGATCATTTGAATGGTTTAAAGGCGTCATGAATAACCTGTTTTAAAAAAAAAGCGTCATGAATGAAGTTTCCGAAATGGTTGTTGAAGCTGTTTATGCTTCCTTACCGACCAGCCTTCATTTCAGTGGCGTACTACCAGGATTTTTATCAAAGGCAAATGAGGTATAACTTTTGCTTTCGTATCTCAAGATTGATTGTATATTTTATTAATGCTAATAGTGGGATGGATATGGGGGCGAGCAGGAATAGGGTGTAATCTGTGACATTGGGGGCAAAAAAGATCAGCGAATTTGTTATGAGTCAAAAACCATATAAATTGACTTAAGACAAACCCCTGACTGTAGTGGTATAAATCCTTCTCCCCACCCACATCCCTGCACGCATCCAAAGTCACTTTCATATATAGTGCAAAAGACGTCACAACGCCCTATTTCTGAGGGCCAAAAAAGCTTTATAGATCACCCAATTTATGACAGCAGATAGCACACGCGAAAACCCATTTAAGACAGTAGAATATTAGCTTGGTCAATACGAAGGGGTATCGAACTCTCGAAGAAATTTAATACCTCTTACCACGTTGAACTTCTTCGAGACCTTTTGAGGCAAGAAGTTGTAGACGCTTCGATAATCCAAAATGATATCCGTATAGTTGTTCTGTACTTCAATGGTTTTCTGTGTTAACCATCCAATTAGTTTCCAATCTTACACCCAGATGGCCAGATAGACCAAAACCTTCCTTATTTCAAGCTCCACACCTTGAAATTCCTACCGTCATAGAAATTCTTAAAAAAACAGCTTCAAGATAATCCAATTAAAGATCTTTTGAAGGCTGCGTCAATCACATGGCTTTGCATAGGAGGTCCATTCTTATAAGAACAAAAAACAGAAGCAGATACTTGCGTTCTTTTGTTGTGCTAACATAGCTAATATGATTAAGAGTGGGATATCCAGTCCATTGACTCACTTAGCATTAGTCCACAAGAAGTTAAAAATTATGTAAAAAGTAAGCTCTTAGTCTCCCATTGGTGTTACCATTTGATCTAACTGATCTAACTGTTACACTTCAAATAATAAAATCATTGTCACTCATTTGAGCTAAATATCACAATTGTTGTTCAAGCACTTATATAATGTTGTTCCAGCTGCATAGTTAATATTGTGGCATCGTGTTTGTGCTTATCGGAAAAAAGTTGTTACTGATGTCTAGAATTGTATGGGGAAACTATAATTGACATCAGTATATATTGCAGATATCCAAGACATACGGGGATTTAGCCTTCATGTTACAAAACTTGAATGTGCAGACAATTTTAAGAAAGGTAGTCTGCGCGTATACTGTTCTTCACTTTTCACACACAAAAGTCCATTTTGGAAAGTCAGAATTGGCACTCTCAACACCCTCCGTCCTCACAGCATATCAGGTTACAATGAATTTACATGGCGCTGACGATGATCTTCGTCACCATTGTAATGAGTTCGGCAATCTTCTAAAATATCAGATGAAGATCAGATGCTAATGATGGTTGTGAATATGTCCTATGACACTTTTTGACAAATGAATATCAGATGTTAATGATGAAAATCTCTGCTATAGCTTCCTCTTTTACTTCGTCTTCAAATGGAACGACTTCTTTGACAGCGGATACTCAAAACACCACTATAAGAACAAGACCTATAGACGTTTTACTGCATGCAAGGTATGTGGCTACTAAAATGCTCATATTGCACCCTATGTTTCCTGTATTACATCAATTAGTTGCTATTGGGTTGACCAATCAGAAACATGATTACTGGAAATTTACTTGCTAACTAACTGATAATTTCAGAATTTAGGTTGTGTTTTTGTAGTATTAAAATTGTTACTAACTGATGTAAGCAAAATTCAGTGTTTGCCTTCACTGAGGGAATTAAACGGGTTGGTTTCCAAATTCCTATTCAAACTCCTACTTCTACTTCAAACTCATATTCTATAAAATCTATAATTGAGTTGTATTTCTTCTTTCACGCAGGTCGCATTTACCATGGTAAACGAGGATGCAGGCAGGTAATTAATTAACTGAATTTCTTAAATCGCAGGCAGGTAAAGTTTCTAGCAAGAAGTGAGAGTGGAGCATATGGTGATATTTGGAAAAATATCCGACGCCAACAAGGTTAATATCTTGATTCTTGAGTTTCCTACTCTTAATTGGTTATATTGCATACCCCTAATCAGGTACCTGCTCATTTAAAATTAAGTATCTTTTCTTTTGCAGGATAAAATCTCACAAAATCAGAAAGTTTCTCTTCAACTCATATAGAGGTTAATTATTAATACCCAGAACTTCTAATCTCTGCCAAGTATCTGCACTTTTATCTGAAAGTTTATGGACTTTAAAATCGATAGTCGTGTGATAGGATCGAACTCGAGATCACGGGATTGCACACATTACGTGAAGAGTTAATTTATTTATTAAATATATTTATTATATTTATTAAATCAAACTGCAGCTAACGACCGTTAAGTAATTAAAGGTTAAGTTTTAAACGATCGTTATAGAATATTAAAGAAGCTAAAAGAAGGTGTCAGAAAGTTCTGGAAACCCCCTTTTAGCACATAATATATCCGGCCTAAATAGAGGAGACAAGAGAGAAGGGAAAAGATTTTGTTGTTTTATCTTGTTTAACCTTGGAAGAGAAGTTTTCCAAGGGCTATATAAACACACCTAAGGCTTCATAATTTTTCACTCCATTCTCTCTTTTCTTTGTCCTAACCGCCGGCCAAACACACCCTTATTAGGGTTCTTCTTTGATTTTCTATAAGCTATTTTAGATCTAGTCCTAGCCCCTCTCTAGGGTTGTTGGGTAGATCTTCCATAGACTTGGAAGGCTCGGTTCTGTTCGTGCTAGACTCACGATTAGCTCATCGTATCACGTGTGTACAAGATCGTGGTGTGATCTTATTTTAGATCACATCCTGGTGGTGTTCTTGATCTACTTTTACCGGTGATTGTACTGCTAAGGAAAAGGTATGTAACCCTAGCCTTGATTAATTATAATTGTGTTATTTAAAGATCTTGTTAATCTGCTTCCGCTGTATGCTCTTTGATCTATGTTAGGGTTTTTATAATTGTTATGATGATCTTAAACCATCAGTGGCATCGAGAGCCGTTTTAACATGATTATAATTATCAAGATCTAAAGTTTTTTTTTAACTAATATGTTTTGTGTTAAAATTACATGTTGTTTTTAGGTTTTATTAAAAATTAGTTGTTTTGTTTTTTTTTGTTTAAAAATGGCTTTGCCGTTTTTTATAAAAAAAAAAAAAAAAAATTTGTAAACCCTAAAATTACATGGTAATTAACTTTAGATTTATGCATGAATTAATTGTTATGTCATGTGTGGTTACGATCCGTACTAGTTTTAATTGTTAAGAGAATATGAAAGATCCGTAATAAACATGCATGTTTTTACGGATCATATAATTTTGATTGCTATTTGCTTCATTTGATTCAAAGTTTTAAAATTAGGGAAGACTTTTTATGTTCATAAAAACCCTAGATTTGATGTTCTTTGAATAAATTGTTTGCATGTGGCTATTTGATTTAGTTTTTTTTTGTACTACTTGTTTTCATGCGTTTTTTTTTTGTATGTTGTAAACAAGGGTAATTTTTTTTAAGAAAAATAATATGGACTAAATCTTATCAAAATTAATGAATTGTTTTGAGACCTAAATTACATATGATTTGTGTTGATTAGAATTGCAATAGCAACTTAACGGCCTACTCAATTTTGACAAACTATAAAGTGGGTATAACGCACCGCTGGTCAAGTACCCGGTTAAAGAAGGAGGTGCTATGCTTTTACGCTGACCAAATTCCCGGCTCGCCTGTGCGTCAAAATTGGAATTACCTACGGTTGTTATTGGTATAATTCTTTAAGGTTGTTTGGTTTAACCAATACCTCAACTTGCAAATATATGATGAACTTTTAGTCTCACCAAAAAGTTTACTAAACGTTTTATTAAACTTATGCTATGGAGATGTATGCATGCTTCTCCATACATGATTTTGACACCAAAATCTATACCCTAAAATTTAAGTCATATGCCCTCTAATTGACGAACACTTGAAGTTACAATTGTCGTCATATAAGATATCGGACGATGTTGTAATGGAGAGAAAACTTCATGACTGAATAAGATTGCACATGAAGGTTTTACGTTCTTTAGATTAGTCGACTTAATTGAGTTACTCAGTGAGAACTGGAAACTTAAGGCATAAAGAAGGGATAAAACATGTTTACAATGCAAAAGTTTTGGCAATGTAAATCCCTGACATATCTAGAAATTGCAATATGATTTGGCAATTATTGTTCGACAAGTTACTATGTTGAATACATTTGTCACTAGCAGATCAACTGATGTGATAAATCTATGTCAATATGGATTCTAGTTTTTCAAGGAAATACTATGGTTTTATTACCGGGGTAATTTTATTTTCTTGAATTTTATTATCAAAAATACTAATGTTTGAACTTATTTCTGTAGAAATGGCTCAACCCGAAAACAATCTGACAATAAGCTCGGCGTTCAAAGCATTTTTTGAACGGCCTGAACTTACTGGCCCTAATTTCAATGATTGGTACCGCTCACTAAGAATTGTTCTGAGAGCAGCGGGTACCATCAATATCTTGGAAACTCCTTTTCCGGAGGATCTTGCTGAAGGAGCAACTGATGCGGAAAGGCTTCAACACGCTGCTAACGTTAAGAAGCACCATGAGGTGGCTGCTGTAATGTTAGGGAGAATGGCTCCATCACTTCAAAGGAAGTATGAGCTATTTCATCCTAAGCAGATGCTTGATGAACTCAAGGCAGTGTATGAAACGCCACAAGCTGTAGAGGTCTATGATCTGGTTGATGCTCTACATAGTTGCAAGCAAGCTCCTGGAAAGTCCGTAAGTGCACATTACATGGAGATGAGGGGTTATATGGAACAACTCATCGCACTAGGACAACCCTTTGATCATAATATGGCTATTAACTTGATCAATAGGTCCCTTAACAAGGACTTTGGTGATTTTGTTCGTAACTATAATATGCATTGCACGGGGAAGACAGTGAATGATTTGCATGCAATGCTCATTGACTTTGAAAAGGGTTTGAAAGATAAGGCACCCACTGCTACTCCTCAAGTACTTTATGTACAAAAGGGTAGAGTGTCGAAACCAAAACCACAAGGGAATAAGAAGCAGAAAGGCAAAGGCAAGGTTGATAAGAGCAAGCAAGTTGCGACTACATCAAAACCTAAGCAAAACTTTGCTAAGAAATCTCTGAAAGATGAGACTTGTCACCACTGCAAGATGACTGGACACTGGAAGAGGAATTGCTCTCTCTATCTCCATGAAATGGCAGAACACAAGAAGAAGGCTGAGCAAGCTGCTGCAGCACCATCTTCTGGTAACTTATTTATCATAGAGTTATTTAATCTTTCATACAAATCAAACTCCTGGGTATATGATACGGGATGTGGTATTAATATTTGTAATACCCTGCAGGGATTTGAGTTGAAGAGGAGACTTACCTATGGGGAACAATTTCTGCAAGTGGGCAATGGCGCACAAGCAGCAGTTGAAGCTATAGGAATATTTAAATTAGTTTTACCTTCGGGTTTAGTACTATCTTTAAATAATTGTCATTATGCACCTACAATTGTTAGGGGTGTTATTTCCTTTTCTAGTATGTTGGATCTTGGATTTACTCACACGATTGATAATAATAGAATTTCTGTTTTCAAAGATGGTTTATTCTATTTTGATGCAATTTCTGTGAATGGTGTTTTTGAAATTAACATGCATGATATAAATCCCAAGAGGAAAAATAATTCTGTTTTTAGCATGAATAAGAAGAGTAAGTTAGACAAGAACTCTTCTTATCTTTGGCATTGTAGACTTTCCCACATTGGGAAGACTCGCATACAAAAGCTTCAACGTGATGGGCTTTTGGAAAATATTAATGATGAATCATTTGATAAATGTGAATCTTGTATCTCTGGGAAGATGACCAAGAAACCTTTTAATAGCAATATTGAAAGGGCTACTGAACTACTTGGTTTGATACATACTGATGTGTGTGGACCACTTAGACATGTGTCAAGGAAAGGTGCTAGCTACTTCTTGACGTTTACGGATGATTATAGCCGTTATGGTTATGTTTATTTACTTAAGCATAAACATGAGGTATTTGAAACATTCAAAACGTTTAAAGCCGAAGTAGAGTTACAACTGGGAAAGAAGATTAAAGCTCTTCGTTCTGACCGTGGTGGTGAATATTTAAGTCAAGAGTTTAAAGATTATTTAAGTGAGAATGGAATTGTTCAGAAACTTACTTCTCCGTATACTCCACAACAAAATGGTGTATCTGAAAGGAGAAATCGTACATTATTGGATATGGTACGATCTATGTTTAATCTTACAACTTTACCATTATCTTTTTGGGATTATGCTCTTGAAACTGCTGTTCGTATTCTGAATAAGGTTCCCACAAAGAAGGTTGATAAGACACCATATGAACTATGGCATGGCAAGAAGCCATATTTGTCTTATTTGAAAGTCTGGGGTTGTGAGGCGTATGTGAAACGTGACTCTGGAGATAAACTCCAACAACGCTCAGTAAAATGTATCTTTGTAGGTTACCCTAAGGAAACTATGGGTTACTACTTTTATTATCCAGCTGAGAACAAGATAGTTGTGGCTCGGTATGGAAACTTCCTTGAAAATGACCTTGTAAATCAAGAATTCAGTGGGAGAAATTATGATCTTGAAGAAATTCAAGAAGATACATTGCCTTCTGAAAATACTAGCGATGAAATTCCTGTAGAACCAGAAAGTCTGAGTGTTCCACCGGAATTAATTCCTCCACGTAGGTCTCAAAGGACTATACGTGCGCCGGACAAACTATGTCTATACATAGAGGATGATGAGGAGGAAGTAGGGGATCTTGGTGAACCTGCTAACTATCGATCCGTAATGTCTGATCCAGAAAAGTCAAAATGGATAGTTGCGATGAATGGGGAAATGAAATCCATGGAAATCAATGATGTTTGGATTCTTGTGGACGCACCTAAAAATGCTAAAGTAGTGAAAAATAGGTGGATCTATAAGAAGAAAACTGACATGGATGGTGATGTACAATCCTACAAAGCACGTTTAGTGGCTAAAGGTTTTAGTCAAACTTTTGGCATAGACTACGAGGAGACGTTTTCTCCTGTAGCAGACTTACGAGCTATTAGGATTCTCATAGCTATAGCAGCATACTATGACTATGAGATATGGCAAATGGATGTTAAAAATGCCTTCTTGAACGGTCGCTTAGATGAAGACATCTATATGCAACAACCGGAAGGGTATGTTGATCCTAAATTTCCAAAACGCGTGTGCAAACTTCAAAGGTCTATTTATGGTTTGAAGCAAGCATCACGTCAATGGAATAAGCGATTTGATGAAGAAATCAAAAAGTTTGGATTTATTCAAAATCGTGATGAGCCATGTGTATACCGCAAAGCTAGTGGGAGTAATGTAGTGTTCCTAATTCTATATGTCGATGACATATTGATCATGGGAAGTAACATTCCAAGACTTAAGGAAGTTAAGGATCATCTTGGTAAATGCTTCTCTATGAAAGATTTGGGAGATGCTGCATATATTCTGGGAATTAAGATCTATCGAGATAGGAGTAGACGGTTAATTGGTCTTAGCCAAGATGCTTATATTGATAAGATATTGAAGAAATATAACATGCATAACTCTAAGAAAGGTTTCTTACCGATGGAGGTTAAGCATGAGTTAAGTCATGAGAAAGATGCATCATCACCTGAAGAGGTGGCTTACATGAAGAAGGTGCCTTATGCTTCGGCTGTAGGATCTATTATGTATGCTGTAAGATGCACAAGGCCCGATGTGGCGTTTGCTCAGAACTTGGTCAGTAGATACCAACAGAATCCAGGGAAGTCCCACTGGACTGCTGTTAAGCATATTTTGAAGTATTTGAGAAGTACGAAAGATATGTTTTTGGTATTCAGGGGTAAACCAGACACAGAATTGAATGTAACAGGATTCTGTGATGCGTCCTGGCAATGTGATAAAGACGATACGAAGTCTCAGACGGGTTACGTGTTTGTCATCAATGGAGGAGCAGTTGACTGGAAGAGCAGTAAGCAGAAAACCATTGCTATGCATGCGACTCAATCTGAGTACATGGCCGCTTCAGAAGCTGCAATGGAAGCTGTTTGGATTAGGAAGTTTATTGGAGATCTTGGAGTGATGCCTTCAATTAAAGAACCTATTGATATTTATTGCGACAACTCTGCGGCAATAATATTCGCCAATGACCCTGGAGTCATGAAGGGCGCCAGACACTTTAAACGTAGATATCACTACGTTCGAGAACAAGTGGAAGCTCGAGAAATAAAATTAATAAAAGTTCACACATATGATAACGTAGCTGATCCTTTTACTAAGGCTTTGTCTAGGCCAAAGGTAGTTAAGCATGCCAAGGCAATTGGGCTGCAACTAGCTAGCGAATTCATGCAATAAATCTGTTGATTAGTATTTGGATAAAGGATGTAAGACATTATTGAATTGATGAAATAAAGAATGGATTTCGTTTATTTGTCTGTTATTTGATTTGGTATCCTATTTTACATGTTTTAATCCATGAGCATTTTGATGTTTCTAAATGTCCGTTGTCGATTAATAATATGGGAGTATTATTAAATTAAGACAATTCAAAATAGTGACAGAGTATACTTGAAAGTATATTGGTCAATTTTGGATGATATTTGATGGATCAAATATTGGACTTATCCCAACTATGTGATTTTACTTTATGGATCTTTGTCATTAAGTAAATCATAAACAGTTATCCTTTGACCTGAGATGCCAGAAAACTGCATTGAATATAGTGCATTTCTGTAAGGTAACCTAACGCTAAACGTAACTGGTAGTCATAAGGGTTATTTTCAGAAGTGTTGCGAAGTTCATGTGTTTTGCTTGTAGTCGAAATGGGATTCGTTTCCTTCAAATTATTATTTGAAGTATAAATACAACTGGGCCCCTCGGGGTAATACTAAGATGTTTGTGTGGCCACACCCAAATTTGTTTTGGTAATCTTGCTATATCCGTAAACGAGAAACAGAATAGTTAATGAAGGAATGACTAAGATCCATATCCTTATTAACAATGTATTTGAAATGAGAGGATAATAATAATGATTATATATCATTAAAAGGTTTTGTCCAGGAAGCCTTACTCGAGTTGTACTAGTGACATTGTTAGTGTAACTAGACGCTAATCAATGTGATCACGACATTCGAATTTTGTCCAAGTGGGAGCTGAAAGTTTATGGACTTTAAAATCGATAGTCGTGTGATAGGATCGAACTCGAGATCACGGGATTGCACACATTACGTGAAGAGTTAATTTATTTATTAAATATATTTATTATATTTATTAAATCAAACTGCAGCTAACGACCGTTAAGTAATTAAAGGTTAAGTTTTAAACGATCGTTATAGAATATTAAAGAAGCTAAAAGAAGGTGTCAGAAAGTTCTGGAAACCTCCTTTTAGCACATAATATATCCGGCCTAAATAGAGGAGACAAGAGAGAAGGGAAAAGATTTTGTTGTTTTATCTTGTTTAACCTTGGAAGAGAAGTTTTCCAAGGGCTATATAAACACACCTAAGGGTTCATAATTTTTCACTCCATTCTCTCTTTTCTTTGTCCTAACCGCCGGCCAAACACACCCTTATTAGGGTTCTTCTTTGATTTTCTATAAGCTATTTTAGATCTAGTCCTAGCCCCTCTCTAGGGTTGTTGGGTAGATCTTCCATAGACTTGGAAGGCTCGGTTCTGTTCGTGCTAGACTCACGATTAGCTCATCGTATCACGTGTGTACAAGATCGTGGTGTGATCTTATTTTAGATCACATCCTGGTGGTGTTCTTGATCTACTTTTACCGGTGATTGTACTGCTAAGGAAAAGGTATGTAACCCTAGCCTTGATTAATTATAATTGTGTTATTTAAAGATCTTGTTAATCTGCTTTCGCTGTATGCTCTTTGATCTATGTTAGGGTTTTTATAATTGTTATGATGATCTTAAACCATCATTATCTTAATAAACTGTTATTCCACGAGTATGCAGGAGATGGGAGTTTGCTCATACTTTAAGTCACTGCAAAGTGAAGATAAACATGCGACAGGTTATTATTTGCTTCTTATACTATCCACTTCTGTTTGTAGAAAAAGTCAATTTCGCAATATACTAAGCAAAATTCAAGATGGCTAAACATATCTAATATGATCAAGAAAGGTATGTTTAGTTTATATATCCAACATGTTCGTCATATGACAGTTAATATGTCTTTAAGGGATGTTTGGCTTTGCCAGGCTTTGGCTTAGCAGATGCCCACTTTAGAAAAATATATTGGTCCATTGGAAGCCCGATTGCTTTAACTTCAATCTCATAGAACACATACTTTAAAATATATGTGAGAATAGGTGAGATGCTTATGGGTTTATGCTCTGGACTCAGAGCTGTGCTTTGCGTTCACTAGGATACTGTGGGAACTCTAGAGGAAAACAAGGACATTTCATCACTCACCCGAAATGTTTTGCTTGCGTAATGGATCAATAGTTAACAGAGACGTGGTTGAATTCCATAAATAGAGACCTCAGATTCCTTTTCCTTCATTATGTTTTGGATTCACCCGTTGGTTGATGATATTTTGCTAATGGTCAGAAAGCGTAGAATATGTTTAGCTGTACTACTGTCATTCGTTTGATTTTTTGTATCATAATAGTAAAGCGAGAAATAGAAATTCATTTATTTATTAATTAGATATCGTGTGTGTATGTTTACTAATCTATTTACTAATGATTTCAGCTATAATGTGATATGAATTTTAGCAACTAAAGATGGCATGGTATAAATGTACATAGAAAGGTTAGCTTCTGCAGTACCCTTGGTAGAATATATATGCAACTTTAGTGGTCTTCTATTTTATAATCATATTTGAAGGGAAAATAAGTAATATTTTGGTGTTGGTGTCAGTAGTTGTGACACTCTTAAGAGTTAAGTTATGTTTCTGGTTGTTCAATTACAAGTTGTTCAGCTCATTTCTTTGTAATTATGATTCTAAGTTTTCTTCTTAGTTACTTTTGTACTGAAGGCTTAAATAGTTGAGGATAGTCGAGTCTTGATTAGGCTAAAGCTCAGGAAGTTCCTTTATTTAATATCTAAGTCCCATCATCTTGCTATAAAGTCTACATGTTGACATCTCTACTCTTAAAAAGATATAGTTTAGCCATCGTAGCTCAATGTATATAGAATTTCCTTAATATTATCTTAAGTTTCCTATAGTGATTACAAACAGGTTGTAATATACTTTCGAAGGAATTCATAATGTTATCCAACTATCTTCCGCCACATTAATCATAATTATGACACATAGCGGTATCCAATATCTATAGGGGTCATAAATCCATTAATTATACCAACTTGAAATTTCAAGCGACACTTTATGATAACCTGGCCCCGAATATGAATCTGTGCAGTCCTAAATCATATGTATGTTATTTGCAAAGCTTTCCACCGTGGACATTCGTGTGTAGTAAAAGTGATTCCATCAAACAGGCATGTCAGTCCTATCATAAAATTTGCGTGTTTACTGTCTTCTTAATCAATGCACCTTTAATTCCTTTTTATATCTTTTATCATGATCCTGATGTTCTGCATAGTCTGTGCTTAAGTATTTTGGTCAAGTTGAAGAAAGGTATGAATTTCCCTTTCTCGGATGCGTTGGTCCGGTTTACGACTTTATGTTTTTTTACAAACATTATGATTGAACAGTATATCTCCAACGATTCCACGCTAAAATGTTCAAACATATTTTAGTTATGTAGATGAATAGCCTACCCTTCGGCTTTAGTTTTGCTTAATCATTAAATGTTGGTATTTGAGGCTGCATATATCATGCACCTTGCCATAACGTCATCACTAAAATCTATTAAGATTTGCAATCTCACCAACTTTCACTTCCTTTTGTTCAGTTTGAGATCTAATTAAGCATGAACAGTATAATTTATTTAATTGAGCTAATTATAAAGGTTGTTAAACCTCAGTAATAGTTCCAGCAGGCAATGTTAAACACCTTTACTTTGCATCTATGTTTTTGACTGGGAGATTAGAGGGTCGCGATCTAAAATGTTGTCGTGTGGATTTGTGTTAGATATTATGCGGGAAGAACCATCTTGATGATGAGATATACAATCAGTTGGGTGAGAAGGCTAAGGAACTACAACACTTTCTGTGTATAATTTGGTTGAAGTGAGACCTCAATTTCTATATAAAGTTGTGTCAAACAAGATGCTAACCAAGCTACTGAAGCTTAAACTCGTCAGCAAGTTAACGCATTATTCGTAACATCATGCCCCGCTAATAGGAATATACACACAAAGTCTATTATTCCACGTTGATTAATCATGTAACATCATGATACATATAAACAATAGTTTATTCCAGTTTTGAATTAAACAGATATAACTAATGTAACTAATAATTCGCTACTCTAAGATTACCTAATACTAACTGTAAGTGGAGTCTTTTCTATTTGAAAATCGAGCACCCATAGGAGCGATGTAAGGTATAGGCCTACATCGTCTAAATGTTGTTAGAATATTTATAATATGAAAATTGTGATATAGATTGCTAATGAATACTAATCGAACAATCATATAATAATCTTTATATTAGTGACGCAATCTATATTACAAATAATATGAAAAATTAGCTCTTCAATAAATAGTCGTACTCACTACTTAGTATTTTGAACAATCAAGATTTTGGGTTGTTTGGTTTATTCGGTTCGTGTTTTTTGGTTAATTTTTTTATGGGTCAATTTGAAAATCGAACCAAACTAAACTAGATTTCAATCAAACCGAACTGAAAACCGAATTTTGAATTCTGTTTGGTTCTCGGATTGACCCGAACAATCTGATTTTTTTAAATATTACATAATTATTTATATATCTAGAAAAAAAAGTATTACAAATATAAAATTTATATTTTTATATTAAGATTAAAGCAAGTTATGCAAAAACAAAAAAAACACTTTGTAGTAAAATGTTTCTTTCCCAAAAACTTCTTAATGCACCGACATCCTTTATGTTATAGAAAATTTATCAAAATTCTTTAAGAAGCTTTTATTTTTTCAAACCTCCTTAGGCTTTTCACGAATATTTATTCTCTTCTACTTTGCTATGTTTGTTCACCGTGGCGCAAAATCATGAAAAAGCTAAAA
Source organism: Glebionis coronaria (assembly GCA_025667525.1). Lineage (NCBI taxonomy): Eukaryota > Viridiplantae > Streptophyta > Magnoliopsida > Asterales > Asteraceae > Glebionis > Glebionis coronaria. The sequence continues at coordinate 155,836 of JANFOE010002141.1, forward strand.
TAACTTATATCTCTTAAAAGGCACTACCTCCAGACCTGCCCGATTTCGTCAACCTATCGGTCGAGTTTTTAGTATAAATAAAGAGTAAAGTGTAAAAATCATCTTTCGGGTTTGTCAAAAGTTCGAATAACATCCTTCGTCAATACTTCGCGATCCTTGTGGTTGTAAAATGGTGGACCATACATACCTGAGGACGAATGATGCAAATTGTTTCACTTAAGGGTTAAAAGTGTTTCTGACATTAAGGGTGTTTTAGTCATTTTACAGCCCAGTGACTATTTTTGCACTTAACTTTTCAGAAAAAAAATTCAAAAAATTCAAAAAAGTCTTCTTTTCAAAAAAATTTCGAAATAAGTTTTTAAAAAAAACTGAAAAAAGTTTTTTTGTTTATTTCGAAAAAAAAAATTTCTAAATAATTTAAGATTTTTTTATAAATTTTTTATTTTATTTTATTCGAAAAGAACTAAAACTTTTTAAAAGTTGTAAAATAAATGTAAAGCATTTTACGTTTATTTAGAAATCCTCTTTTAAGTTAAAAGTTAAGTTTAACTTTGAAAAATAAATTTTTTAATACACATTTACGTTTTTAACGAAAAATATATTTTTTATATTTGTTACTTAAAAAACTTTTTATATCTTATTTTTGTAACTTAAAAAATATTCATTAAAGAAGTAAACATGAATAAATGTTTTTAATTTTTTTTCGAATAATTTTCTTTAGTTTTTTAACTTTTAGAATTTTTTTTTAAGAAAACGTAAAATGTTTTGTATTTATTTTTCAACTTTTGAAAGATTTATTTTTTTTGTTTAAGTTTTTTTATCAAAAAAAAGTAAGTTACCATCTATATTATTTGCACTTATGCTTTCACTTTTGGTTCCTCGACCCCCTATTTGATAACTAAATTAAATGTGAAAACATTAATTTATATTTTTATCAATTTCTACTAAAAGGGGTATTTTTATCAACATTTACTAAAAATAAAAAAAAAATGAATAAAAAGAAGCAATAAAAGTATACTCACTATTTAGTAAGAAAAAAGCTCAAGGAGTAAAGCTTTTAATGACTATTTTTTTTAATTGACAAAAGATGTAAATTTTTTTGTCTATCTTTATATTTAATATGTTTTAGTAAGAAAAAAGTTATAATGAATTAGATGGTTGTATCACTATATAATTATGCACTACCAAACAACCCCTAAGTGAGACGTTTGAATTATGAGTGTTAACTATAATATATTAAAAGTTTAATTAAAAAGCAGTAAACTAAAAATACACAAACAATAAATTTTTTGGAACAACAAAAAAAACGACCCCGCCCGTTGGGCGGGTTACGACGCTAGTATATATATATATATATATATATATATATATATATATATATATATATATATATATATATATATATATATATATATATATATATATTAATATATATATATATATATATATATATATATATATATATATATATATATATATATAATATATATATATATATATATATATATATATATATATATATATATATATATATATATATATATATATATATATATATATATATATATATATATATATATATATATATATATATATATATATATATATATATATATATATATATATTATATATATATATATATATATA
>JANFOE010002142.1:0-68534 GCA_025667525.1 Glebionis coronaria
TAGCTGTTCTTGGTAGGTTTTTATCAGTTTTTGATCGGGTTTAGTCGCTTTTGACCAATCCTTGCCTGGGTAAAAGTACTCCTTTTTTCAAGCATCCATTTTCTTAGTTGTGGTCTTGAAACGGAGTCATGTATCACATGTTATGACCATTTTTATTCCAACCCACGTTTTTAGATAATTTCAATATAAATTTGTTTTTGTATGTTAGCGATTGTGTTTGGTAATCTATTTGTTGATAGCTCTCAGTTTTAATAGAATAAAACATGGAATCAAATATTTCAGAGTCATATAATACATAAGCAAGTTGATCCTACATGAAATGTCAAAAAATACTTGTCCTTCTTTTGCATATTATTCACCTATGTAGGCTTCCTAAGGTTAAACAATATCATTTTTAGGTCAAATAACATGAAGTTTTGTTAGAGCACACTCTTGATAGCTCTCAATTTTAATAGAATAAAACATGGAATCAAATATTTCAGAGTCATATAATACATAAGCTAGTTGATCCTACATGAAATATCAAAAAATACTTGTCCTTCTTTTGCATATTATTCACCTATATAGGCTTCCCAAGGTTTATACAATATCATTTTTAGGTCAAATAACATGACGTTTTGTTAGAGCACACTCATGTCTTGACCTTTATATTATAATGTGCCGTCGAGATGCTCTTTGTCTACTACATTCACAACTACCTCAAATACTAGCTGACCAACTTTTACACCAATAAAACACAACCAAAACTAAACAGAGCAAACATATGGATGTGTTTTATCCATCAAGAATCCGGGCAAATACATTATGCCCGGATTCTATGTGGTCTATATGGACTGGAAATAATTTTAGAGGTTTTTTCTTAGGTTTGGATGATTTGAGCCGGTTACGGCATTTTTAGCTGTTCTTGGTAGGTTTTTATCAGTTTTTGATCGGGTTTAGTCGATTTTGACCAATGCTTGCCTGGGTAAAAGTACTCCTTTTTTCAAGCATCTATTTTCTTAGTTGTGGTCTTGAAACGGAGTCATGTATCACATGTTATGACCATTTTTATTCCAACCCACGTTTTCAGATAATTTCAATATAAATTTGTTTTTGTATGTTAGCGATTGTGTTTGGTAATCTATTTGTTGATAGCTCTCAATTTTAATAGAATAAAACATGGAATCAAATATTTCAGAGTCATATAATACATAAGCAAGTTGATCCTACATGAAATGTCAAAAAATACTTGTCCTTCTTTTGCATATTATTCACCTATGTAGGCTTCCTAAGGTTAAACAATATCATTTTTAGGTCAAATAACATGACGTTTTGTTAGAGCACACTCTTGATAGCTCTCAATTTTAATAGAATAAAACATGGAATCAAATATTTCAGAGTCATATAATACATAAGCTAGTTGATCCTACATGAAATATCAAAAAATACTTGTCCTTCTTTTGCATATTATTCACCTATATAGGCTTCCCAAGGTTTATACAATATCATTTTTAGGTCAAATAACATGACGTTTTGTTAGAGCACACTCATGTCTTGACCTTTATATTATAATGTGCCGTCGAGATGCTCTTTGTCAACTACATTCACAACTACCTCAAATACTAGCTGACCAACTTTTACACCAATAAAACACAACCAAAACTAAACAGAGCAAACATATGGATGTGTTTTATCCATCAAGAATCCGGGCAAATACATTATGCCCGGATTCTATGTGGTCTATATGGACTGGAAATAATTTTAGAGGTTTTTTCTTAGGTTTGGATGATTTGAGCCGGTTACGGCATTTTTAGCTGTTCTTGGTAGGTTTTTATCAGTTTTTGATCGGGTTTAGTCGATTTTGACCAATGCTTGCCTGGGTAAAAGTACTCCTTTTTTCAAGCATCTATTTTCTTAGTTGTGGTCTTGAAACGGAGTCATGTATCACATGTTATGACCATTTTTATTCCAACCCACGTTTTCAGATAATTTCAATATAAATTTGTTTTTGTATGTTAGCGATTGTGTTTGGTAATCTATTTGTTGATAGCTCTCAATTTTAATAGAATAAAACATGGAATCACATATTTCAGAGTCATATAATACATAAGCAAGTTGATCCTACATGAAATGTCAAAAAATACTTGTCCTTCTTTTGCATATTATTCACCTATGTAGGCTTCCTAAGGTTAAACAATATCATTTTTAGGTCAAATAACATGACGTTTTGTTAGAGCACACTCTTGATAGCTCTCAATTTTAATAGAATAAAACATGGAATCAAATATTTCAGAGTCATATAATACATAAGCTAGTTGATCCTACATGAAATGTCAAAAAATACTTGTCCTTCTTTTGCATATTATTCACCTATGTAGGCTTCCCAAGGTTAAACAATATCATTTTTAGGTCAAATAACATGACGTTTTGTTAGAGCACACTCATGTCTTGACCTTTATATTATAATGTGCCGTCGAGATGCTCTTTGTCTACTACATTCACAACTACCTCAAATACTAGCTGACCAACTTTTACACCAATAAAACACAACCAAAACTAAACAGAGCAAACATATGGATGTGTTTTATCCATCAAGAATCCGGGCAAACACATTATGCCCGGATTCTATGTGGTCTATATGGACTGGATATAATTTTAGAGGTTTTTTCTTAGGTTTGGATGATTTGAGCCGGTTACGGCATTTTTAGCTGTTCTTGGTAGGTTTTTATCAGTTTTTGATCGGGTTTAGTCGCTTTTGACCAATCCTTGCCTGGGTAAAAGTACTCCTTTTTTCAAGCATCCATTTTCTTAGTTGTGGTCTTGAAACGGAGTCATGTATCACATGTTATGACCATTTTTATTCCAACCCACGTTTTTAGATAATTTCAATATAAATTTGTTTTTGTATGTTAGCGATTGTGTTTGGTAATCTATTTGTTGATAGCTCTCAGTTTTAATAGAATAAAACATGGAATCAAATATTTCAGAGTCATATAATACATAAGCAAGTTGATCCTACATGAAATGTCAAAAAATACTTGTCCTTCTTTTGCATATTATTCACCTATGTAGGCTTCCTAAGGTTAAACAATATCATTTTTAGGTCAAATAACATGACGTTTTGTTAGAGCACACTCTTGATAGCTCTCAATTTTAATAGAATAAAACATGGAATCAAATATTTCAGAGTCATATAATACATAAGCTAGTTGATCCTACATGAAATATCAAAAAATACTTGTCCTTCTTTTGCATATTATTCACCTATATAGGCTTCCCAAGGTTTATACAATATCATTTTTAGGTCAAATAACATGACGTTTTGTTAGAGCACACTCATGTCTTGACCTTTATATTATAATGTGCCGTCGAGATGCTCTTTGTCTACTACATTCACAACTACCTCAAATACTAGCTGACCAACTTTTACACCAATAAAACACAACCAAAACTAAACAGAGCAAACATATGGATGTGTTTTATCCATCAAGAATCCGGGCAAATACATTATGCCCGGATTCTATGTGGTCTATATGGACTGGAAATAATTTTAGAGGTTTTTTCTTAGGTTTGGATGATTTGAGCCGGTTACGGCATTTTTAGCTGTTCTTGGTAGGTTTTTATCAGTTTTTGATCGGGTTTAGTCGCTTTTGACCAATGCTTGCATGGGTAAAAGTACTCCTTTTTTCAAGCATCCATTTTCTTAGTTGTGGTCTTGAAACGGAATCATGTATCACATGTTATGACCATTTTTATTCCAACCCACGTTTTCAGATAATTTCAATATAAATTTGTTTTTGTATGTTAGCGATTGTGTTTGGTAATCTATTTCTTGATAGCTCTCAATTTTAATAGAATAAAACATGGAATCAAATATTTCAGAGTCATATAATACATAAGCAAGTTGATCCTACATGAAATGTCAAAAAATACTTGTCCTTCTTTTGCATATTATTCACCTATGTAGGCTTCCTAAGGTTAAACAATATCATTTTTAGGTCAAATAACATGACGTTTTGTTAGAGCACACTCTTGATAGCTCTCAATTTTAATAGAATAAAACATGGAATCAAATATTTCAGAGTCATATAATACATAAGCTAGTTGATCCTACATGAAATGTCAAAAAATACTTGTCCTTCTTTTGCATATTATTTACCTATGTAGGCTTCCCAAGGTTAAACAATATCATTTTTAGGTCAAATAACATGACGTTTTGTTAGAGCACACTCATGTCTTGACCTTTATATTATAATGTGCCGTCGAGATGCTCTTTTTCTACTACATTAATAACTACCTCAAATACTAGCTGACCGACTTTTACACCAATAAAACACAACCAAAACTAAACAGAGCAAATATATGGATGTGTTTTATCCATCAAGAATCCGGGAAAATACATTATGCCCGGATTCTATGTGGTCTATATGGACTGGAAATAATTTTAGAGGTTTTTTCTTAGGTTTGGATGATTTGAGCCGGTTACGGCATTTTTAGCTGTTCTTGGTAGGTTTTTATCAGTTTTTGATCGGGTTTAGTCGATTTGGACCAATGCTTGCCTGGGTAAAAGTACTCCTTTTTTCAAGCATCCATTTTCTTAGTTGTGGTCTTGAAACGGAGTCATGTATCACATGTTATGACCATTTTTATTCCAACCCACGTTTTCAGATAATTTCAATATAAATTTGTTTTTGTATGTTAGCGATTGTGTTTGGTAATCTATTTGTTGATAGCTCTCAATTTTAATAGAATAAAACATGGAATCAAATATTTCAGAGTCATATAATACATAAGCAAGTTGATCCTACATGAAATGTCAAAAAATACTTGTCCTTCTTTTGCATATTATTCACCTATGTAGGCTTCCTAAGGTTAAACAATATCATTTTTAGGTCAAATAACATGACGTTTTGTTAGAGCACACTCTTGATAGCTCTCAATTTTAATAGAATAAAACATGGAATCAAATATTTCAGAGTCATATAATACATAAGCTAGTTGATCCTACATGAAATGTCAAAAAATACTTGTCCTTCTTTTGCATATTATTCACCTATGTAGGCTTCCCAAGGTTAAACAATATCATTTTTAGGTCAAATAACATGACGTTTTGTTAGAGCACACTCATGTCTTGACCTTTATATTATAATGTGCCGTCGAGATGCTCTTTGTCTACTACATTCACAACTACCTCAAATACTAGCTGACCAACTTTTACACCAATAAAACACAACCAAAACTAAACAGAGCAAACATATGGATGTGTTTTATCCATCAAGAATCCGGGCAAACACATTATGCCCGGATTCTATGTGGTCTATATGGACTGGATATAATTTTAGAGGTTTTTTCTTAGGTTTGGATGATTTGAGCCGGTTACGGCATTTTTAGCTGTTCTTGGTAGGTTTTTATCAGTTTTTGATCGGGTTTAGTCGCTTTTGACCAATCCTTGCCTGGGTAAAAGTACTCCTTTTTTCAAGCATCCATTTTCTTAGTTGTGGTCTTGAAACGGAGTCATGTATCACATGTTATGACCATTTTTATTCCAACCCACGTTTTTAGATAATTTCAATATAAATTTGTTTTTGTATGTTAGCGATTGTGTTTGGTAATCTATTTGTTGATAGCTCTCAGTTTTAATAGAATAAAACATGGAATCAAATATTTCAGAGTCATATAATACATAAGCAAGTTGATCCTACATGAAATGTCAAAAAATACTTGTCCTTCTTTTGCATATTATTCACCTATGTAGGCTTCCTAAGGTTAAACAATATCATTTTTAGGTCAAATAACATGACGTTTTGTTAGAGCACACTCTTGATAGCTCTCAATTTTAATAGAATAAAACATGGAATCAAATATTTCAGAGTCATATAATACATAAGCTAGTTGATCCTACATGAAATATCAAAAAATACTTGTCCTTCTTTTGCATATTATTCACCTATATAGGCTTCCCAAGGTTTATACAATATCATTTTTAGGTCAAATAACATGACGTTTTGTTAGAGCACACTCATGTCTTGACCTTTATATTATAATGTGCCGTCGAGATGCTCTTTGTCTACTACATTCACAACTACCTCAAATACTAGCTGACCAACTTTTACACCAATAAAACACAACCAAAACTAAACAGAGCAAACATATGGATGTGTTTTATCCATCAAGAATCCGGGCAAATACATTATGCCCGGATTCTATGTGGTCTATATGGACTGGAAATAATTTTAGAGGTTTTTTCTTAGGTTTGGATGATTTGAGCCGGTTACGGCATTTTTAGCTGTTCTTGGTAGGTTTTTATCAGTTTTTGATCGGGTTTAGTCGCTTTTGACCAATGCTTGCCTGGGTAAAAGTACTCCTTTTTTCAAGCATCCATTTTCTTAGTTGTGGTCTTGAAACGGAATCATGTATCACATGTTATGACCATTTTTATTCCAACCCACGTTTTCAGATAATTTCAATATAAATTTGTTTTTGTATGTTAGCGATTGTGTTTGGTAATCTATTTCTTGATAGCTCTCAATTTTAATAGAATAAAACATGGAATCAAATATTTCAGAGTCATATAATACATAAGCAAGTTGATCCTACATGAAATGTCAAAAAATACTTGTCCTTCTTTTGCATATTATTCACCTATGTAGGCTTCCTAAGGTTAAACAATATCATTTTTAGGTCAAATAACATGACGTTTTGTTAGAGCACACTCTTGATAGCTCTCAATTTTAATAGAATAAAACATGGAATCAAATATTTCAGAGTCATATAATACATAAGCTAGTTGATCCTACATGAAATGTCAAAAAATACTTGTCCTTCTTTTGCATATTATTTACCTATGTAGGCTTCCCAAGGTTAAACAATATCATTTTTAGGTCAAATAACATGACGTTTTGTTAGAGCACACTCATGTCTTGACCTTTATATTATAATGTGCCGTCGAGATGCTCTTTTTCTACTACATTAATAACTACCTCAAATACTAGCTGACCAACTTTTACACCAATAAAACACAACCAAAACTAAACAGAGCAAACATATGGATGTGTTTTATCCATCAAGAATCCGGGCAAATACATTATGCCCGGATTCTATGTGGTCTATATGGACTGGAAATAATTTTAGAGGTTTTTTCTTAGGTTTGGATGATTTGAGCCGGTTACGGCATTTTTAGCTGTTCTTGGTAGGTTTTTATCAGTTTTTGATCGGGTTTAGTCGCTTTTGACCAATGCTTGCCTGGGTAAAAGTACTCCTTTTTTCAAGCATCCATTTTCTTAGTTGTGGTCTTGAAACGGAATCATGTATCACATGTTATGACCATTTTTATTCCAACCCACGTTTTCAGATAATTTCAATATAAATTTGTTTTTGTATGTTAGCGATTGTGTTTGGTAATCTATTTCTTGATAGCTCTCAATTTTAATAGAATAAAACATGGAATCAAATATTTCAGAGTCATATAATACATAAGCAAGTTGATCCTACATGAAATGTCAAAAAATACTTGTCCTTCTTTTGCATATTATTCACCTATGTAGGCTTCCTAAGGTTAAACAATATCATTTTTAGGTCAAATAACATGACGTTTTGTTAGAGCACACTCTTGATAGCTCTCAATTTTAATAGAATAAAACATGGAATCAAATATTTCAGAGTCATATAATACATAAGCTAGTTGATCCTACATGAAATGTCAAAAAATACTTGTCCTTCTTTTGCATATTATTTACCTATGTAGGCTTCCCAAGGTTAAACAATATCATTTTTAGGTCAAATAACATGACGTTTTGTTAGAGCACACTCATGTCTTGACCTTTATATTATAATGTGCCGTCGAGATGCTCTTTTTCTACTACATTAATAACTACCTCAAATACTAGCTGACCGACTTTTACACCAATAAAACACAACCAAAACTAAACAGAGCAAATATATGGATGTGTTTTATCCATCAAGAATCCGGGCAAATACATTATGCCCGGATTCTATGTGGTCTATATGGACTGGAAATAATTTTAGAGGTTTTTTCTTAGGTTTGGATGATTTGAGCCGGTTACGGCATTTTTAGCTGTTCTTGGTAGGTTTTTATCAGTTTTTGATCGGGTTTAGTCGATTTGGACCAATGCTTGCCTGGGTAAAAGTACTCCTTTTTTCAAGCATCCATTTTCTTAGTTGTGGTCTTGAAACGGAGTCATGTATCACATGTTATGACCATTTTTATTCCAACCCACGTTTTCAGGTAATTTCAATATAAATTTGTTTTTGTATGTTAGCGATTGTGTTTGGTAATCTATTTGTTGATAGCTCTCAATTTTAATAGAATAAAACATGGAATCAAATATTTCAGAGTCATATAATACATAAGCAAGTTGATCCTACATGAAATGTCAAAAAATACTTGTCCTTCTTTTGCATATTATTCACCTATGTAGGCTTCCTAAGGTTAAACAATATCATTTTTAGGTCAAATAACATGACGTTTTGTTAGAGCACACTCTTGATAGCTCTCAATTTTAATAGAATAAAACATGGAATCAAATATTTCAGAGTCATATAATACATAAGCTAGTTGATCCTACATGAAATGTCAAAAAATACTTGTCCTTCTTTTGCATATTATTCACCTATGTAGGCTTCCCAAGGTTAAACAATATCATTTTTAGGTCAAATAACATGACGTTTTGTTAGAGCACACTCATGTCTTGACCTTTATATTATAATGTGCCGTCGAGATGCTCTTTGTCTACTACATTCACAACTACCTCAAATACTAGCTGACCAACTTTTACACCAATAAAACACAACCAAAACTAAACAGAGCAAACATATGGATGTGTTTTATCCATCAAGAATCCGGGCAAACACATTATGCCCGGATTCTATGTGGTCTATATGGACTGGATATAATTTTAGAGGTTTTTTCTTAGGTTTGGATGATTTGAGCCGGTTACGGCATTTTTAGCTGTTCTTGGTAGGTTTTTATCAGTTTTTGATCGGGTTTAGTCGCTTTTGACCAATCCTTGCCTGGGTAAAAGTACTCCTTTTTTCAAGCATCCATTTTCTTAGTTGTGGTCTTGAAACGGAGTCATGTATCACATGTTATGACCATTTTTATTCCAACCCACGTTTTTAGATAATTTCAATATAAATTTGTTTTTGTATGTTAGCGATTGTGTTTGGTAATCTATTTGTTGATAGCTCTCAGTTTTAATAGAATAAAACATGGAATCAAATATTTCAGAGTCATATAATACATAAGCAAGTTGATCCTACATGAAATGTCAAAAAATACTTGTCCTTCTTTTGCATATTATTCACCTATGTAGGCTTCCTAAGGTTAAACAATATCATTTTTAGGTCAAATAACATGACGTTTTGTTAGAGCACACTCTTGATAGCTCTCAATTTTAATAGAATAAAACATGGAATCAAATATTTCAGAGTCATATAATACATAAGCTAGTTGATCCTACATGAAATATCAAAAAATACTTGTCCTTCTTTTGCATATTATTCACCTATATAGGCTTCCCAAGGTTTATACAATATCATTTTTAGGTCAAATAACATGACGTTTTGTTAGAGCACACTCATGTCTTGACCTTTATATTATAATGTGCCGTCGAGATGCTCTTTGTCTACTACATTCACAACTACCTCAAATACTAGCTGACCAACTTTTACACCAATAAAACACAACCAAAACTAAACAGAGCAAACATATGGATGTGTTTTATCCATCAAGAATCCGGGCAAATACATTATGCCCGGATTCTATGTGGTCTATATGGACTGGAAATAATTTTAGAGGTTTTTTCTTAGGTTTGGATGATTTGAGCCGGTTACGGCATTTTTAGCTGTTCTTGGTAGGTTTTTATCAGTTTTTGATCGGGTTTAGTCGCTTTTGACCAATGCTTGCCTGGGTAAAAGTACTCCTTTTTTCAAGCATCCATTTTCTTAGTTGTGGTCTTGAAACGGAATCATGTATCACATGTTATGACCATTTTTATTCCAACCCACGTTTTCAGATAATTTCAATATAAATTTGTTTTTGTATGTTAGCGATTGTGTTTGGTAATCTATTTCTTGATAGCTCTCAATTTTAATAGAATAAAACATGGAATCAAATATTTCAGAGTCATATAATACATAAGCAAGTTGATCCTACATGAAATGTCAAAAAATACTTGTCCTTCTTTTGCATATTATTCACCTATGTAGGCTTCCTAAGGTTAAACAATATCATTTTTAGGTCAAATAACATGACGTTTTGTTAGAGCACACTCTTGATAGCTCTCAATTTTAATAGAATAAAACATGGAATCAAATATTTCAGAGTCATATAATACATAAGCTAGTTGATCCTACATGAAATGTCAAAAAATACTTGTCCTTCTTTTGCATATTATTTACCTATGTAGGCTTCCCAAGGTTAAACAATATCATTTTTAGGTCAAATAACATGACGTTTTGTTAGAGCACACTCATGTCTTGACCTTTATATTATAATGTGCCGTCGAGATGCTCTTTTTCTACTACATTAATAACTACCTCAAATACTAGCTGACCGACTTTTACACCAATAAAACACAACCAAAACTAAACAGAGCAAATATATGGATGTGTTTTATCCATCAAGAATCCGGGCAAATACATTATGCCCGGATTCTATGTGGTCTATATGGACTGGAAATAATTTTAGAGGTTTTTTCTTAGGTTTGGATGATTTGAGCCGGTTACGGCATTTTTAGCTGTTCTTGGTAGGTTTTTATCAGTTTTTGATCGGGTTTAGTCGATTTTGACCAATGCTTGCCTGGGTAAAAGTACTCCTTTTTTTCAAGCATCCATTTTCTTAGTTGTGGTCTTGAAACGGAGTCATGTATCACATGTTATGACCATTTTTATTCCAACCCACGTTTTCAGATAATTTCAATATAAATTTGTTTTTGTATGTTAGCGATTGTGTTTGGTAATCTATTTGTTGATAGCTCTCAATTTTAATAGAATAAAACATGGAATCAAATATTTCAGAGTCATATAATACATAAGCAAGTTGATCCTACATGAAATGTCAAAAAATACTTGTCCTTCTTTTGCATATTATTCACCTATGTAGGCTTCCTAAGGTTAAACAATATCATTTTTAGGTCAAATAACATGACGTTTTGTTAGAGCACACTCTTGATAGCTCTCAATTTTAATAGAATAAAACATGGAATCAAATATTTCAGAGTCATATAATACATAAGCTAGTTGATCCTACATGAAATGTCAAAAAATACTTGTCCTTCTTTTGCATATTATTCACCTATGTAGGCTTCCCAAGGTTAAACAATATCATTTTTAGGTCAAATAACATGACGTTTTGTTAGAGCACACTCATGTCTTGACCTTTATATTATAATGTGCCGTCGAGATGCTCTTTGTCTACTACATTCACAACTACCTCAAATACTAGCTGACCAACTTTTACACCAATAAAACACAACCAAAACTAAACAGAGCAAACATATGGATGTGTTTTATCCATCAAGAATCCGGGCAAACACATTATGCCCAGATTCTATGTGGTCTATATGGACTGGATATAATTTTAGAGGTTTTTTCTTAGGTTTGGATGATTTGAGCCGGTTACGGCATTTTTAGCTGTTCTTGGTAGGTTTTTATCAGTTTTTGATCGGGTTTAGTCGCTTTTGACCAATGCTTGCCTGGATAAAAGTACTCCTTTTTTCAAGCATCCATTTTCTTAGTTGTGGTCTTGAAACGGAATCATGTATCACATGTTATGACCATTTTTATTCCAACCCACGTTTTCAGATAATTTCAATATAAATTTTTTTTTGTATGTTAGCGATTGTGTTTGGTAATCTATTTGTTGATAGCTCTCAATTTTAATAGAATAAAACATGGAATCAAATATTTCAGAGTCATATAATACATAAGCAAGTTGATCCTACATGAAATGTTAGAAAATACTTGTCCTTCTTTTGCATATTATTCACCTATGTAGGCTACCTAAGGTTAAACAATATCATTTTTAGGTCAAATAACATGACGTTTTGTTAGAGCACACTCTTGATAGCTCTAAATTTTAATAGAATAAAACATGGAATCAAATATTTCAGAGTCATATAATACATAAGCTAGTTGATCCTACATGAAATGTCAAAAAATACTTGTCCTTCTTTTGCATATTATTCACCTATGTAGGCTTCCCAAGGTTAAACAATATCATTTTTAGGTCAAATAACATGACGTTTTGTTAGAGCACACTCATGTCTTGACCTTTATACTATAATGTACCGTCGAGATGCTCTTTGTCTACTACATTCACAACTACCTCAAATACTGGCTGACCAACTTTTACACCAATAAAACACAACCAAAACTAAATAGAGCAAACATATGGATGTGTTTTATCCATCAAGAATCCGGGCAAATACATTATGCCCGGATTCTATGTGGTCTATATGGATTGGAAATAATTTTAGAGGTTTTTTCTTAGGATTGGATGATTTGAGCCGGTTACGGCATTTTTAGCTGTTCTTGGTAGGTTTTTATCAGTTTTTGATCGGGTTTAGTCGCTTTTGACCAATGCTTGCCTGGGTAAAAGTACTCCTTTTTTCAAGCATCCATTTTCTTAGTTGTGGTCTTGAAACGGAATCATGTATCACATGTTATGACCATTTTTATTCCAACCCACGTTTTCAGATAATTTCAATATAAATTTGTTTTTGTATGTTAGCGATTGTGTTTGGTAATCTATTTCTTGATAGCTCTCAATTTTAATAGAATAAAACATGGAATCAAATATTTCAGAGTCATATAATACATAAGCAAGTTGATCCTACATGAAATGTCAAAAAATACTTGTCCTTCTTTTGCATATTATTCACCTATGTAGGCTTCCCAAGGTTAAACAATATCATTTTTAGGTCAAATAACATGACGTTTTGTTAGAGCACACTCATGTCTTGACCTTTATATTATAATGTGACGTCGAGATGCTCTTTGTCTACTACATTCACAACTACCTCAAATACTAGCTGACCAACTTTTACACCAATAAAACACAACCAAAACTAAACAGAGCAAACATATGTATGTGTTTTATCCATCAAGAATCCGGGCAAACACTTTATGCCCGGATTCTATGTGGTCTATATGGACTGGATATAATTTTAGAGGTTTTTTCTTAGGTTTGGATGATTTGAGCCGGTTACGGCATTTTTAGCTGTTCTTGGTAGGTTTTTATCAGTTTTTGATCGGGTTTAGTCGCTTTTGACCAATCCTTGCCTGGGTAAAAGTACTCCTTTTTTCAAGCATCCATTTTCTTAGTTGTGGTCTTGAAACGGAGTCATGTATCACATGTTATGACCATTTTTATTCCAACCCACGTTTTTAGATAATTTCAATATAAATTTGTTTTTGTATGTTAGCGATTGTGTTTGGTAATCTATTTGTTGATAGCTCTCAGTTTTAATAGAATAAAATATGGAATCAAATATTTCAGAGTCATATAATACATAAGCAAGTTGATCCTACATGAAATGTCAAAAAATACTTGTCCTTCTTTTGCATATTATTCACCTATGTAGGCTTCCTAAGGTTAAACAATATCATTTTTAGGTCAAATAACATGACGTTTTGTTAGAGCACACTCTTGATAGCTCTCAATTTTAATAGAATAAAACATGGAATCAAATATTTCAGAGTCATATAATACATAAGCTAGTTGATCCTACATGAAATATCAAAAAATACTTGTCCTTCTTTTGCATATTATTCACCTATATAGGCTTCCCAAGGTTTATACAATATCATTTTTAGGTCAAATAACATGACGTTTTGTTAGAGCACACTCATGTCTTGACCTTTATATTATAATGTGCTGTCGAGATGCTCTTTGTCTACTACATTCACAACTACCTCAAATACTAGCTGACCAACTTTTACACCAATAAAACACAACCAAAACTAAACAGAGCAAACATATGGATGTGTTTTATCCATCAAGAATCCGGGCAAATACATTATGCCCGGATTCTATGTGGTCTATATGGACTGGAAATAATTTTAGAGGTTTTTTCTTAGGTTTGGATGATTTGAGCCGGTTACGGCATTTTTAGCTGTTCTTGGTAGGTTTTTATCAGTTTTTGATCGGGTTTAGTCGCTTTTGACCAATGCTTGCCTGGGTAAAAGTACTCCTTTTTTCAAGCATCCATTTTCTTAGTTGTGGTCTTGAAACGGAATCATGTATCACATGTTATGACCATTTTTATTCCAACCCACGTTTTCAGATAATTTCAATATAAATTTGTTTTTGTATGTTAGCGATTGTGTTTGGTAATCTATTTCTTGATAGCTCTCAATTTTAATAGAATAAAACATGGAATCAAATATTTCAGAGTCATATAATACATAAGCAAGTTGATCCTACATGAAATGTCAAAAAATACTTGTCCTTCTTTTGCATATTATTCACCTATGTAGGCTTCCTAAGGTTAAACAATATCATTTTTAGGTCAAATAACATGACGTTTTGTTAGAGCACACTCTTGATAGCTCTCAATTTTAATAGAATAAAACATGGAATCAAATATTTCAGAGTCATATAATACATAAGCTAGTTGATCCTACATGAAATGTCAAAAAATACTTGTCCTTCTTTTGCATATTATTTACCTATGTAGGCTTCCCAAGGTTAAACAATATCAATTTTAGGTCAAATAACATGACGTTTTGTTAGAGCACACTCATGTCTTGACCTTTATATTATAATGTGCCGTCGAGATGCTCTTTTTCTACTATATTAATAACTACCTCAAATACTAGCTGACCGACTTTTACACCAATAAAACACAACCAAAACTAAACAGAGCAAATATATGGATGTGTTTTATCCATCAAGAATCCGGGCAAATACATTATGCCCGGATTCTATGTGGTCTATATGGACTGGAAATAATTTTAGAGGTTTTTTCTTAGGTTTGGATGATTTGAGCCGGTTACGGCATTTTTAGCTGTTCTTGGTAGGTTTTTATCAGTTTTTGATCGGGTTTAGTCGATTTTGACCAATGCTTGCCTGGGTAAAAGTACTCCTTTTTTCAAGCATCCATTTTCTTAGTTGTGGTCTTGAAACGGAGTCATGTATCACATGTTATGACCATTTTTATTCCAACCCACGTTTTCAGATAATTTCAATATAAATTTGTTTTTGTATGTTAGCGATTGTGTTTGGTAATCTATTTGTTGATAGCTCTCAATTTTAATAGAATAAAACATGGAATCAAATATTTCAGAGTCATATAATACATAAGCAAGTTGATCCTACATGAAATGTCAAAAAATACTTGTCCTTCTTTTGCATATTATTCACCTATGTAGGCTTCCTAAGGTTAAACAATATCATTTTAGGTCAAATAACATGACGTTTTGTTAGAGCACACTCTTGATAGCTCTCAATTTTAATAGAATAAAACATGGAATCAAATATTTCAGAGTCATATAATACATAAGCTAGTTGATCCTACATGAAATGTCAAAAAATACTTGTCCTTCTTTTGCATATTATTCACCTATGTAGGCTTCCCAAGGTTAAACAATATCATTTTTAGGTCAAATAACATGACGTTTTGTTAGAGCACACTCATGTCTTGACCTTTATATTATAATGTGCCGTCGAGATGCTCTTTGTCTACTACATTCACAACTACCTCAAATACTAGCTGACCAACTTTTACACCAATAAAACACAACCAAAACTAAACAGAGCAAACATATGGATGTGTTTTATCCATCAAGAATCCGGGCAAACACATTATGCCCGGATTCTATGTGGTCTATATGGACTGGATATAATTTTAGAGGTTTTTTCTTAGGTTTGGATGATTTGAGCCGGTTACGGCATTTTTAGCTGTTCTTGGTAGGTTTTTATCAGTTTTTGATCGGGTTTAGTCGCTTTTGACCAATGCTTGCCTGGATAAAAGTACTCCTTTTTTCAAGCATCCATTTTCTTAGTTGTGGTCTTGAAACGGAGTCATGTATCACATGTTATGACCATTTTTATTCCAACCCACGTTTTCAGATAATTTCAATATAAATTTGTTTTTGTATGTTAGCGATTGTGTTTGGTAATCTATTTGTTGATAGCTCTCAGTTTTAATAGAATAAAACATAGAATCAAATATTTCAGAGTCATATAATACATAAGCTAGTTGATCCTACATGAAATGTCAAAAAATACTTGTCCTTCTTTTGCATATTATTCACCTATGTAGGCTTCCCAAGGTTAAACAATATCATTTTTAGGTCAAATAACATGACGTTTTGTTAGAGCACACTCATGTCTTGACCTTTATATTATAATGTGCCGTCGAGATGCTCTTTGTCTACTAGATTCACAACTACCTCAAATACTAGCTGACCAACTTTTACACCAATAAAACACAACCAAAACTAAACAGAGCAAACATATGGATGTGTTTTATCCATCAAGAATCCGGGCAAATACCTTATGCCCGGATTCTATGTGGTCTATATGGACTGGATATAATTTTAGAGGTTTTTTCTTAGGTTTGGATGATGTGAGCCGGTTACGGCATTTTTAGCTGTTCTTGGTAGGTTTTTATCAGTTTTTGATCGGGTTTAGTCGCTTTTGACCAATGCTTGCCTGGGTAAAAGTACTCCTTTTTTCAAGCATCCATTTTCTTAGTTGTGGTCTTGAAACGGAGTCATGTATCACATGTTATGACCATTTTTATTCCAACCCACGTTTTCAGATAATTTCAATATAAATTTTTTTTTGTATGTTAGCGATTGTGTTTGGTAATCTATTTGTTGATAGCTCTCAATTTTAATAGAATAAAACATGGAATCAAATATTTCAGAGTCATATAATACATAAGCAAGTTGATCCTACATGAAATGTTAGAAAATACTTGTCCTTCTTTTGCATATTATTCACCTATGTAGGCTACCTAAGGTTAAACAATATCATTTTTAGGTCAAATAACATGACGTTTTGTTAGAGCACACTCTTGATAGCTCTAAATTTTAATAGAATAAAACATGGAATCAAATATTTCAGAGTCATATAATACATAAGCTAGTTGATCCTACATGAAATGTCAAAAAATACTTGTCCTTCTTTTGCATATTATTCACCTATGTAGGCTTCCCAAGGTTAAACAATATCATTTTTAGGTCAAATAACATGACGTTTTGTTAGAGCACACTCATGTCTTGACCTTTATACTATAATGTACCGTCGAGATGCTCTTTGTCTACTACATTCACAACTACCTCAAATACTAGCTGACCAACTTTTACACCAATAAAACACAACCAAAACTAAATAGAGCAAACATATGGATGTGTTTTATCCATCAAGAATCCGGGCAAATACATTATGCCCGGATTCTATGTGGTCTATATGGATTGGAAATAATTTTAGAGGTTTTTTCTTAGGATTGGATGATTTGAGCCGGTTACGGCATTTTTAGCTGTTCTTGGTAGGTTTTTATCAGTTTTTGATCGGGTTTAGTCGCTTTTGACCAATGCTTGCCTGGGTAAAAGTACTCCTTTTTTCAAGCATCCATTTTCTTAGTTGTGGTCTTGAAACGGAGTCATGTATCACATGTTATGACCATTTTTATTCCAACCCACGTTTTTAGATAATTTCAATATAAATTTGTTTTTGTATGTTAGCGATTGTGTTTGGTAATCTATTTCTTGATAGCTCTCAATTTTAATAGAATAAAACATGGAATCAAATATTTCAGAGTCATATAATACATAAGCAAGTTTATCCTACATGAAATGTCAAAAATACTTGTCCTTCTTTTGCATATTATTCACCTATGTAGGCTTCCCAAGGTTAAACAATATCATTTTTAGGTCAAATAACATGACGTTTTGTTAGAGCACACTCTTGATAGCTCTCAATTTTAATAGAATAAAACATGGAATCAAATATTTCAGAGTCATATAATACATAAGCTAGTTGATCCTACATGAAATATCAAAAAATACTTGTCCTTCTTTTGCATATTATTCACCTATGTAGGCTTCCCAAGGTTTATACAATATCATTTTTAGGTCAAATAACATGACGTTTTGTTAGAGCACACTCATGTCTTGACCTTTATATTATAATGTGCCTTCGAGATGCTCTTTGTCTACTACATTCACAACTACCTCAAATACTAGCTGACCAACTTTTACACCAATAAAACACAACCAAAACTAAACAGAGCAAACATATGGATGTGTTTTATCCATCAAGAATCTGGGCAAATACATTATGCCCGGATTCTATGTGGTCTATATGGACTGGAAATAATTTTAGAGGTTTTTTCTTAGGTTTGGATGATTTGAGCCGGTTACGGCATTTTTAGCTGTTCTTGGTAGGTTTTTATCAGTTTTTGATCGGGTTTAGTCGCTTTTGACCAATGCTTGCCTGGGTAAAAGTACTCCTTTTTTCAAGCATCCATTTTCTTAGTTGTGGTCTTGAAACGGAGTCATGTATCACATGTTATGACCATTTTTATTCCAACCCACGTTTTCAGATAATTTCAATATAAATTTGTTTTTGTATGTTAGCGATTGTGTTTGGTAATCTATTTGTTGACAGCTCTCAGTTTTAATAGAATAAAACATGGAATCAAATATTTCAGAGTCATATAATACATAAGCAAGTTGATCCTACATGAAATGTCAAAAAATACTTGTCCTTCTTTTGCATATTATTCACCTATGTAGGCTTCCTAAGGTTAAACAATATCATTTTTAGGTCAAATAACATGACGTTTTGTTAGAGCACACTCTTGATAGCTCTCAATTTTAATAGAATAAAACATGGAATCAAATATTTCAGAGTCATATAATACATAAGCTAGTTGATCCTACATGAAATATCAAAAAATACTTGTCCTTCTTTTGCATATTATTCACCTATGTAGGCTTCCTAAGGTTAAACAATATCATTTTTAGGTCAAATAACATGACGTTTTGTTAGAGCACACTCATGTCTTGACCTTTATATTATAATGTGCCGTCGAGATGCTCTTTGTCTACTACATTCACAACTACCTCAAATACTAGCTGACCAACTTTTACACCAATAAAACACAACCAAAACTAAACAGAGCAAACATATGGATGTGTTTTATCCATCAAGAATCCGGGCAAATACATTATGCCCGGATTCTATGTGGTCTATATGGACTGGAAATAATTTTAGAGGTTTTTTCTTAGGTTTGGATGATTTGAGCCGGTTACGGCATTTTTAGCTGTTCTTGGTAGGTTTTTATCAGTTTTTGATCGGGTTTAGTCGCTTTTGACCAATGCTTGCCTGGGTAAAAGTACTCCTTTTTTCAAGCATCCATTTTCTTAGTTGTGGTCTTGAAACGGAATCATGTATCACATGTTATGACCATTTTTATTCCAACCCACGTTTTCAGATAATTTCAATATAAATTTGTTTTTGTATGTTAGCGATTGTGTTTGGTAATCTATTTCTTGATAGCTCTCAATTTTAATAGAATAAAACATGGAATCAAATATTTTAGAGTCATATAATACATAAGCAAGTTGATCCTACATGAAATGTCAAAAAATACTTGTCCTTCTTTTGCATATTATTCACCTATGTAGGCTTCCTAAGGTTAAACAATATCATTTTTAGGTCAAATAACATGACGTTTTGTTAGAGCACACTCTTGATAGCTCTCAATTTTAATAGAATAAAACATGGAATCAAATATTTCAGAGTCATATAATACATAAGCTAGTTGATCCTACATGAAATGTCAAAAAATACTTGTCCTTCTTTTGCATATTATTTACCTATGTAGGCTTCCCAAGGTTAAACAATATCATTTTTAGGTCAAATAACATGACATTTTGTTAGAGCACACTCATGTCTTGACCTTTATATTATAATGTGCCGTCGAGATGCTCTTTTTCTACTACATTAATAACTACCTCAAATACTAGCTGACCGACTTTTACACCAATAAAACACAACCAAAACTAAACAGAGCAAACATATGGATGTGTTTTATCCATCAAGAATCCGGGCAAATACATTATGCCCGGATTCTATGTGGTCTATATGGACTGGAAATAATTTTAGAGGTTTTTTCTTAGGTTTGGATGATTTGAGCCGGTTACGGCATTTTTAGCTGTTCTTGGTAGGTTTTTATCAGTTTTTGATCGGGTTTAGTCGATTTTGACCAATGCTTGCCTGGGTAAAAGTACTCCTTTTTTCAAGCATCCATTTTCTTAGTTGTGGTCTTGAAACGGAGTCATGTATCACATGTTATGACCATTTTTATTCCAACCCACGTTTTCAGATAATTTCAATATAAATTTGTTTTTGTATGTTAGCGATTGTGTTTGGTAATCTATTTGTTGATAGCTCTCAATTTTAATAGAATAAAACATGGAATCAAATATTTCAGAGTCATATAATACATAAGCAAGTTGATCCTACATGAAATGTCAAAAAATACTTGTCCTTCTTTTGCATATTATTCACCTATGTAGGCTTCCTAAGGTTAAACAATATCATTTTTAGGTAAAATAACATGACGTTTTGTTAGAGCACACTCTTGATAGCTCTCAATTTTAATAGAATAAAACATGGAATCAAATATTTCAGAGTCATATAATACATAAGCTAGTTGATCCTACATGAAATGTCAAAAAATACTTGTCCTTCTTTTGCATATTATTCACCTATGTAGGCTTCCCAAGGTTAAACAATATCATTTTTAGGTCAAATAACATGACGTTTTGTTAGAGCACACTCATGTCTTGACCTTTATATTATAATGTGCCGTCGAGATGCTCTTTGTCTACTACATTCACAACTACCTCAAATACTAGCTGACCAACTTTTACACCAATAAAACACAACCAAAACTAAACAGAGCAAACATATGGATGTGTTTTATCCATCAAGAATCCGGGCAAACACATTATGCCCGGATTCTATGTGGTCTATATGGACTGGATATAATTTTAGAGGTTTTTTCTTAGGTTTGGATGATTTGAGCCGGTTACGGCATTTTTAGCTGTTCTTGGTAGGTTTTTATCAGTTTTTGATCGGGTTTAGTCGCTTTTGACCAATGCTTGCCTGGGTAAAAGTACTCCTTTTTTCAAGCATCCATTTTCTTAGTTGTGGTCTTGAAACGGAATCATGTATCACATGTTATGACCATTTTTATTCCAACCCACGTTTTCAGATAATTTCAATATAAATTTGTTTTTGTATGTTAGCGATTGTGTTTGGTAATCTATTTCTTGATAGCTCTCAATTTTAATAGAATAAAACATGGAATCAAATATTTCAGAGTCATATAATACATAAGCAAGTTGATCCTACATGAAATGTCAAAAAATACTTGTCCTTCTTTTGCATATTATTCACCTATGTAGGCTTCCTAAGGTTAAACAATATCATTTTTAGGTCAAATAACATGACGTTTTGTTAGAGCACACTCTTGATAGCTCTCAATTTTAATAGAATAAAACATGGAATCAAATATTTCAGAGTCATATAATACATAAGCTAGTTGATCCTACATGAAATGTCAAAAAATACTTGTCCTTCTTTTGCATATTATTTACCTATGTAGGCTTCCCAAGGTTAAACAATATCATTTTTAGGTCAAATAACATGACGTTTTGTTAGAGCACACTCATGTCTTGACCTTTATATTATAATGTGCCGTCGAGATGCTCTTTTTCTACTACATTAATAACTACCTCAAATACTAGCTGACCGACTTTTACACCAATAAAACACAACCAAAACTAAACAGAGCAAATATATGGATGTGTTTTATCCATCAAGAATCCGGGCAAATACATTATGCCCGGATTCTATGTGGTCTATATGGACTAGAAATAATTTTAGAGGTTTTTTCTTAGGTTTGGATGATTTGAGCCGGTTACGGCATTTTTAGCTGTTCTTGGTAGGTTTTTATCAGTTTTTGATCGGGTTTAGTCGATTTTGACCAATGCTTGCCTGGGTAAAAGTACCCCTTTTTTCAAGCATCCATTTTCTTAGTTGTGGTCTTGAAACGGAGTCATGTATCACATGTTATGACCATTTTTATTCCAACCCACGTTTTCAGATAATTTCAATATAAATTTGTTTTTGTATGTTAGCGATTGTGTTTGGTAATCTATTTGTTGATAGCTCTCAATTTTAATAGAATAAAACATGGAATCAAATATTTCAGAGTCATATAATACATAAGCAAGTTGATCCTACATGAAATGTCAAAAAATACTTGTCCTTCTTTTGCATATTATTCACCTATGTAGGCTTCCTAAGGTTAAACAATATCATTTTTAGGTCAAATAACATGACGTTTTGTTAGAGCACACTCTTGATAGCTCTCAATTTTAATAGAATAAAACATGGAATCAAATATTTCAGAGTCATATAATACATAAGCTAGTTGATCCTACATGAAATGTCAAAAAATACTTGTCCTTCTTTTGCATATTATTCACCTATGTAGGCTTCCCAAGGTTAAACAATATCATTTTTAGGTCAAATAACATGACGTTTTGTTAGAGCACACTCATGTCTTGACCTTTATATTATAATGTGCCGTCGAGATGCTCTTTGTCTACTACATTCACAACTACCTCAAATACTAGCTGACCAACTTTTACACCAATAAAACACAACCAAAACTAAACAGAGCAAACATATGGATGTGTTTTATCCATCAAGAATCCGGGCAAACACATTATGCCCGGATTCTATGTGGTCTATATGGACTGGATATAATTTTAGAGGTTTTTTCTTAGGTTTGGATGATTTGAGCCGGTTACGGCATTTTTAGCTGTTCTTGGTAGGTTTTTATCAGTTTTTGATCGGGTTTAGTCGCTTTTGACCAATGCTTGCCTGGGTAAAAGTACTCCTTTTTTCAAGCATCCATTTTCTTAGTTGTGGTCTTGAAACGGAGTCATGTATCACATGTTATGACCATTTTTATTCCAACCCACGTTTTCAGATAATTTCAATATAAATTTGTTTTTGTATGTTAGCGATTGTGTTTGGTAATCTATTTGTTGATAGCTCTCAGTTTTAATAGAATAAAACATAGAATCAAATATTTCAGAGTCATATAATACATAAGCTAGTTGATCCTACATGAAATGTCAAAAAATACTTGTCCTTCTTTTGCATATTATTCACCTATGTAGGCTTCCCAAGGTTAAACAATATCATTTTTAGGTCAAATAACATGACGTTTTGTTAGAGCACACTCTTGATAGCTCTCAATTTTAATAGAATAAAACATGGAATCAAATATTTCAGAGTCATGTAATACATAAGCTAGTTGATCCTACATGAAATGTCAAAAAATACTTGTCCTTCTTTTGCATATTATTCACCTATGTAAGCTTCCCAAGGTTAAACAATATCATTTTTAGGTCAAATAACATGACGTTTTGTTAGAGCACACTCATGTCTTGACCTTTATACTATAATGTACCGTCGAGATGCTCTTTGTCTACTACATTCACAACTACCTCAAATACTAGCTGACCAACTTTTACACCAATAAAACACAACCAAAACTAAATAGAGCAAACATATGGATGTGTTTTATCCATCAAGAATCCGGGCAAATACATTATGCCCGGATTCTATGTGGTCTATATGGACTGGAAATAATTTTAGAGGTTTTTTCTTAGGATTGGATGATTTGAGCCGGTTACGGCATTTTTAGCTGTTCTTGGTAGGTTTTTATCAGTTTTTGATCGGGTTTAGTCGCTTTTGACCAATGCTTGCCTGGGTAAAAGTACTCCTTTTTTCAAGCATCCATTTTCTTAGTTGTGGTCTTGAAACGGAGTCATGTATCACATGTTATGACCATTTTTATTCCAACCCACGTTTTTAGATAATTTCAATATAAATTTGTTTTTGTATGTTAGCGATTGTGTTTGGTAATCTATTTGTTGATAGCTCTCAGTTTTAATAGAATAAAACATGGAATCAAATATTTCAGAGTCATATAATACATAAGCAAGTTTATCCTACATGAAATGTCAAAAATACTTGTCCTTCTTTTGCATATTATTCACCTATGTAGGCTTCCCAAGGTTAAACAATATCATTTTTAGGTCAAATAACATGACGTTTTGTTAGAGCACACTCTTGATAGCTCTCAATTTTAATAGAATAAAACATGGAATCAAATATTTCAGAGTCATATAATACATAAGCTAGTTGATCCTACATGAAATATCAAAAAATACTTGTCCTTCTTTTGCATATTATTCACCTATGTAGGCTTCCCAAGGTTTATACAATATCATTTTTAGGTCAAATAACATGACGTTTTGTTAGAGCACACTCATGTCTTGACCTTTATATTATAATGTGCCTTCGAGATGCTCTTTGTCTACTACATTCACAACTACCTCAAATACTAGCTGACCAACTTTTACACCAATAAAACACAACCAAAACTAAACAGAGCAAACATATGGATGTGTTTTATCCATCAAGAATCCGGGCAAATACATTATGCCCGGATTCTATGTGGTCTATATGGACTGGAAATAATTTTAGAGGTTTTTTTCTTAGGTTTGGATGATTTGAGCCGGTTACGGCATTTTTAGCTGTTCTTGGTAGGTTTTTATCAGTTTTTGATCGGGTTTAGTCGCTTTTGACTAATGCTTGCCTGGGTAAAAGTACTCCTTTTTTCAAGCATCCATTTTCTTAGTTGTGGTCTTGAAACGGAGTCATGTATCACATGTTATGACCATTTTTATTCCAACCCACGTTTTCAGATAATTTCAATATAAATTTGTTTTTGTATGTTAGCGATTGTGTTTGGTAATCTATTTGTTGATAGCTCTCAGTTTTAATAGAATAAAACATGGAATCAAATATTTCAGAGTCATATAATACATAAGCAAGTTGATCCTACATGAAATGTCAAAAAATACTTGTCCTTCTTTTGCATATTATTCACCTATGTAGGCTTCCTAAGGTTAAACAATATCATTTTTAGGTCAAATAACATGACGTTTTGTTAGAGCACACTCTTGATAGCTCTCAATTTTAATAGAATAAAACATGGAATCAAATATTTCAGAGTCATATAATACATAAGCTAGTTGATCCTACATGAAATATCAAAAAATACTTGTCCTTCTTTTGCATATTATTCACCTATGTAGGCTTCCTAAGGTTAAACAATATCATTTTTAGGTCAAATAACATGACGTTTTGTTAGAGCACACTCATGTCTTGACCTTTATATTATAATGTGCCGTCGAGATGCTCTTTGTCTACTACATTCACAACTACCTCAAATACTAGCTGACCAACTTTTACACCAATAAAACACAACCAAAACTAAACAGAGCAAACATATGGATGTGTTTTATCCATCAAGAATCCGGGCAAATACATTATGCCCGGATTCTATGTGGTCTATATGGACTGGAAATAATTTTAGAGGTTTTTTCTTAGGTTTGGATGATTTGAGCCGGTTACGGCATTTTTAGCTGTTCTTGGTAGGTTTTTATCAGTTTTTGATCGGGTTTAGTCGCTTTTGACTAATGCTTGCCTGGGTAAAAGTACTCCTTTTTTCAAGCATCCATTTTCTTAGTTGTGGTCTTGAAACGGAGTCATGTATCACATGTTATGACCATTTTTATTCCAACCCACGTTTTCAGATAATTTCAATATAAATTTGTTTTTGTATGTTAGCGATTGTGTTTGGTAATCTATTTGTTGATAGCTCTCAGTTTTAATAGAATAAAACATGGAATCAAATATTTCAGAGTCATATAATACATAAGCAAGTTGATCCTACATGAAATGTCAAAAAATACTTGTCCTTCTTTTGCATATTATTCACCTATGTAGGCTTCCTAAGGTTAAACAATATCATTTTTAGGTCAAATAACATGACGTTTTGTTAGAGCACACTCTTGATAGCTCTCAATTTTAATAGAATAAAACATGGAATCAAATATTTCAGAGTCATATAATACATAAGCTAGTTGATCCTACATGAAATATCAAAAAATACTTGTCCTTCTTTTGCATATTATTCACCTATGTAGGCTTCCTAAGGTTAAACAATATCATTTTTAGGTCAAATAACATGACGTTTTGTTAGAGCACACTCATGTCTTGACCTTTATATTATAATGTGCCGTCGAGATGCTCTTTGTCTACTACATTCACAACTACCTCAAATACTAGCTGACCAACTTTTACACCAATAAAACACAACCAAAACTAAACAGAGCAAACATATGGATGTGTTTTATCCATCAAGAATCCGGGAAAATACATTATGCCCGGATTCTATGTGGTCTATATGGACTGGAAATAATTTTAGAGGTTTTTTCTTAGGTTTGGATGATTTGAGCCGGTTACGGCATTTTTAGCTGTTCTTGGTAGGTTTTTATCAGTTTTTGATCGGGTTTAGTCGCTTTTGACTAATGCTTGCCTAGGTAAAAGTACTCCTTTTTTCAAGCATCCATTTTCTTAGTTGTGGTCTTGAAACGGAGTCATGTATCACATGTTATGACCATTTTTATTCCAACCCACGTTTTCAGATAATTTCAATATAAATTTGTTTTTGTATGTTAGCGATTGTGTTTGGTAATCTATTTGTTGATAGCTCTCAGTTTTAATAGAATAAAACATGGAATCAAATATTTCAGAGTCATATAATACATAAGCAAGTTGATCCTACATGAAATGTCAAAAAATACTTGTCCTTCTTTTGCATATTATTCACCTATGTAGGCTTCCTAAGGTTAAACAATATCATTTTTAGGTCAAATAACATGACGTTTTGTTAGAGCACACTCTTGATAGCTCTCAATTTTAATAGAATAAAACATGGAATCAAATATTTCAGAGTCATATAATACATAAGCTAGTTGATCCTACATGAAATATCAAAAAATACTTGTCCTTCTTTTGCATATTATTCACCTATGTAGGCTTCCTAAGGTTAAACAATATCATTTTTAGGTCAAATAACATGACGTTTTGTTAGAGCACACTCATGTCTTGACCTTTATATTATAATGTGCCTTCGAGATGCTCTTTGTCTACTACATTCACAACTACCTCAAATACTAGCTGACCAACTTTTACACCAATAAAACACAACCAAAACTAAACAGAGCAAACATATGGATGTGTTTTATCCATCAAGAATCCGGGCAAATACATTATGCCCGGATTCTATGTGGTCTATATGGACTGGAAATAATTTTAGAGGTTTTTTCTTAGGTTTGGATGATTTGAGCCGGTTACGGCATTTTTAGCTGTTCTTGGTAGGTTTTTATCAGTTTTTGATCGGGTTTAGTCGCTTTTGACTAATGCTTGCCTGGGTAAAAGTACTCCTTTTTTCAAGCATCCATTTTCTTAGTTGTGGTCTTGAAACGGAGTCATGTATCACATGTTATGACCATTTTTATTCCAACCCACGTTTTCAGATAATTTCAATATAAATTTGTTTTTGTATGTTAGCGATTGTGTTTGGTAATCTATTTGTTGATAGCTCTCAGTTTTAATAGAATAAAACATGGAATCAAATATTTCAGAGTCATATAATACATAAGCAAGTTGATCCTACATGAAATGTCAAAAAATACTTGTCCTTCTTTTGCATATTATTCACCTATGTAGGCTTCCTAAGGTTAAAAAATATCATTTTTAGGTCAAATAACATGACGTTTTGTTAGAGCACACTCTTGATAGCTCTCAATTTTAATAGAATAAAACATGGAATCAAATATTTCAGAGTCATATAATACATAAGCTAGTTGATCCTACATGAAATATCAAAAAATACTTGTCCTTCTTTTGCATATTATTCACCTATGTAGGCTTCCTAAGGTTAAACAATATCATTTTTAGGTCAAATAACATGACGTTTTGTTAGAGCACACTCATGTCTTGACCTTTATATTATAATGTGCCGTCGAGATGCTCTTTGTCTACTACATTCACAACTACCTCAAATACTAGCTGACCAACTTTTACACCAATAAAACACAACCAAAACTAAACAGAGCAAACATATGGATGTGTTTTATCCATCAAGAATCCGGGCAAATACATTATGCCCGGATTCTATGTGGTCTATATGGACTGGAAATAATTTTAGAGGTTTTTTCTTAGGTTTGGATGATTTGAGCCGGTTACGGCATTTTTAGCTGTTCTTGGTAGGTTTTTATCAGTTTTTGATCGGGTTTAGTCGCTTTTGACCAATGCTTGCCTGGGTAAAAGTACTCCTTTTTTCAAGCATCCATTTTCTTAGTTGTGGTCTTGAAACGGAATCATGTATCACATGTTATGACCATTTTTATTCCAACCCACGTTTTCAGATAATTTCAATATAAATTTGCTTTTGTATGTTAGCGATTGTGTTTGGTAATCTATTTCTTGATAGCTCTCAATTTTAATAGAATAAAACATGGAATCAAATATTTCAGAGTCATATAATACATAAGCAAGTTGATCCTACATGAAATGTCAAAAAATACTTGTCCTTCTTTTGCATATTATTCACCTATGTAGGCTTCCTAAGGTTAAACAATATCATTTTTAGGTCAAATAACATGACGTTTTGTTAGAGCACACTCTTGATAGCTCTCAATTTTAATAGAATAAAACATGGAATCAAATATTTCAGAGTCATATAATACATAAGCTAGTTGATCCTACATGAAATGTCAAAAAATACTTGTCCTTCTTTTGCATATTATTTACCTATGTAGGCTTCCCAAGGTTAAACAATATCATTTTTAGGTCAAATAACATGACGTTTTGTTAGAGCACACTCATGTCTTGACCTTTATATTATAATGTGCCGTCGAGATGCTCTTTTTCTACTACATTAATAACTACCTCAAATACTAGCTGACCGACTTTTACACCAATAAAACACAACCAAAACTAAACAGAGCAAACATATGGATGTGTTTTATCCATCAAGAATCCGGGCAAATACATTATGCCCGGATTCTATGTGGTCTATATGGACTGGAAATAATTTTAGAGGTTTTTTCTTAGGTTTGGATGATTTGAGCCGGTTACGGCATTTTTAGCTGTTCTTGGTAGGTTTTTATCAGTTTTTGATCGGGTTTAGTCGCTTTTGACCAATGCTTGCCTGGGTAAAAGTACTCCTTTTTTCAAGCATCCATTTTCTTAGTTGTGGTCTTGAAACGGAATCATGTATCACATGTTATGACCATTTTTATTCCAACCCACGTTTTCAGATAATTTCAATATAAATTTGTTTTTGTATGTTAGCGATTGTGTTTGGTAATCTATTTCTTGATAGCTCTCAATTTTAATAGAATAAAACATGGAATCAAATATTTCAGAGTCATATAATACATAAGCAAGTTGATCCTACATGAAATGTCAAAAAATACTTGTCCTTCTTTTGCATATTATTCACCTATGTAGGCTTCCTAAGGTTAAACAATATCATTTTTAGGTCAAATAACATGACGTTTTGTTAGAGCACACTCTTGATAGCTCTCAATTTTAATAGAATAAAACATGGAATCAAATATTTCAGAGTCATATAATACATAAGCTAGTTGATCCTACATGAAATGTCAAAAAATACTTGTCCTTCTTTTGCATATTATTTACCTATGTAGGCTTCCCAAGGTTAAACAATATCATTTTTAGGTCAAATAACATGACGTTTTGTTAGAGCACACTCATGTCTTGACCTTTATATTATAATGTGCCGTCGAGATGCTCTTTTTCTACTACATTAATAACTACCTCAAATACTAGCTGACCGACTTTTACACCAATAAAACACAACCAAAACTAAACAGAGCAAACATATGGATGTGTTTTATCCATCAAGAATCCGGGCAAATACATTATGCCCGGATTCTATGTGGTCTATATGGACTGGAAATAATTTTAGAGGTTTTTTCTTAGGTTTGGATGATTTGAGCCGGTTACGGCATTTTTAGCTGTTCTTGGTAGGTTTTTATCAGTTTTTGATCGGGTTTAGTCGCTTTTGACCAATGCTTGCCTGGGTAAAAGTACTCCTTTTTTCAAGCATCCATTTTCTTAGTTGTGGTCTTGAAACGGAATCATGTATCACATGTTATGACCATTTTTATTCCAACCCACGTTTTCAGATAATTTCAATATAAATTTGTTTTTGTATGTTAGCGATTGTGTTTGGTAATCTATTTCTTGATAGCTCTCAATTTTAATAGAATAAAACATGGAATCAAATATTTCAGAGTCATATAATACATAAGCAAGTTGATCCTACATGAAATGTCAAAAAATACTTGTCCTTCTTTTGCATATTATTCACCTATGTAGGCTTCCTAAGGTTAAACAATATCATTTTTAGGTCAAATAACATGACGTTTTGTTAGAGCACACTCTTGATAGCTCTCAATTTTAATAGAATAAAACATGGAATCAAATATTTCAGAGTCATATAATACATAAGCTAGTTGATCCTACATGAAATGTCAAAAAATACTTGTCCTTCTTTTGCATATTATTCACCTATGTAGGCTTCCCAAGGTTAAACAATATCATTTTTAGGTCAAATAACATAACGTTTTGTTAGAGCACACTCATGTCTTGACCTTTATATTATAATGTGCCGTCGAGATGCTCTTTGTCTACTACATTCACAACTACCTCAAATACTAGCTGACCAACTTTTACACCAATAAAACACAACCAAAACTAAACAGAGCAAACATATGGATGTGTTTTATCCATCAAGAATCCGGGCAAACACATTATGCCCGGATTCTATGTGGTCTATATGGACTGGAAATAATTTTAGAGGTTTTTTCTTAGGTTTGGATGATTTGAGCCGGTTACGGCATTTTTAGCTGTTCTTGGTAGGTTTTTATCAGTTTTTGATCGGGTTTAGTCGCTTTTGACCAATGCTTGCCTGGGTAAAAGTACTCCTTTTTTCAAGCATCCATTTTCTTAGTTGTGGTCTTGAAACGGAATCATGTATCACATGTTATGACCATTTTTATTCCAACCCACGTTTTCAGATAATTTCAATATAAATTTGTTTTTGTATGTTAGCGATTGTGTTTGGTAATCTATTTCTTGATAGCTCTCAATTTTAATAGAATAAAACATGGAATCAAATATTTCAGAGTCATATAATACATAAGCAAGTTGATCCTACATGAAATGTCAAAAAATACTTGTCCTTCTTTTGCATATTATTCACCTATGTAGGCTTCCTAAGGTTAAACAATATCATTTTTAGGTCAAATAACATGACGTTTTGTTAGAGCACACTCTTGATAGCTCTCAATTTTAATAGAATAAAACATGGAATCAAATATTTCAGAGTCATATAATACATAAGCTAGTTGATCCTACATGAAATGTCAAAAAATACTTGTCCTTCTTTTGCATATTATTTACCTATGTAGGCTTCCCAAGGTTAAACAATATCATTTTTAGGTCAAATAACATGACGTTTTGTTAGAGCACACTCATGTCTTGACCTTTATATTATAATGTGCCGTCGAGATGCTCTTTTTCTACTACATTAATAACTACCTCAAATACTAGCTGACCGACTTTTACACCAATAAAACACAACCAAAACTAAACAGAGCAAACATATGGATGTGTTTTATCCATCAAGAATCCGGGCAAATACATTATGCCCGGATTCTATGTGGTCTATATGGACTGGAAATAATTTTAGAGGTTTTTTCTTAGGTTTGGATGATTTGAGCCGGTTACGGCATTTTTAGCTGTTCTTGGTAGGTTTTTATCAGTTTTTGATCGGGTTTAGTCGCTTTTGACCAATGCTTGCCTGGGTAAAAGTACTCCTTTTTTCAAGCATCCATTTTCTTAGTTGTGGTCTTGAAACGGAATCATGTATCACATGTTATGACCATTTTTATTCCAACCCACGTTTTCAGATAATTTCAATATAAATTTGTTTTTGTATGTTAGCGATTGTGTTTGGTAATCTATTTCTTGATAGCTCTCAATTTTAATAGAATAAAACATGGAATCAAATATTTCAGAGTCATATAATACATAAGCAAGTTGATCCTACATGAAATGTCAAAAAATACTTGTCCTTCTTTTGCATATTATTCACCTATGTAGGCTTCCTAAGGTTAAACAATATCATTTTTAGGTCAAATAACATGACGTTTTGTTAGAGCACACTCTTGATAGCTCTCAATTTTAATAGAATAAAACATGGAATCAAATATTTCAGAGTCATATAATACATAAGCTAGTTGATCCTACATGAAATGTCAAAAAATACTTGTCCTTCTTTTGCATATTATTTACCTATGTAGGCTTCCCAAGGTTAAACAATATCATTTTTAGGTCAAATAACATGACGTTTTGTTAGAGCACACTCATGTCTTGACCTTTATATTATAATGTGCCGTCGAGATGCTCTTTTTCTACTACATTAATAACTACCTCAAATACTAGCTGACCGACTTTTACACCAATAAAACACAACCAAAACTAAACAGAGCAAACATATGGATGTGTTTTATCCATCAAGAATCCGGGCAAATACATTATGCCCGGATTCTATGTGGTCTATATGGACTGGAAATAATTTTAGAGGTTTTTTCTTAGGTTTGGATGATTTAAGCCGGTTACGGCATTTTTAGCTGTTCTTGGTAGGTTTTTATCAGTTTTTGATCGGGTTTAGTCGCTTTTGACCAATGCTTGCCTGGGTAAAAGTACTCCTTTTTTCAAGCATCCATTTTCTTAGTTGTGGTCTTGAAACGGAATCATGTATCACATGTTATGACCATTTTTATTCCAACCCACGTTTTCAGATAATTTCAATATAAATTTGTTTTTGTATGTTAGCGATTGTGTTTGGTAATCTTTTTCTTGATAGCTCTCAATTTTAATAGAATAAAACATGGAATCAAATATTTCAGAGTCATATAATACATAAGCAAGTTGATTCTACATGAAATGTCAAAAAATACTTGTCCTTCTTTTGCATATTATTCACCTATGTAGGCTTCCTAAGGTTAAACAATATCATTTTTAGGTCAAATAACATGACGTTTTGTTAGAGCACACTCTTGATAGCTCTCAATTTTAATAGAATAAAACATGGAATCAAATATTTCAGAGTCATATAATACATAAGCTAGTTGATCCTACATGAAATGTCAAAAAATACTTGTCCTTCTTTTGCATATTATTTACCTATGTAGGCTTCCCAAGGTTAAACAATATCATTTTTAGGTCAAATAACATGACGTTTTGTTAGAGCACACTCATGTCTTGACCTTTATATTATAATGTGCCGTCGAGATGCTCTTTTTCTACTACATTAATAACTACCTCAAATACTAGCTGACCGACTTTTACACCAATAAAACACAACCAAAACTAAACAGAGCAAACATATGGATGTGTTTTATCCATCAAGAATCCGGGCAAATACATTATGCCCGGATTCTATGTGGTCTATATGGACTGGAAATAATTTTAGAGGTTTTTTCTTAGGTTTGGATGATTTGAGCCGGTTACGGCATTTTTAGCTGTTCTTGGTAGGTTTTTATCAGTTTTTGATCGGGTTTAGTCGCTTTTGACCAATGCTTGCCTGGGTAAAAGTACTCCTTTTTTCAAGCATCCATTTTCTTAGTTGTGGTCTTGAAACGGAATCATGTATCACATGTTATGACCATTTTTATTCCAACCCACGTTTTCAGATAATTTCAATATAAATTTGTTTTTGTATGTTAGCGATTGTGTTTGGTAATCTATTTCTTGATAGCTCTCAATTTTAATAGAATAAAACATGGAATCAAATATTTCAGAGTCATATAATACATAAGCAAGTTGATCCTACATGAAATGTCAAAAAATACTTGTCCTTCTTTTGCATATTATTCACCTATGTAGGCTTCCTAAGGTTAAACAATATCATTTTTAGGTCAAATAACATGACGTTTTGTTAGAGCACACTCTTGATAGCTCTCAATTTTAATAGAATAAAACATGGAATCAAATATTTCAGAGTCATATAATACATAAGCTAGTTGATCCTACATGAAATGTCAAAAAATACTTGTCCTTCTTTTGCATATTATTTACCTATGTAGGCTTCCCAAGGTTAAACAATATCATTTTTAGGTCAAATAACATGACGTTTTGTTAGAGCACACTCATGTCTTGACCTTTATATTATAATGTGCCGTCGAGATGCTCTTTTTCTACTACATTAATAACTACCTCAAATACTAGCTGACCGACTTTTACACCAATAAAACACAACCAAAACTAAACAGAGCAAACATATGGATGTGTTTTATCCATCAAGAATCCGGGCAAATACATTATGCCCGGATTCTATGTGGTCTATATGGACTGGAAATAATTTTAGAGGTTTTTTCTTAGGTTTGGATGATTTGAGCCGGTTACGGCATTTTTAGCTGTTCTTGGTAGGTTTTTATCAGTTTTTGATCGGGTTTAGTCGCTTTTGACCAATGCTTGCCTGGGTAAAAGTACTCCTTTTTTCAAGCATCCATTTTCTTAGTTGTGGTCTTGAAACGGAATCATGTATCACATGTTATGACCATTTTTATTCCAACCCACGTTTTCAGATAATTTCAATATAAATTTGTTTTTGTATGTTAGCGATTGTGTTTGGTAATCTATTTCTTGATAGCTCTCAATTTTAATAGAATAAAACATGGAATCAAATATTTCAGAGTCATATAATACATAAGCAAGTTGATCCTACATGAAATGTCAAAAAATACTTGTCCTTCTTTTGCATATTATTCACCTATGTAGGCTTCCTAAGGTTAAACAATATCATTTTTAGGTCAAATAACATGACGTTTTGTTAGAGCACACTCTTGATAGCTCTCAATTTTAATAGAATAAAACATGGAATCAAATATTTCAGAGTCATATAATACATAAGCTAGTTGATCCTACATGAAATGTCAAAAAATACTTGTCCTTCTTTTGCATATTATTTACCTATGTAGGCTTCCCAAGGTTAAACAATATCATTTTTAGGTCAAATAACATGACGTTTTGTTAGAGCACACTCATGTCTTGACCTTTATATTATAATGTGCCGTCGAGATGCTCTTTTTCTACTACATTAATAACTACCTCAAATACTAGCTGACCGACTTTTACACCAATAAAACACAACCAAAACTAAACAGAGCAAACATATGGATGTGTTTTATCCATCAAGAATCCGGGCAAATACATTATGCCCGGATTCTATGTGGTCTATATGGACTGGAAATAATTTTAGAGGTTTTTTCTTAGGTTTGGATGATTTGAGCCGATTACGGCATTTTTAGCTGTTCTTGGTAGGTTTTTATCAGTTTTTGATCGGGTTTAGTCGCTTTTGACCAATGCTTGCCTGGGTAAAAGTACTCCTTTTTTCAAGCATCCATTTTCTTAGTTGTGGTCTTGAAACGGAATCATGTATCACATGTTATGACCATTTTTATTCCAACCCACGTTTTCAGATAATTTCAATATAAATTTGTTTTTGTATGTTAGCGATTGTGTTTGGTAATCCATTTCTTGATAGCTCTCAATTTTAATAGAATAAAACATGGAATCAAATATTTCAGAGTCATATAATACATAAGCAAGTTGATCCTACATGAAATGTCAAAAAATACTTGTCCTTCTTTTGCATATTATTCACCTATGTAGGCTTCCTAAGGTTAAACAATATCATTTTTAGGTCAAATAACATGACGTTTTGTTAGAGCACACTCTTGATAGCTCTCAATTTTAATAGAATAAAACATGGAATCAAATATTTCAGAGTCATATAATACATAAGCTAGTTGATCCTACATGAAATGTCAAAAAATACTTGTCCTTCTTTTGCATATTATTCACCTATGTAGGCTTCCCAAGGTTAAACAATATCATTTTTAGGTCAAATAACATGACGTTTTGTTAGAGCACACTCATGTCTTGACCTTTATATTATAATGTGCCGTCGAGATGCTCTTTGTCTACTACATTCACAACTACCTCAAATACTAGCTGACCAACTTTTACACCAATAAAACACAACCAAAACTAAACAGAGCAAACATATGGATGTGTTTTATCCATCAAGAATCCGGGCAAACACATTATGCCCGGATTCTATGTGGTCTATATGGACTGGAAATAATTTTAGAGGTTTTTTCTTAGGTTTGGATGATTTGAGCCGGTTACGGCATTTTTAGCTGTTCTTGGTAGGTTTTTATCAGTTTTTGATCGGGTTTAGTCGCTTTTGACCAATGCTTGCCTGGGTAAAAGTACTCCTTTTTTCAAGCATCCATTTTCTTAGTTGTGGTCTTGAAACGGAATCATGTATCACATGTTATGACCATTTTTATTCCAACCCACGTTTTCAGATAATTTCAATATAAATTTGTTTTTGTATGTTAGCGATTGTGTTTGGTAATCTATTTCTTGATAGCTCTCAATTTTAATAGAATAAAACATGGAATCAAATATTTCAGAGTCATATAATACATAAGCAAGTTGATCCTACATGAAATGTCAAAAAATACTTGTCCTTCTTTTGCATATTATTCACCTATGTAGGCTTCCTAAGGTTAAACAATATCATTTTTAGGTCAAATAACATGACGTTTTGTTAGAGCACACTCTTGATAGCTCTCAATTTTAATAGAATAAAACATGGAATCAAATATTTCAGAGTCATATAATACATAAGCTAGTTGATCCTACATGAAATGTCAAAAAATACTTGTCCTTCTTTTGCATATTATTCACCTATGTAGGCTTCCCAAGGTTAAACAATATCATTTTTAGGTCAAATAACATGACGTTTTGTTAGAGCACACTCATGTCTTGACCTTTATATTATAATGTGCCGTCGAGATGCTCTTTGTCTACTACATTCACAACTACCTCAAATACTAGCTGACCAACTTTTACACCAATAAAACACAACCAAAACTAAACAGAGCAAACATATGGATGTGTTTTATCCATCAAGAATCCGGGCAAACACATTATGCCCGGATTCTATGTGGTCTATATGGACTGGAAATAATTTTAGAGGTTTTTTCTTAGGTTTGGATGATTTGAGCCGGTTACGGCATTTTTAGCTGTTCTTGGTAGGTTTTTATCAGTTTTTGATCGGGTTTAATCGCTTTTGACCAATGCTTGCCTGGGTAAAAGTACTCCTTTTTTCAAGCATCCATTTTCTTAGTTGTGGTCTTGAAACGGAATCATGTATCACATGTTATGACCATTTTTATTCCAACCCACGTTTTCAGATAATTTCAATATAAATTTGTTTTTGTATGTTAGCGATTGTGTTTGGTAATCTATTTCTTGATAGCTCTCAATTTTAATAGAATAAAACATGGAATCAAATATTTCAGAGTCATATAATACATAAGCAAGTTGATCCTACATGAAATGTCAAAAAATACTTGTCCTTCTTTTGCATATTATTCACCTATGTAGGCTTCCTAAGGTTAAACAATATCATTTTTAGGTCAAATAACATGACGTTTTGTTAGAGCACACTCTTGATAGCTCTCAATTTTAATAGAATAAAACATGGAATCAAATATTTCAGAGTCATATAATACATAAGCTAGTTGATCCTACATGAAATGTCAAAAAATACTTGTCCTTCTTTTGCATATTATTTACCTATGTAGGCTTCCCAAGGTTAAACAATATCATTTTTAGGTCAAATAACATGACGTTTTGTTAGAGCACACTCATGTCTTGACCTTTATATTATAATGTGCCGTCGAGATGCTCTTTTTCTACTACATTAATAACTACCTCAAATACTAGCTGACCGACTTTTACACCAATAAAACACAACCAAAACTAAACAGAGCAAACATATGGATGTGTTTTATCCATCAAGAATCCGGGCAAATACATTATGCCCGGATTCTATGTGGTCTATATGGACTGGAAATAATTTTAGAGGTTTTTTCTTAGGTTTGGATGATTTGAGCCGGTTACGGCATTTTTAGCTGTTCTTGGTAGGTTTTTATCAGTTTTTGATCGGGTTTAGTCGCTTTTGACCAATGCTTGCCTGGGTAAAAGTACTCCTTTTTTCAAGCATCCATTTTCTTAGTTGTGGTCTTGAAACGGAATCATGTATCACATGTTATGACCATTTTTATTCCAACCCACGTTTTCAGATAATTTCAATATAAATTTGTTTTTGTATGTTAGCGATTGTGTTTGGTAATCTATTTCTTGATAGCTCTCAATTTTAATAGAATAAAACATGGAATCAAATATTTCAGAGTCATATAATACATAAGCAAGTTGATCCTACATGAAATGTCAAAAAATACTTGTCCTTCTTTTGCATATTATTCACCTATGTAGGCTTCCTAAGGTTAAACAATATCATTTTTAGGTCAAATAACATGACGTTTTGTTAGAGCACACTCTTGATAGCTCTCAATTTTAATAGAATAAAACATGGAATCAAATATTTCAGAGTCATATAATACATAAGCTAGTTGATCCTACATGAAATGTCAAAAAATACTTGTCCTTCTTTTGCATATTATTCACCTATGTAGGCTTCCCAAGGTTAAACAATATCATTTTTAGGTCAAATAACATGACGTTTTGTTAGAGCACACTCATGTCTTGACCTTTATATTATAATGTGCCGTCGAGATGCTCTTTGTCTACTACATTCACAACTACCTCAAATACTAGCTGACCAACTTTTACACCAATAAAACACAACCAAAACTAAACAGAGCAAACATATGGATGTGTTTTATCCATCAAGAATCCGGGCAAACACATTATGCCCGGATTCTATGTGGTCTATATGGACTAGAAATAATTTTAGAGGTTTTTTCTTAGGTTTGGATGATTTGAGCCGGTTACGGCATTTTTAGCTGTTCTTGGTAGGTTTTTATCAGTTTTTGATCGGGTTTAGTCGCTTTTGACCAATGCTTGCCTGGGTAAAAGTACTCCTTTTTTCAAGCATCCATTTTCTTAGTTGTGGTCTTGAAACGGAATCATGTATCACATGTTATGACCATTTTTATTCCAACCCACGTTTTCAGATAATTTCAATATAAATTTGTTTTTGTATGTTAGCGATTGTGTTTGGTAATCTATTTCTTGATAGCTCTCAATTTTAATAGAATAAAACATGGAATCAAATATTTCAGAGTCATATAATACATAAGCAAGTTGATCCTACATGAAATGTCAAAAAATACTTGTCCTTCTTTTGCATATTATTCACCTATGTAGGCTTCCTAAGGTTAAACAATATCATTTTTAGGTCAAATAACATGACGTTTTGTTAGAGCACACTCTTGATAGCTCTCAATTTTAATAGAATAAAACATGGAATCAAATATTTCAGAGTCATATAATACATAAGCTAGTTGATCCTACATGAAATGTCAAAAAATACTTGTCCTTCTTTTGCATATTATTTACCTATGTAGGCTTCCCAAGGTTAAACAATATCATTTTTAGGTCAAATAACATGACGTTTTGTTAGAGCACACTCATGTCTTGACCTTTATATTATAATGTGCCGTCGAGATGCTCTTTTTCTACTACATTAATAACTACCTCAAATACTAGCTGACCGACTTTTACACCAATAAAACACAACCAAAACTAAACAGAGCAAACATATGGATGTGTTTTATCCATCAAGAATCCGGGCAAATACATTATGCCCGGATTCTATGTGGTCTATATCGACTGGAAATAATTTTAGAGGTTTTTTCTTAGGTTTGGATGATTTGAGCCGGTTACGGCATTTTTAGCTGTTCTTGGTAGGTTTTTATCAGTTTTTGATCGGGTTTAGTCGCTTTTGACCAATGCTTGCCTGGGTAAAAGTACTCCTTTTTTCAAGCATCCATTTTCTTAGTTGTGGTCTTGAAACGGAATCATGTATCACATGTTATGACCATTTTTATTCCAACCCACGTTTTCAGATAATTTCAATATAAATTTGTTTTTGTATGTTAGCGATTGTGTTTGGTAATCTATTTCTTGATAGCTCTCAATTTTAATAGAATAAAACATGGAATCAAATATTTCAGAGTCATATAATACATAAGCAAGTTGATCCTACATGAAATGTCAAAAAATACTTGTCCTTCTTTTGCATATTATTCACCTATGTAGGCTTCCTAAGGTTAAACAATATCATTTTTAGGTCAAATAACATGACGTTTTGTTAGAGCACACTCTTGATAGCTCTCAATTTTAATAGAATAAAACATGGAATCAAATATTTCAGAGTCATATAATACATAAGCTAGTTGATCCTACATGAAATGTCAAAAAATACTTGTCCTTCTTTTGCATATTATTCACCTATGTAGGCTTCCCAAGGTTAAACAATATCATTTTTAGGTCAAATAACATGACGTTTTGTTAGAGCACACTCATGTCTTGACCTTTATATTATAATGTGCCGTCGAGATGCTCTTTGTCTACTACATTCACAACTACCTCAAATACTAGCTGACCAACTTTTACACCAATAAAACACAACCAAAACTAAACAGAGCAAACATATGGATGTGTTTTATCCATCAAGAATCCGGGCAAACACATTATGCCCGGATTCTATGTGGTCTATATGGACTGGATATAATTTTAGAGGTTTTTTCTTAGGTTTGGATGATTTGAGCCGGTTACGGCATTTTTAGCTGTTCTTGGTAGGTTTTTATCAGTTTTTGATCGGGTTTAGTCGCTTTTGACCAATGCTTGCCTGGGTAAAAGTACTCCTTTTTTCAAGCATCCATTTTCTTAGTTGTGGTCTTGAAACGGAGTCATGTATCACATGTTATGACCATTTTTATTCCAACCCATGTTTTCAGATAATTTCAATATAAATTTGTTTTTGTATGTTAGCGATTGTGTTTGGTAATCTATTTGTTGATAGCTCTCAGTTTTAATAGAATAAAACATAGAATCAAATATTTCAGAGTCATATAATACATAAGCTAGTTGATCCTACATGAAATGTCAAAAAATACTTGTCCTTCTTTTGCATATTATTCACCTATGTAGGCTTCCCAAGGTTAAACAATATCATTTTTAGGTCAAATAACATGACATTTTGTTAGAGCACACTCTTGATAGCTCTCAATTTTAATAGAATAAAACATGGAATCAAATATTTCAGAGTCATGTAATACATAAGCTAGTTGATCCTACATGAAATGTCAAAAAATACTTGTCCTTCTTTTGCATATTATTCACCTATGTAGGCTTCCCAAGGTTAAACAATATCATTTTTAGGTCAAATAACATGACGTTTTGTTAGAGCACACTCATGTCTTGACCTTTATACTATAATGTACCGTCGAGATGCTCTTTGTCTACTACATTCACAACTACCTCAAATACTAGCTGACCAACTTTTACACCAATAAAACACAACCAAAACTAAATAGAGCAAACATATGGATGTGTTTTATCCATCAAGAATCCGGGCAAATACATTATGCCCGGATTCTATGTGGTCTATATGGATTGGAAATAATTTTAGAGGTTTTTTCTTAGGATTGGATGATTTGAGCCGGTTACGGCATTTTTAGCTGTTCTTGGTAGGTTTTTATCAGTTTTTGATCGGGTTTAGTCGCTTTTGACCAATGCTTGCCTGGGTAAAAGTACTCCTTTTTTCAAGCATCCATTTTCTTAGTTGTGGTCTTGAAACGGAGTCATGTATCACATGTTATGACCATTTTTATTCCAACCCACGTTTTTAGATAATTTCAATATAAATTTGTTTTTGTATGTTAGCGATTGTGTTTGGTAATCTATTTGTTGATAGCTCTCAGTTTTAATAGAATAAAACATGGAATCAAATATTTCAGAGTCATATAATACATAAGCAAGTTTATCCTACATGAAATGTCAA
Source organism: Glebionis coronaria (assembly GCA_025667525.1). NCBI lineage: Eukaryota > Viridiplantae > Streptophyta > Magnoliopsida > Asterales > Asteraceae > Glebionis > Glebionis coronaria. Next base: position 41,952 of record JANFOE010002142.1, read on the forward strand.
AAATACTTGTCCTTCTTTTGCATATTATTCACCTATGTAGGCTTCCCAAGGTTAAACAATATCATTTTTAGGTCAAATAACATGACGTTTTGTTAGAGCACACTCTTGATAGCTCTCAATTTTAATAGAATAAAACATGGAATCAAATATTTCAGAGTCATATAATACATAAGCTAGTTGATCCTACATGAAATATCAAAAAATACTTGTCCTTCTTTTGCATATTATTCACCTATGTAGGCTTCCCAAGGTTTATACAATATCATTTTTAGGTCAAATAACATGACGTTTTGTTAGAGCACACTCATGTCTTGACCTTTATATTATAATGTGCCTTCGAGATGCTCTTTGTCTACTACATTCACAACTACCTCAAATACTAGCTGACCAACTTTTACACCAATAAAACACAACCAAAACTAAACAGAGCAAACATATGGATGTGTTTTATCCATCAAGAATCCGGGCAAATACATTATGCCCGGATTCTATGTGGTCTATATGGACTGGAAATAATTTTAGAGGTTTTTTCTTAGGTTTGGATGATTTGAGCCGGTTACGGCATTTTTAGCTGTTCTTGGTAGGTTTTTATCAGTTTTTGATCGGGTTTAGTCGCTTTTGACTAATGCTTGCCTGGGTAAAAGTACTCCTTTTTTCAAGCATCCATTTTCTTAGTTGTGGTCTTGAAACGGAGTCATGTATCACATGTTATGACCATTTTTATTCCAACCCACGTTTTCAGATAATTTCAATATAAATTTGTTTTTGTATGTTAGCGATTGTGTTTGGTAATCTATTTGTTGATAGCTCTCAGTTTTAATAGAATAAAACATGGAATCAAATATTTCAGAGTCATATAATACATAAGCAAGTTGATCCTACATGAAATGTCAAAAAATACTTTTCCTTCTTTTGCATATTATTCACCTATGTAGGCTTCCTAAGGTTAAACAATATCATTTTTAGGTCAAATAACATGACGTTTTGTTAGAGCACACTCTTGATAGCTCTCAATTTTAATAGAATAAAACATGGAATCAAATATTTCAGAGTCATATAATACATAAGCTAGTTGATCCTACATGAAATATCAAAAAATACTTGTCCTTCTTTTGCATATTATTCACCTATGTAGGCTTCCTAAGGTTAAACAATATCATTTTTAGGTCAAATAACATGACGTTTTGTTAGAGCACACTCATGTCTTGACCTTTATATTATAATGTGCCGTCGAGATGCTCTTTGTCTACTACATTCACAACTACCTCAAATACTAGCTGACCAACTTTTACACCAATAAAACACAACCAAAACTAAACAGAGCAAACATATGGATGTGTTTTATCCATCAAGAATCCGGGCAAATACATTATGCCCGGATTCTATGTGGTCTATATGGATTGGAAATAATTTTAGAGGTTTTTTCTTAGGATTGGATGATTTGAGCCGGTTACGGCATTTTTAGCTGTTCTTGGTAGGTTTTTATCAGTTTTTGATCGGGTTTAGTCGCTTTTGACCAATGCTTGCCTGGGTAAAAGTACTCCTTTTTTCAAGCATCCATTTTCTTAGTTGTGGTCTTGAAACGGAGTCATGTATCACATGTTATGACCATTTTTATTCCAACCCACGTTTTTAGATAATTTCAATATAAATTTGTTTTTGTATGTTAGCGATTGTGTTTGGTAATCTATTTGTTGATAGCTCTCAGTTTTAATAGAATAAAACATGGAATCAAATATTTCAGAGTCATATAATACATAAGCAAGTTTATCCTACATGAAATGTCAAAAATACTTGTCCTTCTTTTGCATATTATTCACCTATGTAGGCTTCCCAAGGTTAAACAATATCATTTTTAGGTCAAATAACATGACGTTTTGTTAGAGCACACTCTTGATAGCTCTCAATTTTAATAGAATAAAACATGGAATCAAATATTTCAGAGTCATATAATACATAAGCTAGTTGATCCTACATGAAATATCAAAAAATACTTGTCCTTCTTTTGCATATTATTCACCTATGTAGGCTTCCCAAGGTTTATACAATATCATTTTTAGGTCAAATAACATGACGTTTTGTTAGAGCACACTCATGTCTTGACCTTTATATTATAATGTGCCTTCGAGATGCTCTTTGTCTACTACATTCACAACTACCTCAAATACTAGCTGACCAACTTTTACACCAATAAAACACAACCAAAACTAAACAGAGCAAACATATGGATGTGTTTTATCCATCAAGAATCCAGGCAAATACATTATGCCCGGATTCTATGTGGTCTATATGGACTGGAAATAATTTTAGAGGTTTTTTCTTAGGTTTGGATGATTTGAGCCGGTTACGGCATTTTTAGCTGTTCTTGGTAGGTTTTTATCAGTTTTTGATCGGGTTTAGTCGCTTTTGACTAATGCTTGCCTGGGTAAAAGTACTCCTTTTTTCAAGCATCCATTTTCTTAGTTGTGGTCTTGAAACGGAGTCATGTATCACATGTTATGACCATTTTTATTCCAACCCACGTTTTCAGATAATTTCAATATAAATTTGTTTTTGTATGTTAGCGATTGTGTTTGGTAATCTATTTGTTGATAGCTCTCAGTTTTAATAGAATAAAACATGGAATCAAATATTTCAGAGTCATATAATACATAAGCAAGGTGATCCTACATGAAATGTCAAAAAATACTTTTCCTTCTTTTACATATTATTCACCTATGTAGGCTTCCTAAGGTTAAACAATATCATTTTTAGGTCAAATAACATGACGTTTTGTTAGAGCACACTCTTGATAGCTCTCAATTTTAATAGAATAAAACATGGAATCAAATATTTCAGAGTCATATAATACATAAGCTAGTTGATCCTACATGAAATATCAAAAAATACTTGTCCTTCTTTTGCATATTATTCACCTATGTAGGCTTCCTAAGGTTAAACAATATCATTTTTAGGTCAAATAACATGACGTTTTGTTAGAGCACACTCATGTCTTGACCTTTATATTATAATGTGCCGTCGAGATGCTCTTTGTCTACTACATTCACAACTACCTCAAATACTAGCTGACCAACTTTTACACCAATAAAACACAACCAAAACTAAACAGAGCAAACATATGGATGTGTTTTATCCATCAAGAATCCGGGCAAATACATTATGCCCGGATTCTATGTGGTCTATATGGACTGGAAATAATTTTAGAGGTTTTTTCTTAGGTTTGGATGATTTGAGCCGGTTACGGCATTTTTAGCTGTTCTTGGTAGGTTTTTATCAGTTTTTGATCGGGTTTAGTCGCTTTTGACTAATGCTTGCCTGGGTAAAAGTACTCCTTTTTTCAAGCATCCATTTTCTTAGTTGTGGTCTTGAAACGGAGTCATGTATCACATGTTATGACCATTTTTATTCCAACCCACGTTTTCAGATAATTTCAATATAAATTTGTTTTTGTATGTTAGCGATTGTGTTTGGTAATCTATTTATTGATAGCTCTCAGTTTTAATAGAATAAAACATGGAATCAAATATTTCAGAGTCATATAATACATAAGCAAGTTGATCCTACATGAAATGTCAAAAAATACTTGTCCTTCTTTTGCATATTATTCACCTATGTAGGCTTCCTAAGGTTAAACAATATCATTTTTAGGTCAAATAACATGACGTTTTGTTATAGCACACTCTTGATAGCTCTCAATTTTAATAGAATAAAACATGGAATCAAATATTTCAGAGTCATATAATACATAAGCTAGTTGATCCTACATGAAATATCAAAAAATACTTGTCCTTCTTTTGCATATTATTCACCTATGTAGGCTTCCTAAGGTTAAACAATATCATTTTTAGGTCAAATAACATGACGTTTTGTTAGAGCACACTCATGTCTTGACCTTTATATTATAATGTGCCTTCGAGATGCTCTTTGTCTACTACATTCACAACTACCTCAAATACTAGCTGACCAACTTTTACACCAATAAAACACAACCAAAACTAAACAGAGCAAACATATGGATGTGTTTTATCCATCAAGAATCCGGGCAAATACATTATGCCCGGATTCTATGTGGTCTATATGGACTGGAAATAATTTTAGAGGTTTTTTCTTAGGTTTGGATGATTTGAGCCGGTTACGGCATTTTTAGCTGTTCTTGGTAGGTTTTTATCAGTTTTTGATCGGGTTTAGTCGCTTTTGACTAATGCTTGCCTGGGTAAAAGTACTCCTTTTTTCAAGCATCCATTTTCTTAGTTGTGGTCTTGAAACGGAGTCATGTATCACATGTTATGACCATTTTTATTCCAACCCACGTTTTCAGATAATTTCAATATAAATTTGTTTTTGTATGTTAGCGATTGTGTTTGGTAATCTATTTGTTGATAGCTCTCAGTTTTAATAGAATAAAACATGGAATCAAATATTTCAGAGTCATATAATACATAAGCAAGTTGATCCTACATGAAATGTCAAAAAATACTTGTCCTTCTTTTGCATATTATTCACCTATGTAGGCTTCCTAAGGTTAAAAAATATCATTTTTAGGTCAAATAACATGACGTTTTGTTAGAGCACACTCTTGATAGCTCTCAATTTTAATAGAATAAAACATGGAATCAAATATTTCAGAGTCATATAATACATAAGCTAGTTGATCCTACATGAAATATCAAAAAATACTTGTCCTTCTTTTGCATATTATTCACCTATGTAGGCTTCCTAAGGTTAAACAATATCATTTTTAGGTCAAATAACATGACGTTTTGTTAGAGCACACTCATGTCTTGACCTTTATATTATAATGTGCCGTCGAGATGCTCTTTGTCTACTACATTCACAACTACCTCAAATACTAGCTGACCAACTTTTACACCAATAAAACACAACCAAAACTAAACAGAGCAAACATATGGATGTGTTTTATCCATCAAGAATCCGGGCAAATACATTATGCCCGGATTCTATGTGGTCTATATGGACTGGAAATAATTTTAGAGGTTTTTTCTTAGGTTTGGATGATTTGAGCCGGTTACGGCATTTTTAGCTGTTCTTGGTAGGTTTTTATCAGTTTTTGATCGGGTTTAGTCGCTTTTGACCAATGCTTGCCTGGGTAAAAGTACTCCTTTTTTCAAGCATCCATTTTCTTAGTTGTGGTCTTGAAACGGAATCATGTATCACATGTTATGACCATTTTTATTCCAACCCACGTTTTCAGATAATTTCAATATAAATTTGTTTTTGTATGTTAGCGATTGTGTTTGGTAATCTATTTCTTGATAGCTCTCAATTTTAATAGAATAAAACATGGAATCAAATATTTCAGAGTCATATAATACATAAGCAAGTTGATCCTACATGAAATGTCAAAAAATACTTGTCCTTCTTTTGCATATTATTCACCTATGTAGGCTTCCTAAGGTTAAACAATATCATTTTTAGGTCAAATAACATGACGTTTTGTTAGAGCACACTCTTGATAGCTCTCAATTTTAATAGAATAAAACATGGAATCAAATATTTCAGAGTCATATAATACATAAGCTAGTTGATCCTACATGAAATGTCAAAAAATACTTGTCCTTCTTTTGCATATTATTTACCTATGTAGGCTTCCCAAGGTTAAACAATATCATTTTTAGGTCAAATAACATGACGTTTTGTTAGAGCACACTCATGTCTTGACCTTTATATTATAATGTGCCGTGGAGATGCTCTTTTTCTACTACATTAATAACTACCTCAAATACTAGCTGACCGACTTTTACACCAATAAAACACAACCAAAACTAAACAGAGCAAACATATGGATGTGTTTTATCCATCAAGAATCCGGGCAAATACATTATGCCCGGATTCTATGTGGTCTATATGGACTGGAAATAATTTTAGAGGTTTTTTCTTAGGTTTGGATGATTTGAGCCGGTTACGGCATTTTTAGCTGTTCTTGGTAGGTTTTTATCAGTTTTTGATCGGGTTTAGTCGCTTTTGACCAATGCTTGCCTGGGTAAAAGTACTCCTTTTTTCAAGCATCCATTTTCTTAGTTGTGGTCTTGAAACGGAATCATGTATCACATGTTATGACCATTTTTATTCCAACCCACGTTTTCAGATAATTTCAATATAAATTTGTTTTTGTATGTTAGCGATTGTGTTTGGTAATCTATTTCTTGATAGCTCTCAATTTTAATAGAATAAAACATGGAATCAAATATTTCAGAGTCATATAATACATAAGCAAGTTGATCCTACATGAAATGTCAAAAAATACTTGTCCTTCTTTTGCATATTATTCACCTATGTAGGCTTCCTAAGGTTAAACAATATCATTTTTAGGTCAAATAACATGACGTTTTGTTAGAGCACACTCTTGATAGCTCTCAATTTTAATAGAATAAAACATGGAATCAAATATTTCAGAGTCATATAATACATAAGCTAGTTGATCCTACATGAAATGTCAAAAAATACTTGTCCTTCTTTTGCATATTATTTACCTATGTAGGCTTCCCAAGGTTAAACAATATCATTTTTAGGTCAAATAACATGACGTTTTGTTAGAGCACACTCATGTCTTGACCTTTATATTATAATGTGCCGTCGAGATGCTCTTTTTCTACTACATTAATAACTACCTCAAATACTAGCTGACCGACTTTTACACCAATAAAACACAACCAAAACTAAACAGAGCAAACATATGGATGTGTTTTATCCATCAAGAATCCGGGCAAATACATTATGCCCGGATTCTATGTGGTCTATATGGACTGGAAATAATTTTAGAGGTTTTTTCTTAGGTTTGGATGATTTGAGCCGGTTACGGCATTTTTAGCTGTTCTTGGTAGGTTTTTATCAGTTTTTGATCGGGTTTAGTCGCTTTTGACCAATGCTTGCCTGGGTAAAAGTACTCCTTTTTTCAAGCATCCATTTTCTTAGTTGTGGTCTTGAAACGGAATCATGTATCACATGTTATGACCATTTTTATTCCAACCCACGTTTTCAGATAATTTCAATATAAATTTGTTTTTGTATGTTAGCGATTGTGTTTGGTAATCTATTTGTTGATAGCTCTCAGTTTTAATAGAATAAAACATGGAATCAAATATTTCAGAGTCATATAATACATAAGCAAGGTGATCCTACATGAAATGTCAAAAAATACTTTTCCTTCTTTTGCATATTATTCACCTATGTAGGCTTCCTAAGGTTAAACAATATCATTTTTAGGTCAAATAACATGACGTTTTGTTAGAGCACACTCTTGATAGCTCTCAATTTTAATAGAATAAAACATGGAATCAAATATTTCAGAGTCATATAATACATAAGCTAGTTGATCCTACATGAAATATCAAAAAATACTTGTCCTTCTTTTGCATATTATTCACCTATGTAGGCTTCCTAAGGTTAAACAATATCATTTTTAGGTCAAATAACATGACGTTTTGTTAGAGCACACTCATGTCTTGACCTTTATATTATAATGTGCCGTCGAGATGCTCTTTGTCTACTACATTCACAACTACCTCAAATACTAGCTGACCAACTTTTACACCAATAAAACACAACCAAAACTAAACAGAGCAAACATATGGATGTGTTTTATCCATCAAGAATCCGGGCAAATACATTATGCCCGGATTCTATGTGGTCTATATGGACTGGAAATAATTTTAGAGGTTTTTTCTTAGGTTTGGATGATTTGAGCCGGTTACGGCATTTTTAGCTGTTCTTGGTAGGTTTTTATCAGTTTTTGATCGGGTTTAGTCGCTTTTGACTAATGCTTGCCTGGGTAAAAGTACTCCTTTTTTCAAGCATCCATTTTCTTAGTTGTGGTCTTGAAACGGAGTCATGTATCACATGTTATGACCATTTTTATTCCAACCCACGTTTTCAGATAATTTCAATATAAATTTGTTTTTGTATGTTAGCGATTGTGTTTGGTAATCTATTTATTGATAGCTCTCAGTTTTAATAGAATAAAACATGGAATCAAATATTTCAGAGTCATATAATACATAAGCAAGTTGATCCTACATGAAATGTCAAAAAATACTTGTCCTTCTTTTGCATATTATTCACCTATGTAGGCTTCCTAAGGTTAAACAATATCATTTTTAGGTCAAATAACATGACGTTTTGTTATAGCACACTCTTGATAGCTCTCAATTTTAATAGAATAAAACATGGAATCAAATATTTCAGAGTCATATAATACATAAGCTAGTTGATCCTACATGAAATATCAAAAAATACTTGTCCTTCTTTTGCATATTATTCACCTATGTAGGCTTCCTAAGGTTAAACAATATCATTTTTAGGTCAAATAACATGACGTTTTGTTAGAGCACACTCATGTCTTGACCTTTATATTATAATGTGCCTTCGAGATGCTCTTTGTCTACTACATTCACAACTACCTCAAATACTAGCTGACCAACTTTTACACCAATAAAACACAACCAAAACTAAACAGAGCAAACATATGGATGTGTTTTATCCATCAAGAATCCGGGCAAATACATTATGCCCGGATTCTATGTGGTCTATATGGACTGGAAATAATTTTAGAGGTTTTTTCTTAGGTTTGGATGATTTGAGCCGGTTACGGCATTTTTAGCTGTTCTTGGTAGGTTTTTATCAGTTTTTGATCGGGTTTAGTCGCTTTTGACTAATGCTTGCCTGGGTAAAAGTACTCCTTTTTTCAAGCATCCATTTTCTTAGTTGTGGTCTTGAAACGGAGTCATGTATCACATGTTATGACCATTTTTATTCCAACCCACGTTTTCAGATAATTTCAATATAAATTTGTTTTTGTATGTTAGCGATTGTGTTTGGTAATCTATTTGTTGATAGCTCTCAGTTTTAATAGAATAAAACATGGAATCAAATATTTCAGAGTCATATAATACATAAGCAAGTTGATCCTACATGAAATGTCAAAAAATACTTGTCCTTCTTTTGCATATTATTCACCTATGTAGGCTTCCTAAGGTTAAAAAATATCATTTTTAGGTCAAATAACATGACGTTTTGTTAGAGCACACTCTTGATAGCTCTCAATTTTAATAGAATAAAACATGGAATCAAATATTTCAGAGTCATATAATACATAAGCTAGTTGATCCTACATGAAATATCAAAAAATACTTGTCCTTCTTTTGCATATTATTCACCTATGTAGGCTTCCTAAGGTTAAACAATATCATTTTTAGGTCAAATAACAAGACGTTTTGTTAGAGCACACTCATGTCTTGACCTTTATATTATAATGTGCCGTCGAGATGCTCTTTGTCTACTACATTCACAACTACCTCAAATACTAGCTGACCAACTTTTACACCAATAAAACACAACCAAAACTAAAAAGAGCAAACATATGGATGTGTTTTATCCATCAAGAATCCGGGCAAATACATTATGCCCGGATTCTATGTGGTCTATATGGACTGGAAATAATTTTAGAGGTTTTTTCTTAGGTTTGGATGATTTGAGCCGGTTACGGCATTTTTAGCTGTTCTTGGTAGGTTTTTATCAGTTTTTGATCGGGTTTAGTCGCTTTTGACCAATGCTTGCCTGGGTAAAAGTACTCCTTTTTTCAAGCATCCATTTTCTTAGTTGTGGTCTTGAAACGGAATCATGTATCACATGTTATGACCATTTTTATTCCAACCCACGTTTTCAGATAATTTCAATATAAATTTGTTTTTGTATGTTAGCGATTGTGTTTGGTAATCTATTTCTTGATAGCTCTCAATTTTAATAGAATAAAACATGGAATCAAATATTTCAGAGTCATATAATACATAAGCAAGTTGATCCTACATGAAATGTCAAAAAATACTTGTCCTTCTTTTGCATATTATTCACCTATGTAGGCTTCCTAAGGTTAAACAATATCATTTTTAGGGCAAATAACATGACGTTTTGTTAGAGCACACTCTTGATAGCTCTCAATTTTAATAGAATAAAACATGGAATCAAATATTTCAGAGTCATATAATACATAAGCTAGTTGATCCTACATGAAATGTCAAAAAATACTTGTCCTTCTTTTGCATATTATTTACCTATGTAGGCTTCCCAAGGTTAAACAATATCATTTTTAGGTCAAATAACATGACGTTTTGTTAGAGCACACTCATGTCTTGACCTTTATATTATAATGTGCCGTGGAGATGCTCTTTTTCTACTACATTAATAACTACCTCAAATACTAGCTGACCGACTTTTACACCAATAAAACACAACCAAAACTAAACAGAGCAAACATATGGATGTGTTTTATCCATCAAGAATCCGGGCAAATACATTATGCCCGGATTCTATGTGGTCTATATGGACTGGAAATAATTTTAGAGGTTTTTTCTTAGGTTTGGATGATTTGAGCCGGTTACGGCATTTTTAGCTGTTCTTGGTAGGTTTTTATCAGTTTTTGATCGGGTTTAGTCGCTTTTGACCAATGCTTGCCTGGGTAAAAGTACTCCTTTTTTCAAGCATCCATTTTCTTAGTTGTGGTCTTGAAACGGAATCATGTATCACATGTTATGACCATTTTTATTCCAACCCACGTTTTCAGATAATTTCAATATAAATTTGTTTTTGTATGTTAGCGATTGTGTTTGGTAATCTATTTCTTGATAGCTCTCAATTTTAATAGAATAAAACATGGAATCAAATATTTCAGAGTCATATAATACATAAGCAAGTTGATCCTACATGAAATGTCAAAAAATACTTGTCCTTCTTTTGCATATTATTCACCTATGTAGGCTTCCTAAGGTTAAACAATATCATTTTTAGGTCAAATAACATGACGTTTTGTTAGAGCACACTCTTGATAGCTCTCAATTTTAATAGAATAAAACATGGAATCAAATATTTCAGAGTCATATAATACATAAGCTAGTTGATCCTACATGAAATGTCAAAAAATACTTGTCCTTCTTTTGCATATTATTTACCTATGTAGGCTTCCCAAGGTTAAACAATATCATTTTTAGGTCAAATAACATGACGTTTTGTTAGAGCACACTCATGTCTTGACCTTTATATTATAATGTGCCGTCGAGATGCTCTTTTTCTACTACATTAATAACTACCTCAAATACTAGCTGACCGACTTTTACACCAATAAAACACAACCAAAACTAAACAGAGCAAACATATGGATGTGTTTTATCCATCAAGAATCCGGGCAAATACATTATGCCCGGATTCTATGTGGTCTATATGGACTGGAAATAATTTTAGAGGTTTTTTCTTAGGTTTGGATGATTTGAGCCGGTTACGGCATTTTTAGCTGTTCTTGGTAGGTTTTTATCAGTTTTTGATCGGGTTTAGTCGCTTTTGACCAATGCTTGCCTGGGTAAAAGTACTCCTTTTTTCAAGCATCCATTTTCTTAGTTGTGGTCTTGAAACGGAATCATGTATCACATGTTATGACCATTTTTATTCCAACCCACGTTTTCAGATAATTTCAATATAAATTTGTTTTTGTATGTTAGCGATTGTGTTTGGTAATCTATTTCTTGATAGCTCTCAATTTTAATAGAATAAAACATGGAATCAAATATTTCAGAGTCATATAATACATAAGCAAGTTGATCCTACATGAAATGTCAAAAAATACTTGTCCTTCTTTTGCATATTATTCACCTATGTAGGCTTCCTAAGGTTAAACAATATCATTTTTAGGTCAAATAACATGACGTTTTGTTAGAGCACACTCTTGATAGCTCTCAATTTTAATAGAATAAAACATGGAATCAAATATTTCAGAGTCATATAATACATAAGCTAGTTGATCCTACATGAAATGTCAAAAAATACTTGTCCTTCTTTTGCATATTATTTACCTATGTAGGCTTCCCAAGGTTAAACAATATCATTTTTAGGTCAAATAACATGACGTTTTGTTAGAGCACACTCATGTCTTGACCTTTATATTATAATGTGCCGTCGAGATGCTCTTTTTCTACTACATTAATAACTACCTCAAATACTAGCTGACCGACTTTTACACCAATAAAACACAACCAAAACTAAACAGAGCAAACATATGGATGTGTTTTATCCATCAAGAATCCGGGCAAATACATTATGCCCGGATTCTATGTGGTCTATATGGACTGGAAATAATTTTAGAGGTTTTTTCTTAGGTTTGGATGATTTAAGCCGGTTACGGCATTTTTAGCTGTTCTTGGTAGGTTTTTATCAGTTTTTGATCGGGTTTAGTCGCTTTTGACCAATGCTTGCCTGGGTAAAAGTACTCCTTTTTTCAAGCATCCATTTTCTTAGTTGTGGTCTTGAAACGGAATCATGTATCACATGTTATGACCATTTTTATTCCAACCCACGTTTTCAGATAATTTCAATATAAATTTGTTTTTGTATGTTAGCGATTGTGTTTGGTAATCTTTTTCTTGATAGCTCTCAATTTTAATAGAATAAAACATGGAATCAAATATTTCAGAGTCATATAATACATAAGCAAGTTGATTCTACATGAAATGTCAAAAAATACTTGTCCTTCTTTTGCATATTATTCACCTATGTAGGCTTCCTAAGGTTAAACAATATCATTTTTAGGTCAAATAACATGACGTTTTGTTAGAGCACACTCTTGATAGCTCTCAATTTTAATAGAATAAAACATGGAATCAAATATTTCAGAGTCATATAATACATAAGCTAGTTGATCCTACATGAAATGTCAAAAAATACTTGTCCTTCTTTTGCATATTATTTACCTATGTAGGCTTCCCAAGGTTAAACAATATCATTTTTAGGTCAAATAACATGACGTTTTGTTAGAGCACACTCATGTCTTGACCTTTATATTATAATGTGCCGTCGAGATGCTCTTTTTCTACTACATTAATAACTACCTCAAATACTAGCTGACCGACTTTTACACCAATAAAACACAACCAAAACTAAACAGAGCAAACATATGGATGTGTTTTATCCATCAAGAATCCGGGCAAATACATTATGCCCGGATTCTATGTGGTCTATATGGACTGGAAATAATTTTAGAGGTTTTTTCTTAGGTTTGGATGATTTGAGCCGGTTACGGCATTTTTAGCTGTTCTTGGTAGGTTTTTATCAGTTTTTGATCGGGTTTAGTCGATTTTGACCAATGCTTGCCTGGGTAAAAGTACTCCTTTTTTCAAGCATCCATTTTCTTAGTTGTGGTCTTGAAACGGAGTCATGTATCACATGTTATGACCATTTTTATTCCAACCCACGTTTTCAGATAATTTCAATATAAATTTGTTTTTGTATGTTAGCGATTGTGTTTGGTAATCTATTTGTTGATAGCTCTCAATTTTAATAGAATAAAACATGGAATCAAATATTTCAGAGTCATATAATACATAAGCAAGTTGATCCTACATGAAATGTCAAAAAATACTTGTCCTTCTTTTGCATATTATTCACCTATGTAGGCTTCCTAAGGTTAAACAATATCATTTTTAGGTCAAATAACATGACGTTTTGTTAGAGCACACTCTTGATAGCTCTCAATTTTAATAGAATAAAACATGGAATCAAATATTTCAGAGTCATATAATACATAAGCTAGTTGATCCTACATGAAATGTCAAAAAATACTTGTCCTTCTTTTGCATATTATTCACCTATGTAGGCTTCCCAAGGTTAAACAATATCATTTTTAGGTCAAATAACATGACGTTTTGTTAGAGCACACTCATGTCTTGACCTTTATATTATAATATGCCGTCGAGATGCTCTTTGTCTACTACATTCACAACTACCTCAAATACTAGCTGACCAACTTTTACACCAATAAAACACAACCAAAACTAAACAGAGCAAACATATGGATGTGTTTTATCCATCAAGAATCCGGGCAAACACATTATGCCCGGATTCTATGTGGTCTATATGGACTGGATATAATTTTAGAGGTTTTTTCTTAGGTTTGGATGATTTGAGCCGGTTACGGCATTTTTAGCTGTTCTTGGTAGGTTTTTATCAGTTTTTGATCGGGTTTAGTCGCTTTTGACCAATGCTTGCCTGGGTAAAAGTACTCCTTTTTTCAAGCATCCATTTTCTTAGTTGTGGTCTTGAAACGGAGTCATGTATCACATGTTATGACCATTTTTATTCCAACCCACGTTTTCAGATAATTTCAATGTAAATTTGTTTTTGTATGTTAGCGATTGTGTTTGGTAATCTATTTGTTGATAGCTCTCAGTTTTAATAGAATAAAACATGGAATCAAATATTTCAGAGTCATATAATACATAAGCTAGTTGATCCTACATGAAATGTCAAAAAATACTTGTCCTTCTTTTGCATATTATTCACCTATGTAGGCTTCCCAAGGTTAAACAATATCATTTTTAGGTCAAATAACATGACGTTTTGTTAGAGCACACTCTTGATAGCTCTCAATTTTAATAGAATAAAACATGGAATCAAATATTTCAGAGTCATATAATACATAAGCTAGTTGATCCTACATGAAATATCAAAAAATACTTGTCCTTCTTTTGCATATTATTCACCTATGTAGGCTTCCCAAGGTTTATACAATATCATTTTTAGGTCAAATAACATGACGTTTTGTTAGAGCACACTCATGTCTTGACCTTTATATTATAATGTGCCGTCGAGATGCTCTTTGTCTACTACATTCACAACTACCTCAAATACTAGCTGACCAACTTTTACACCAATAAAACACAACCAAAACTAAACAGAGCAAACATATGGATGTGTTTTATCCATCAAGAATCCGGGCAAATACATTATGCCCGGATTCTATGTGGTCTATATGGACTGGAAATAATTTTAGAGGTTTTTTCTTAGGTTTGGATGATTTGAGCCGGTTACGGCATTTTTAGCTGTTCTTGGTAGGTTTTTATCAGTTTTTGATCGGGTTTAGTCGCTTTTGACCAATGCTTGCCTGGGTAAAAGTACTCCTTTTTTCAAGCATCCATTTTCTTAGTTGTGGTCTTGAAACGGAGTCATGTATCACATGTTATGACCATTTTTATTCCAACCCACGTTTTTAGATAATTTCAATATAAAATTGTTTTTGTATGTTAGCGATTGTGTTTGGTAATCTATTTGTTGATAGCTCTCAGTTTTAATAGAATAAAACATGGAATCAAATATTTCAGAGTCATATAATACATAAGCAAGTTGATCCTACATGAAATGTCAAAAAATACGTGTCCTTCTTTTGCATATTATTCACCTATGTAGGCTTCCTAAGGTTAAACAATATCATTTTTAGGTCAAATAACATGACGTTTTGTTAGAGCACACTCTTGATAGCTCTCAATTTTAATAGAATAAAACATGGAATCAAATATTTCAGAGTCATATAATACATAAGCTAGTTGATCCTACATGAAATGTCAAAAAATACTTGTCCTTCTTTTGCATATTATTCACCTATGTAGGCTTCCCAAGGTTAAAGAATATCATTTTTAGGTCAAATAACATGACGTTTTGTTAGAGCACACTCATGTCTTGACCTTTATATTATAATGTGCCGTCGAGATGCTCTTTGTCTACTACATTCACAACTACCTCAAATACTAGCTGACCAACTTTTACACCAATAAAACACAACCAAAACTAAACAGAGCAAACATATGGATGTGTTTTATCCATCAAGAATCCGGGCAAACACATTATGCCCGGATTCTATGTGGTCTATATGGACTGGATATAATTTTAGAGGTTTTTTCTTAGGTTTGGATGATTTGAGCCGGTTACGGCATTTTTAGCTGTTCTTGGTAGGTTTTTATCAGTTTTTGATCGGGTTTAGTCGCTTTTGACCAATGCTTGCCTGGGTAAAAGTACTCCTTTTTTCAAGCATCCATTTTCTTAGTTGTGGTCTTGAAACGGAGTCATGTATCACATGTTATGACCATTTTTATTCCAACCCACGTTTTCAGATAATTTCAATGTAAATTTGTTTTTGTATGTTAGCGATTGTGTTTGGTAATCTATTTGTTGATAGCTCTCAGTTTTAATAGAATAAAACATAGAATCAAATATTTCAGAGTCATATAATACATAAGCTAGTTGATCCTACATGAAATGTCAAAAAATACTTGTCCTTCTTTTGCATATTATTCACCTATGTAGGCTTCCCAAGGTTAAACAATATCATTTTTAGGTCAAATAACATGACGTTTTGTTAGAGCACACTCTTGATAGCTCTTAATTTTAATAGAATAAAACATGGAATCAAATATTTCAGAGTCATATAATACATAAGCTAGTTGATCCTACATGAAATATCAAAAAATACTTGTCCTTCTTTTGCATATTATTCACCTATGTAGGCTTCCCAAGGTTTATACAATATCATTTTTAGGTCAAATAACATGACGTTTTGTTAGAGCACACTCATGTCTTGACCTTTATATTATAATGTGCCGTCGAGATGCTCTTTGTCTACTACATTCACAACTACCTCAAATACTAGCTGACCAACTTTTACACCAATAAAACACAACCAAAACTAAACAGAGCAAACATATGGATGTGTTTTATCCATCAAGAATCCGGGCAAATACATTATGCCCAGATTCTATGTGGTCTATATGGACTGGAAATAATTTTAGAGGTTTTTTCTTAGGTTTGGATGATTTGAGCCGGTTACGGCATTTTTAGTTGTTCTTGGTAGGTTTTTATCAGTTTTTGATCGGGTTTAGTCGCTTTTGACCAATGCTTGCCTGGGTAAAAGTACTCCTTTTTTCAAGCATCCATTTTCTTAGTTGTGGTCTTGAAACGGAGTCATGTATCACATGTTATGACCATTTTTATTCCAACCCACGTTTTTAGATAATTTCAATATAAATTTGTTTTTGTATGTTAGCGATTGTGTTTGGTAATCTATTTGTTGATAGCTCTCAGTTTTAATAGAATAAAACATGGAATCAAATATTTCAGAGTCATATAATACATAAGCAAGTTGATCCTACATGAAATGTCAAAAAATACTTGTCCTTCTTTTGCATATTATTCACCTATGTAGGCTTCCTAAGGTTAAACAATATCATTTTTAGGTCAAATAACATGACGTTTTGTTAGAGCACACTCTTGATAGCTCTCAATTTTAATAGAATAAAACATGGAATCAAATATTTCAGAGTCATATAATACATAAGCTAGTTGATCCTACATGAAATGTCAAAAAATACTTGTCCTTCTTTTGCATATTATTCACCTATGTAGGCTTCCCAAGGTTAAACAATATCATTTTTAGGTCAAATAACATGACGTTTTGTTAGAGCACACTCATGTCTTGACCTTTATATTATAATGTGCCGTCGAGATGCTCTTTGTCTACTACATTCACAACTACCTCAAATACTAGCTGACCAACTTTTACACCAATAAAACACAACCAAAACTAAACAGAGCAAACATATGGATGTGTTTTATCCATCAAGAATCTGGGCAAACACATTATGCCCGGATTCTATGTGGTCTATATGGACTGGATATAATTTTAGAGGTTTTTTCTTAGGTTTGGATGATTTGAGCCGGTTACGGCATTTTTAGCTGTTCTTGGTAGGTTTTTATCAGTTTTTGATCGGGTTTAGTCTCTTTTGACCAATGCTTGCCTGGGTAAAAGTACTCCTTTTTTCAAGCATCCATTTTCTTAGTTGTGGTCTTGAAACGGAGTCATGTATCACATGTTATGACCATTTTTATTCCAACCCACGTTTTCAGATAATTTCAATGTAAATTTGTTTTTGTATGTTAGCGATTGTGTTTGGTAATCTATTTGTTGATAGCTCTCAGTTTTAATAGAATAAAACATGGAATCAAATATTTCAGAGTCATATAATACATAAGCTAGTTGATCCTACATGAAATGTCAAAAAATACTTGTCCTTCTTTTGCATATTATTCACCTATGTAGGCTTCCCAAGGTTAAACAATATCATTTTTAGGTCAAATAACATGACGTTTTGTTAGAGCACACTCTTGATAGCTCTTAATTTTAATAGAATAAAACATGGAATCAAATATTTCAGAGTCATATAATACATAAGCTAGTTGATCCTACATGAAATATCAAAAAATACTTGTCCTTCTTTTGCATATTATTCACCTATGTAGGCTTCCCAAGGTTTATACAATATCATTTTTAGGTCAAATAACATGACGTTTTGTTAGAGCACACTCATGTCTTGACCTTTATATTATAATGTGCCGTCGAGATGCTCTTTGTCTACTACATTCACAACTACCTCAAATACTAGCTGACCAACTTTTACACCAATAAAACACAACCAAAACTAAACAGAGCAAACATATGGATGTGTTTTATCCATCAAGAATCCGGGCAAATACATTATGCCCGGATTCTATGTGGTCTATATGGACTGGAAATAATTTTAGAGGTTTTTTCTTAGGTTTGGATGATTTGAGCCGGTTACGGCATTTTTAGCTGTTCTTGGTAGGTTTTTATCAGTTTTTGATCGGGTTTAGTCGCTTTTGACCAATGCTTGCCTGGGTAAAAGTACTCCTTTTTTCAAGCATCCATTTTCTTAGTTGTGGTCTTGAAACGGAGTCATGTATCACATGTTATGACCATTTTTATTCCAACCCACGTTTTCAGATAATTTCAATATAAATTTGTTTTTGTATGTTAGCGATTGTGTTTGGTAATCTATTTGTTGATAGCTCTCAGTTTTAATAGAATAAAACATGGAATCAAATATTTCAGAGTCATATAATACATAAGCAAGTTGATCCTACATGAAATGTCAAAAAATACTTGTCCTTCTTTTGCATATTATTCACCTATGTAGGCTTCCTAAGGTTAAACAATATCATTTTTAGGTCAAATAACATGACGTTTTGTTAGAGCACACTCTTGATAGCTCTCAATTTTAATAGAATAAAACATGGAATCAAATATTTCAGAGTCATATAATACATAAGCTAGTTGATCCTACATGAAATGTCAAAAAAAACTTGTCCTTCTTTTGCATATTATTCACCTATGTAGGCTTCCCAAGGTTAAACAATATCAATTTTAGGTCAAATAACATGACGTTTTGTTAGAGCACACTCATATCTTGACCTTTATATTATAATGTGCCGTCGAGATGCTCTTTGTCAACTACATTCACAACTACCTCAAATACTAGCTGACCAACTTTTACACCAATAAAACACAACCAAAACTAAACAGAGCAAACATATGGATGTGTTTTATCCATCAAGAATCCGGGCAAACACATTATGCCCGGATTCTATGTGGTCTATATGGACTGGATATAATTTTAGAGGTTTTTTCTTAGGTTTGGATGATTTGAGCCGGTTACGGCATTTTTAGCTGTTCTTGGTAGGTTTTTATCAGTTTTTGATCGGGTTTAGTCGCTTTTGACCAATGCTTGCCTGGGTAAAAGTACTCCTTTTTTCAAGCATCCATTTTCTTAGTTGTGGTCTTGAAACGGAGTCATGTATCACATGTTATGACCATTTTTATTCCAACCCACGTTTTCAGATAATTTCAATGTAAATTTGTTTTTGTATGTTAGCGATTGTGTTTGGTAATCTATTTGTTGATAGCTCTCAGTTTTAATAGAATAAAACATGGAATCAAATATTTCAGAGTCATATAATACATAAGCTAGTTGATCCTACATGAAATGTCAAAAAATACTTGTCCTTCTTTTGCATATTATTCACCTATGTAGGCTTCCCAAGGTTAAACAATATCATTTTTAGGTCAAATAACATGACGTTTTGTTAGAGCACACTCTTGATAGCTCTTAATTTTAATAGAATAAAACATGGAATCAAATATTTCAGAGTCATATAATACATAAGCTAGTTGATCCTACATGAAATATCAAAAAATACTTGTCCTTCTTTTGCATATTATTCACCTATGTAGGCTTCCCAAGGTTTATACAATATCATTTTTAGGTCAAATAACATGACGTTTTGTTAGAGCACACTCATATCTTGACCTTTATATTATAATGTGCCGTCGAGATGCTCTTTGTCTACTACATTCACAACTACCTCAAATACTAGCTGACCAACTTTTACACCAATAAAACACAACCAAAACTAAACAGAGCAAACATATGGATGTGTTTTATCCATCAAGAATCCAGGCAAATACATTATGCCCGGATTCTATGTGGTCTATATGGACTGGAAATAATTTTAGAGGTTTTTTCTTAGGTTTGGATGATTTGAGCCGGTTACGGCATTTTTAGCTGTTCTTGGTAGGTTTTTATCAGTTTTTGATCGGGTTTAGTCGCTTTTGACCAATGCTTGCCTAGGTAAAAGTACTCCTTTTTTCAAGCATCCATTTTCTTAGTTGTGGTCTTGAAACGGAGTCATGTATCACATGTTATGACCATTTTTATTCCAACCCACGTTTTCAGATAATTTCAATATAAATTTGTTTTTGTATGTTAGCGATTGTGTTTGGTAATCTATTTGTTGATAGCTCTCAGTTTTAATAGAATAAAACATGGAATCAAATATTTCAGAGTCATATAATACATAAGCAAGTTGATCCTACATGAAATGTCAAAAAATACTTGTCCTTCTTTTGCATATTATTCACCTATGTAGGCTTCCTAAGGTTAAACAATATCATTTTTAGGTCAAATAACATGACGTTTTGTTAGAGCACACTCTTGATAGCTCTCAATTTTAATAGAATAAAACATGGAATCAAATATTTCAGAGTCATATAATACATAAGCTAGTTGATCCTACATGAAATGTCAAAAAAAACTTGTCCTTCTTTTGCATATTATTCACCTATGTAGGCTTCCCAAGGTTAAACAATATCATTTTTAGGTCAAATAACATGAAGTTTTGTTAGAGCACACTCATGTCTTGACCTTTATATTATAATGTGCCGTCGAGATGCTCTTTGTCTACTACATTCACAACTACCTCAAATACTAGCTGACCAACTTTTACACCAATAAAACACAACCAAAACTAAACAGAGCAAACATATGGATGTGTTTTATCCATCAAGAATCCGGGCAAACACATTATGCCCGGATTCTATGTGGTCTATATGGACTGGATATAATTTTAGAGGTTTTTTCTTAGGTTTGGATGATTTGAGCCGGTTACGGCATTTTTAGCTGTTCTTGGTAGGTTTTTATCAGTTTTTGATCGGGTTTAGTCGCTTTTGCCAATGCTTGCCTGGGTAAAAGTACTCCTTTTTTCAAGCATCCATTTTCTTAGTTGTGGTCTTGAAACGGAGTCATGTATCACATGTTATGACCATTTTTATTCCAACCCACGTTTTCAGATAATTTCAATGTAAATTTGTTTTTGTATGTTAGCGATTGTGTTTGGTAATCTATTTGTTGATAGCTCTCAGTTTTAATAGAATAAAACATGGAATCAAATATTTCAGAGTTATATAATACATAAGCTAGTTGATCCTACATGAAATGTCAAAAAATACTTGTCCTTCTTTTGCATATTATTCACCTATGTAGGCTTCCCAAGGTTAAACAATATCATTTTTAGGTCAAATAACATGACGTTTTGTTAGAGCACACTCTTGATAGCTCTCAATTTTAATAGAATAAAACATGGAATCAAATATTTCAGAGTCATATAATACATAAGCTAGTTGATCCTACATGAAATATCAAAAAATACTTGTCCTTCTTTTGCATATTATTCACCTATGTAGGCTTCCCAAGGTTTATACAATATCATTTTTAGGTCAAATAACATGACGTTTTGTTAGAGCACACTCATGTCTTGACCTTTATATTATAATGTGCCGTCGAGATGCTCTTTGTCTACTACATTCACAACTACCTCAAATACTAGCTGACCAACTTTTACACCAATAAAACACAACCAAAACTAAACAGAGCAAACATATGGATGTGTTTTATCCATCAAGAATCCGGGCAAATACATTATGCCCGGATACTATGTGGTCTATATGGACTGGAAATAATTTTAGAGGTTTTTTCTTAGGTTTGGATGATTTGAGCCGGTTACGGCATTTTTAGCTGTTCTTGGTAGGTTTTTATCAGTTTTTGATCGGGTTTAGTCGCTTTTGACCAATGCTTGCCTGGGTAAAAGTACTCCTTTTTTCAAGCATCCATTTTCTTAGTTGTGGTCTTGAAACGGAGTCATGTATCACATGTTATGACCATTTTTATTCCAACCCACGTTTTCAGATAATTTCAATGTAAATTTGTTTTTGTATGTTAGCGATTGTGTTTGGTAATCTATTTGTTGATAGCTCTCAGTTTTAATAGAATAAAACATGGAATCAAATATTTCAGAGTTATATAATACATAAGCTAGTTGATCCTACATGAAATGTCAAAAAATACTTGTCCTTCTTTTGCATATTATTCACCTATGTAGGCTTCCCAAGGTTAAACAATATCATTTTTAGGTCAAATAACATGACGTTTTGTTAGAGCACACTCTTGATAGCTCTCAATTTTAATAGAATAAAACATGGAATCAAATATTTCAGAGTCATATAATACATAAGCTAGTTGATCCTACATGAAATATCAAAAAATACTTGTCCTTCTTTTGCATATTATTCACCTATGTAGGCTTCCCAAGGTTTATACAATATCATTTTTAGGTCAAATAACATGACGTTTTGTTAGAGCACACTCATGTCTTGACCTTTATATTATAATGTGCCGTCGAGATGCTCTTTGTCTACTACATTCACAACTACCTCAAATACTAGCTGACCAACTTTTACACCAATAAAACACAACCAAAACTAAACAGAGCAAACATATGGATGTGTTTTATCCATCAAGAATCCGGGCAAATACATTATGCCCGGATACTATGTGGTCTATATGGACTGGAAATAATTTTAGAGGTTTTTTCTTAGGTTTGGATGATTTGAGCCGGTTACGGCATTTTTAGCTGTTCTTGGTAGGTTTTTATCAGTTTTTGATCGGGTTTAGTCGCTTTTGACCAATGCTTGCCTGGGTAAAAGTACTCCTTTTTTCAAGCATCCATTTTCTTAGTTGTGGTCTTGAAACGGAGTCATGTATCACATGTTATGACCATTTTTATTCCAACCCACGTTTTCAGATAATTTCAATATAAATTTGTTTTTGTATGTTAGCAATTGTGTTTGGTAATCTATTTGTTGATAGCTCTCAGTTTTAATAGAATAAAACATGGAATCAAATATTTCAGAGTCATATAATACATAAGCAAGTTGATCCTACATGAAATGTCAAAAAATACTTGTCCTTCTTTTGCATATTATTCACCTATGTAGGCTTCCTAAGGTTAAACAATATCATTTTTAGGTCAAATAACATGACGTTTTGTTAGAGCACACTCTTGATAGCTCTCAATTTTAATAGAATAAAACATGGAATCAAATATTTCAGAGTCATATAATACATAAGCTAGTTGATCCTACATGAAATATCAAAAAATACTTGTTCTTCTTTTGCATATTATTCACCTATGTAGGCTTCCTAAGGTTAAACAATATCATTTTTAGGTCAAATAACATGACGTTTTGTTAGAGCACACTCATGTCTTGACCTTTATATTATAATGTGCCGTCGAGATGCTCTTTGTCTACTACATTCACAACTACCTCAAATACTAGCTGACCAACTTTTACACCAATAAAACACAACCAAAACTAAACAGAGCAAACATATGGATGTGTTTTATCCATCAAGAATCCGGGCAAATACATTATGCCCGGATTCTATGTGGTCTATATGGACTGGAAATAATTTTAGAGGTTTTTTCTTAGGTTTGGATGATGTGAGCCGGTTACGGCATTTTTAGCTGTTCTTGGTAGGTTTTTATCAGTTTTTGATCGGGTTTAGTCGCTTTTGACCAATGCTTGCCTGAGTAAAAGTACTCCTTTTTTCAAGCATCCATTTTCTTAGTTGTGGTCTTGAAACGGAGTCATGTATCACATGTTATGACCATTTTTATTCCAACCCACGTTTTCAGATAATTTCAATATAAATTTTTTTTTGTATGTTAGCGATTGTGTTTGGTAATCTATTTGTTGATAGCTCTCAATTTTAATAGAATAAAACATGGAATCAAATATTTCAGAGTCATATAATACATAAGCAAGTTGATCCTACATGAAATGTCAAAAAATACTTGTCCTTCTTTTGCATATTATTCACCTATGTAGGCTTCCTAAGGTTAAACAATATCATTTTTAGGTCAAATAACATGACGTTTTGTTAGAGCACACTCTTGATAGCTCTCAATTTTAATAGAATAAAACATGGAATCAAATATTTTAGAGTCATATAATACATAAGCTAGTTGATCCTACATGAAATGTCAAAAAATACTTGTCCTTCTTTTGCATATTATTCACCTATGTAGGCTTCCCAAGGTTAAACAATATCATTTTTAGGTCAAATAACATGACGTTTTGTTAGAGCACACTCATGTCTTGACCTTTATACTATAATGTACCGTCGAGATGCTCTTTGTCTACTACATTCACAACTACCTCAAATACTAGCTGACCAACTTTTACACCAATAAAACACAACCAAAACTAAATAGAGCAAACATATGGATGTGTTTTATCCATCAAGAATCCGGGCAAATAAATTATGCCCGGATTCTATGTGGTCTATATGGATTGGAAATAATTTTAGAGGTTTTTTTCTTAGGATTGGATGTGTTTTATCCATCAAGAATCCGGGCAAACACATTATGCCCGGATTCTATGTGGTCTATATGGACTGGATATAGTTTTAGAGGTTTTTTCTTAGGTTTGGATGATTTGAGCCGGTTACGGCATTTTTAGCTGTTCTTGGTAGGTTTTTATCAGTTTTTGATCGGGTTTAGTCGCTTTTGCCAATGCTTGCCTGGGTAAAAGTACTCCTTTTTTCAAGCATCCATTTTCTTAGTTGTGGTCTTGAAACGGAGTCATGTATCACATGTTATGACCATTTTTATTCCAACCCACGTTTTCAGATAATTTCAATGTAAATTTGTTTTTGTATGTTAGCGATTGTGTTTGGTAATCTATTTGTTGATAGCTCTCAGTTTTAATAGAATAAAACATGGAATCAAATATTTCAGAGTTATATAATACATAAGCTAGTTGATCCTACATGAAATGTCAAAAAATACTTGTCCTTCTTTTTCATATTATTCACCTATGTAGGCTTCCCAAGGTTAAACAATATCATTTTTAGGTCAAATAACATGACGTTTTGTTAGAGCACACTCTTGATAGCTCTCAATTTTAATAGAATAAAACATGGAATCAAATATTTCAGAGTCATATAATACATAAGCTAGTTGATCCTACATGAAATATCAAAAAATACTTGTCCTTCTTTTGCATATTATTCACCTATGTAGGCTTCCCAAGGTTTATACAATATCATTTTTAGGTCAAATAACATGACGTTTTGTTAGAGCACACTCATGTCTTGACCTTTATATTATAATGTGCCGTCGAGATGCTCTTTGTCTACTACATTCACAACTACCTCAAATACTAGCTGACCAACTTTTACACCAATAAAACACAACCAAAACTAAACAGAGCAAACATATGGATGTGTTTTATCCATCAAGAATCCGGGCAAATACATTATGCCCGGATTCTATGTGGTCTATATGGACTGGAAATAATTTTAGAGGTTTTTTCTTAGGTTTAGATGATTTGAGCCGGTTACGGCATTTTTAGCTGTTCTTGGTAGGTTTTTATCAGTTTTTGATCGGGTTTAGTCGCTTTTGACCAATGCTTGCCTGGGTAAAAGTACTCCTTTTTTCAAGCATCCATTTTCTTAGTTGTGGTCTTGAAACGGAGTCATGTATCACATGTTATGACCATTTTTATTCCAACCCACGTTTTCAGATAATTTCAATATAAATTTTTTTTTGTATGTTAGCGATTGTGTTTGGTAATCTATTTGTTGATAGCTCTCAGTTTTAATAGAATAAAACATGGAATCAAATATTTCAGAGTCATATAATACATAAGCAAGTTGATCCTACATGAAATGTCAAAAAATACTTGTCCTTCTTTTGCATATTATTCACCTATGTAGGCTTCCTAAGGTTAAACAATATCATTTTTAGGTCAAATAACATGACGTTTTGTTAGAGCACACTCTTGATAGCTCTCAATTTTAATAGAATAAAACATGAAATCAAATATTTCAGAGTCATATAATACATAAGCTAGTTGATCCTACATGAAATATCAAAAAATACTTGTTCTTCTTTTGCATATTATTCACCTATGTAGGCTTCCTAAGGTTAAACAATATCATTTTTAGGTCAAATAACATGATGTTTTGTTAGAGCACACTCATGTCTTGACCTTTATATTATAATGTGCCGTCGAGATGCTCTTTGTCTACTACATTTACAACTACCTCAAATACTAGCTGACCAACTTTTACACCAATAAAACACAACCAAAACTAAACAGAGCAAACATATGGATGTGTTTTATCCATCAAGAATCCGGGCAAATACATTATGCCCGGATTCTATGTGGTCTATATGGACTGGAAATAATTTAGAGGTTTTTTCTTAGGTTTGGATGATGTG
>JANFOE010002143.1:0-32500 GCA_025667525.1 Glebionis coronaria
ACCGGAAAATAAGAGGTTACGGACAGATCTTAGGAACCAGTGGCTTACCAATGATTTGTCGAAAAAAACACCACTACCATCTGGTACATCATCTTGAACGGAGAACCGCCATTTTCTAAAAATGGTGACAAAGAAATCGCTCGCCGGAGAAACGTTTTCTTTTGAACAGAAGGGTCTCTCACCCAGATTCCGACAACGATAGGATGTGGAGGCAAGTGGTAATTGGGGGTTTTTCTTAGATCTAGAATTTTTTAATGAAGTTAGAGAGAGATGTATACATTGATTGTGTTGGTGATAGTTTTTCTTTTTAAAATGATACTCAAAGAGACACATTTGATATTAATGTGATGATAATTACATGAACAAAAAGGAATACGTATTAAGTGAAGAAAAAATGAGTATGTTATAATTCCTAGGATACCCTTTACTGTTATTATTAATTTTCTTTTATATTAAAGTCATAAAATCCACTTGTCAACATATTATTGGTGCCTATTATAATGTACTATAAGGTGTGACGCACTTGAACGCAAATCTATACGCATATATATATATATATATATATATATATATATATATATATATATATATATATATATATATATATATATATGTATATATATATGTATATATATATATATATATATATATATATATATATATATATATATATATATATATATATATATATATATATATATATATATATAATATATATATATATATATATATACATATATATATACCGGGCGTGCTTGAACCATCTACCATGGGGGAGCTAATGCACAGGGAAGAAGCTTAGATAAGAGAATACGTTTCGCTTTTTTTGTCGAAAGCTCGACCAACGAGAAAAAGTTTTTGGCCGAAGACAAAAAGTTGACCCACTTCATTCGCTGGTCGAATCATCCTCGCTTCGCGGGAACAACAAAAACCACCATCTCGCTCTATATATATATATGTATATGTATATATATATATATATATATATATATATATATATATATATATATATATATATATATATATATATATATATATATATATATATATATATATATATATATATATATATATATATATATATATATATATATATATATATATATATATATATATATATATATATATATATATATATATATATATATATATATATATATATATATATATATATATATATATATATATATATACTAGCCGAGTACCCGCGCCTAACGACAGCTGTGTCGACTTTCGCTAATATTTTTCGCGGCGAATACATGTTTTTTAAGAAAACTGGTATTTGTAACGTTTGGGAGTCATTCCTAAAGAACCGCTTTTCTAGTGGCAAGGTTGCATTGTTTTCTCGATAGCATCGATATGTGCGAGATTGAATCCGTCGATACGTTTGTGATACTCTTCCTTTTCAAAAGCGTTTTAAATTACACAGTTTGATTGAAAGATAAAAATTCATTAGGTGTTTTAATTTTATTCAAGGTTTTACATAGCGTGAAATGTAACGTGACTGCATGGTCAAGCTGTTTAATGACAACTTATCATGATTTTTCACTTATCGTCTCACTTCAATCCTTAAGTTCAATCCTTTGTCTATTACGTGACATGGAGTTCAAGACTCACGCTTTTACAAATCTTTTGCGAGTTTTTTAGAACTTACGTTTCATCGTCTCATAATGAGTGGTAACTTGTATATAATCGTGGACATTTAATTTGACATATATATACATAATATAAATGTCTTATCAATTATTCTGTTACAAAACAAAATAGTTTGTAAGATTAGCATTATACTACTCCCACCCTCTTAAACGTAGTATTCATTTTTCATTTTATAATGTTCAAAAATATGTCATTTTGTTCTTCTCCAAACAAAAAAGAAAATTTAAGAGAAAAGGGTTCCACGACGAAGCCTTCTCGTCGAGCTTACGTGTATGGCTCGCCGAGCCTCGCCACACCAAAACCGGACCGGACCGGACTGAACAATTTCGGTCCGGTCCTCGGTCCGAGGTTTTGGACGAATTCGGTCTTCGGTCCGGTCCGGTCTTTCCAAAATTTCGACGATTATACCTAATTGGACCGCACCGGACCATTTCGGTCCGGTATCGGTCCGGGGTTTCAGACCATTTTTGTTCTCAGTCCGGTCCAGTCTTGGCCTGTCCGGTCCGGTCCTGGACCGATGCTCAGCCTTAGTGTGTATTGTGTGTGTTTGGCGAAGAAGACCAGCAGATCCAGTCCCAAATCTTTTTTTTTTTAATATAACTATTATATTTACAATATTTACTTTTGTGGTTTAATGTTTATCATACTTAGGTTTAATTTTTATAATTTTTTAGAATCTTTTTAACTTAAGATTGTATTTTTATTTTGTAATGTATTTTAATTTAAGTATTAATAATTTTAATTTGAATAGAATACATTTAAATTTGTGTGAAAATAAAAAAATAAAAAATAAAAGATAGCGGTAGGCCCAAATGATGAGGAGTTGGATCTGTTGTGAGTAAAAGGATATTTTTGTTAGTTGTATTTGTGTGACGCTGAGTTGGCATAGTAGACAAAATTTCGAAGAGTTATCTAGTCATGATACCCCTCTCTCTAATTAGTGAGTATAGCCATGATATTATTGGCATCCTAACCCACTTAGATCGAATTTAAAATAATAGTCCTAATAGTTATAACTCATAAGTCCTTCGTTCAAAAAAATACCATCATAAGTCATAACCATGATATTTTTTTTAGCAAAAACCATGATATTAGATGCTCATATTTTTTTTAAACAATGTCTTAAATTCTTTACTCTTATTATATCCATTTCAAAACATAGATTCAAAAACGTTACAATTTTACTTTCAAATAAAATATTTAGTTATTTGTCATATTTAGCTGGAGTATTTGTCATACAACTTTTTCGTTGATATCGTAAAAAGTGTTCAAACATTGGGAACCCACACCAATCCATAAAAGTCAAAGTCTTCAAAATCACATATCACCTTTTCAGTGCTTTTGGTGAATCTAGATGATTTAATAATAAAAAAGATGCACATCTATCGAAAGGTGATAATTTTAAAGATTTAAATTTTAAAAATCAATTTCAAATTTTCGAATACTGAAATTTTAAAATTTTCACATTCAAAAGCACTAAAATTTTCACTTCGAAATTTTTAAATCGAAAACATTCAAAAAATTTCAAATTTTCGAATACTGAATATTTAAAATTTTCACATTTCAAACACTATTACTTTTTCAGTCTGAAATTGAAAATTTTGAATTCTTAGAAACTTGAAAAATATTTGTATTTTTTGATTGTTGATTCTCAAACTTTGCTAAATATTTTCACAATGAAAAAATTAAAAGATAATCATATTTTATCATCATTACAATTATAAAAGAAAATATATATTTTCACCAAAACACAAATCGGACGTCTTAACAACTTTTCATTGAAAAAATTTAACAAATTTGACGCAAATTTTATCGGCCAGAAAGAAATAGTTATCAAATAATACGATCAATTCATTTGCAAAAGTTTACCAACCAAAATTTTTAGATAACGTAATACCAATAGCACTTGCAAAGAGAGGGACAACAAAAACAAAAAATTGTTAACCAAACATACCGCAAATTTTTATTTTAAGAAACAATTTTAGAAAAAAAAACCCATAAATCAAAACATATCTCTGTTTGAAAACTACGAAGTCAACAAATAACGCAGCGACATCCAGATCTGAAAAAAAAAATATGATTAAAAAAACATAACAAAGAGTGGAATACCTCGGTTAAAAAAATGTGGTTTTATAACTGGGAATAAATATACATGTATAAGAAACAAAAATGAAATGAATTAAAAATACAGATCTAATCTATTAACAACCTTCGAGCGTTATATCAGCGACAACAACTTCCAGCGTGACATAAGCGACAACATGCAGTAGATGAAAAACGCATATTAGTTGTTATAAAAACTTAGATCTATCCAAAAAAATTATGGATATAGAGAACAAACCTTCTGGCGTTATCAATACGGCTACAACAACTTTCCGGCTAGACGACGGTGGTAAAGGTGGTTGACAGCTGTTACAGAAAACCGCAAAAATATTATAAAACTCATATCTAAAAGTTATATATGTTAGATCTAAAAAAATTCCAAGGCTTGATAACCGGGGGTCGGGTTTGCCTTGGTGGTCGGAATTTCTTGTTTAGGATTCTGGGAGGTGGGTTTTGGCATAGGACATGTCCGACAGGGTAGTGAGATCCAGCGTGGTATTGAGATACGGTCATGGTGGTGACGGGTTTCTGTTTTGATAGGAGTTATGGAAGGAGGATTTGGTTACATGGGAGATGAAAGCTTTTTTTTGTATGTATGTTTGTTTGGAAGGGGGTGTGTGGTGTGTGAGTTAAAAATAAGAGTGTGTGGTGTGTGTGTGTTAAAGATGAGTATTTGTTTGGATGGTGGATTTATTTGGTTTTATTGGTTTGGAAGATTTTTGGATACGATTTTGGTTTGGTGTGTGTAAATTTAGGGTTAGAGGTAGGTATGGAAGTCTGAATCTTAAAATGGAGGATTGGATTTTGGTTAGGGATATGCATGTTTTATAAGGAAGTATAGATATACACACACACATATATATATATATATATATATATATATATATATATATATATATATATATATATATATATATATATATATATATATATATATATATATATATATATATATATATATATATATATAT
Source organism: Glebionis coronaria (assembly GCA_025667525.1). NCBI lineage: Eukaryota > Viridiplantae > Streptophyta > Magnoliopsida > Asterales > Asteraceae > Glebionis > Glebionis coronaria. The sequence continues at coordinate 4,731 of JANFOE010002143.1, forward strand.
ATATATATATATATATATACATATATCTATATCTATATATATATATATATATATATATATATATATATATATATATATATATATATATATATATATATATATATATATATATATATATATATATATATATATATATATATATATATATATATATATATATATTTATATACACATATATATATATATATATAGAGATGGGATCGATAGAAAACTTCATCTCGGTGGAAAACTTAGAAAACCTCCTTCCAACCATTGGATCAAAGCTCCTTCCCCTCCTTTTTTTAATTCTAAAGTCCATGGGTCCCTTTGTCATTTCTTTATTTTCTAGGGGCTGTTTCTGTATTTCTTTAAATTTCTTATGTGTCTGGTTGATGTTTTCACTTTCTTTTTGCTATTAACGTTTCTTTGATATTTGTGATCAGTAACATTTTTCTAGTCACACTTTTTATGTTTTAGAACATGTTCGGTTATATCCATCTATTTTTTTGGATATTTTATTAGTAACGAATTTTTAACCGTATTTGCTTTTAAAATAACAAATCTAAATTCATTAACACACAGTTTTAATCTAAATCATAACTAACAAAGGCTCCATAAACAAGTCTTTTCACTAACAATGCACATATTACAAATATGAACAAAAAGTCTAAAAATACTATCATGAACTCATAATATAAAAAAACTATCATGAACTCAAAATTTAGAACTAAATCTGATCCAAAACCGACCCGGACCGGAAATAGTCTTTCAATATACAGTGCCAAAGGCCCCATCGTAGACGGATACCTCTTAATCTCATCCAATTATAACACGAGGAACTTTGACCAAATAAAGCTCACCCGTATTGTATATGATTCCATCTTCAAGCAACTTTGTGATGCTGAAGAAAAATCCATGTCTGTAGCTGCTTCTGACCAGAAGACTACCGTTTTGTCTTCATCTTCTCTGCGACTCTAGAAAGCCCAATCCATACAATAGTCGGCAACAAGAATGTAACTTTGAAACCACCATTTCTGTTGAGGGTTTCTATGGTTAACCTTTAGGCATGACTTACAAAGATAGAATCTGATAGCTTAACCAAATCATTCCTGTCTTTTGCAGATTCCACACTATCTAAGAGTTATACAAGACTTTCAGTAACTAAGTTGCGAGTGAAATCTGTATTAATGAATGTCACTCTGACATCATGGTTGGCTAACCTTTCCATAAGCTCCATCATTGGAATAACATGAAGGGATAAGGTACAAGAAGAGCGTGCGGCTTTCCCATCTCCATTCTTCAAATAAACCGCCACCCATAAGCAACTTACACTGTTCAACAAGAAAAACCAGCATACTTAGAGATATTAGCACATATGACGCGCCGTAAGTTTTCAGACCAACTATTAATACCAGTTGCCATTTGAGAGAATATCCGCAAACATAAAACCATTATCATGCTCATAACTCCTATAAGCAACAACATAGAGGAAAAGAAAAGTGTCCAAGTTAAACAAATTGTCACTTGATCTATACCCTTATAAAATCAAATCTGGTGCAAAAATTGCATGGAAATCTTCACATTCATTATATTCAACGAAGAAGACCTTGTTCCAAATAAAATAGTCCTCGTGATGCACTTATTAAATTTGAAATAAGGCAATACCATAGATGGCAATTATCGGTATTCATATTAGCCTTCTAGAAGTCCTTAATATGAACCCAGTTGATCAATGTTGAAGATATTGGCGACAGCTGAATTACAATCCCATCGTCAAGTATGACACAAAACAAGTTAAACCAAAGACTAGAAACATCAAGAAAATCAACCCAATCTAAACGTTTTAAAGATCCCATTATATATGTCACATTTCAGGGCAAAGAAGCCTAAACATCTTCCTTTTTATCCACACATCGACTACTAACAGTGATAGACAAGAGCTGTTGAAATAAAAAGGTCATGTTATTTGGATTACTGGTCTAAGATGTTACGATTTAAATGCACTAATATGACTAAACAGATGCCCTGAACATGCAAATGGATGCACTAATACGTCTAAACAAATGCACTAATATTCTTTTATATTAGAAACCATATAATTTCTCTAAATATATTCCTTAAGCTTCAAATGACATAAAAACGGCATAAATCAACTCACATTCCTGTTACACACATCTCACAAATCCAATACACTAATCTAAGTTTATTACGACCTTATTTGTTTCATGTTTCAGTAGCTAAGTACGTAAAACCCATATATAAGCATGCCTAAATTATTTCCCAAGGAATCATTCCTACATTAATAAGAAACATTAGTAGCACATACCTGGCTTGAGGATGTAACACCATAAACTGCGTGCACATCCAGTTGGTATGTATGTTGACTGGACTGCATAGGAAGTCCCTAAAATTTCCTTTCATCATCTGCAACAGAAGTCAACAGAGGCCTTGCACCCATGTTACTTGCTATTTGCTGACAATTAGAGTTAGCCTTGGCTAAATCCATATCTGGCTTCAACAATTTAGTATGTTCCAGTAATGATAATGCTATGAAAAACTCATTGCTATGAAAAGCATGTCATGCATCATGTTATTTCTTCGTGCTTATTCCTCCTACATAAAAAACCAATATAATGGAACCATCAGAAACAAGAGATCCATATTGGATCCATACAAAAATCAAGGGATGCAATTGTAGATTAAAATATATCAAAATTGACGAAGAAATCTTTTGTTTTAAATTATCTATGAACATTCTTGCTTAATGTGACCTGTTACGATGAGTTGCCTATTGTTGTATGATTTGAGGAAAAACATAAATCTAGCCTTGAACTAATATACTTAGATTCATCAATCCTCATCCGGGGTTAAAGTTGTTACAGTATAATGATCCCAAAGAAGAAAGCGAGTAATAACTAAAATTTCAAACCAGAAATGAACATATCATTTACTTCTAGCAGTTCAAAAGGTTTCAGTTACCCATCAGCAAAAGGAAAACTAAAATTTGTTAACCTTCTATTGAGTTTTGGATCATATGGCCGACCTTACTACAAGACTCAAGGCTGTTATTTCTTCCTCCACCTCTTGGACTTTTTTATTCTCAATTACTAATGATGTAAATGTAACAAAGTTTTTTATTCATAACGACATAGAGCTTCAAAGATAACGGGAGGCATATTCACAACAGTGAGCAACATGTCATAAACTAACTATTAGATAAACAGATGCACTAAAATATACAACCGATGCATTAAATAAACACACAAATTGATGCCTTAATATAATATTAGAATAGATCCATTAAATAACAAACAAATTGATGCCTTAATATAATATTAGAATAGATGCATCATCATTAAACAAATCATCATCGTAATCCTAAAAAAGAAACACAGTATGATTAATTTTAACAAGCTAGATACCCTTACACATGAACACATAACATCAAGTACCAAGCATACGAGCGAGATGGTAAATGGAACCTACTATTTATAACATCAATTTCATGAAGAGTGACGCAATACATGACTACTTTACTCTTTTGCAACTCTCCATCCGGACATTGTACAAACTTCGTTTGTGGTCCAATTGCATCATAATCTATCGACCTAAAAAGCGACCTCCCAAGTTTAGTTATTTTCCTATAATACTTATAACATCGCCACTCTGTAAGTTATCCTTCCCTAAATCCTCGATCATCTTAGCACAAAGATCATAAACAGTCCCCATCTCAGTCATTTTTATGTCAGCATCACTGTGTTCAACGCTACTCCAGCAACAACATGACGATCAATTTAAATTCTCAACCATTCATTTTCTGTAAGCTCGGTTTCTTCCTCAATCCTAACAGGAATGGATTTCCTAAAAGTTTGCACAAGTGATCCAGTCCTAGAAAAACAAAAAAAAATAGCTACAAGCAAGCATTGCAAAACGCATTTCAAGACCGACGAACTTAGCCATACCCAATGCAATTGTACTTTTACCAGTACCACGTGGCCAACTAAGATCACAGGCTCGACCGGAAATCTTGCCTTTTTTGACCATTTGGACGATGACTCCAATGACTTAACGCCCATTGGTCTCACCAACCATGCACTCGGAAACGAGTGTGGCTCGAGAGCAAAGTCGATACCAAGGCTGCGTATGTGACTGCGGGCCGCAATACGTTCGGTTCGAGTACGTTCATGTTCTGATACTTTACTTTCACCATCTTTTGCTTAGAAATACTAATACTTCGCTTTTAGCTAGGTATAAAATAATTTCGTTAGTTCCGATCTTTTCGAATTGAAAACCGGTCTTAAGTGCGACTCAATTGTCTTTTGGTGAATCAAGAGAATGGTTTGGTTTGTTTTAAACTATTTGCAAGTAATTAAAGTGTCGTTGAGTACAAAGGAAGTTTAAAGATTAATATTAGCATGACAAGTAAAATAAATGCATGGGAACTTAAGGGTGACAATGGAAAAATACTAACACACTAGATAAAACTAACACTTCAAAAATTTTCAGAAAATAAAAAGTACTATAAGAAAGTGATATCGAAAGAAACCAAAACTAGCCAAAAAAGGCCCCCGATCGGAATGTTTTCCGATCGGTTGATCGGAATATGGTAATGATCGGAATATGCTAAACAATCCCAATCGGAATATTAAGAAATATAGCCTATCGGAATGTGTACAAAATGCTACCAATCGGAAAGTCCAACAAGGTTATAAATCGGAACACGGGACAAATCCCAATCGGAATAAGCAAAGTCCCTACCGTCGGAATATGGATAAATCCACCAATCGGAATATTTAGTGATGCCAGTCGGAATTCACAAACCCTAATCCGATTGATCAATCGGAATATGGGGATGGGGTCTGGTCGGAAAACTAGCCAATCGGAAAGGGGGTGTTAGCAACCTTTCCTAAAATTGTGGAAGTCGGTTATGATGGAGTACCGATCGGAAAACTCAATCGGAAAGGGGATTTAAACTCCCTTTTCCGAAAATAAAGGGATTTGTTAAGGCTAGATAATAAGCTAAGTTCAATAAGCTAATATCCAAAACTTATCAATCCAAATACTTAACCGAATCAAATAAGCACTTTAATCAACTTATCTAACTCGAAATCAAGCAACTTTTTAGATCAAACAATTAAAAACATACACTTTTTAATAAAACTTTTTAATAAGAGAAATAAGATAATCATAAAAATAAGCCAATAAGCACAAAAGTCTTAAAGCTTAATCAAATGAAAACTTATAAAATGATCAAAAGATTAACTTTTAAGCACGAAATCAATTAGAACAACACGGATCTTATGATATACGCACCAAAATCAACCTTAAATCAAAGAAAAGTAGGATGAGATTAAGAAATAAAAGCTTAAAATAGAACTTGATTAATAAAAATAAGCAATACAAAGTGTTTAATCTTGAAAGATTAAAAGGAAAAGATGAACTAGTGAGAGAAAGTTTAAGACTTTCTCTCTCTAAAAACTAGAGAAAACTAAAAAAAAGTGAAAATTAACTAAAAACTCTAACTCCCTCCTAATGACTATTAGGAGGGTATTTATAGGGAAGGAGTGCATGTGTTGCATCTTCTTTCTTGCTTTCTTCACGTTTTCTCGACTCGACTTTAATTCTTCGTCTTTGTCGTCTCGGGATTTGAACTTGTCTTTTTAATTTTCTTCTTCTATTAGACTTAAGTTCTTCGACTTCGTTAAACTTCCGTCTTTTGACTTTTTCTTCGATAAATCTTCAGAATAGGCCTTGAACTTCCGTTCTTTTTGCACTCTTGATCTTTTGACTTCGTCTTTTCCCGTTTTCTAAAAAGCCCGTGAAAGCCCGTGTTTTCTTCCTTTTTCATATTTTGGTCCTAAAACACAATAAAAACACAAACCACGCATAATTCCGAATTTTACGACATAAATCACACGTTTTGGTCTTGTTATTATTGGAAATAAGTGGTAAAAGGATAAGTGTTTTCACACTTATTAAATCCCCTACACTTGACCATTGCAATGCCCTCATGCAATGCATTAATTTTAAAGCACGGTTTATATTTTCCAGCATAAATAACCCACCTTGGCCTTTATTAAATACTAAACATAAAAGATAGAAATAAGTAAAAAAAAACTTACATTTGGTTTTGGCGGCCATGAACGTTTATCATCCTCAAGTTTCACGTTCCCCATACCAAGCTTAAAAACGAGATCATTGTTATTATAAGTTAGCAAACTATCACGAACTCATGTGGGCCAATTATTCACTTAGACTCCCTTATTCCTAGGTGTATCTCTTATATTTTATTTTTGTCTTGAATGATCACGAGGATGCATTGTTTGACTTATTTCGATAGTTATTTAGTCCGAAAATAAGGTGAACGATTTAGTCAATAGTTAGCTGAAGGACCAAATCTTTTAAAACTGCTTCTTGGGATATCAGAAAGTTCATATCTTGGCATAACTTGGTTCGCGATTTGAGACCTTTCTCGGGCCGATATTTGGCAGCGACTTCATACTTCGAATCTTCGAGAGACGCTCTTGAAATTATGGTCTTCTCTTCATAATGGGAATTTCTTCACTTGAAGTTTTTGAGAGATTCTTCATCTTTGGACCACGACTTCTTCATTTTTCTCCAATCTTTATTTTGGACTTTGATATACAACGATCCGCCTCCTTTTAGGACTTGGATCTATTTATCCTCATACCTTGTTAGGGTCTTTTCGGATAGACTTCTCCATGACTTTTGGGGAGTTCTTGCTTTTCGTCGTGTGTCTCGATCCTTCATATTGATTTTTGATAAATGATTCTTCACATCACTTTTGGATCTTTAGCAACAAAATGTAGCCCTCATGCCTTGTTAGGGCCTTTTCGGACTCGCCAATCTTCGCGCCCCGCTTCATAAGTTATGCCTTGGCTATGAACTCTCGTCATTACCGAGCAACTTTTAAACGATCTGGGGCTAGAAGCTAAGTAACCTTTTAAATCGTACAACCTTATTTATTAGCAGATTAATTTATTAACAAGCGGAGGGAGAATAGGCTCATAATTAACTCACATAAATTCACGAAAGAGTACCGAACTTATAATTGGCTCTATCATCTCTCGTTCTCCACAGTTTAAAATCTCAAGGAATGAGACTCGTGGACGCTTAGCCTATTAAATCAAAATTTTGGGTTTTCGAGTCGCCTATAGGATCTTGCAAATTCTTAGACTTTTTCAAGTTTAGAAATCGCGTTTTAAAGTTCCCTTGATAAACGACTCTCTAGGATCAATTATAGGAACTTGCGAAAAGTTCTTGTTCTTAACCCGTGAGAGTTAAGACTTTCGCGTTTTATAGCTCCCTATATAAAAGCCTAGCAAAACTTGACTTAAACACGTTAAGGATACTAGCTAGAGTAAACTTAGGCAAGTAAACTCGGGTTGAGTCAAAATATTCACAACTAAGAAAAATCTAAAACCACTTTATTAAAAAATTATTCTAGCAAAGGAAACATAACAAAGGCAAATACAACTATACAACTAGGCCAAAATAGATTAAAAATTTTGAAAAATGTCGAAAAATCAAGTTTTTCGGTTAAAATGAGGGCAAATTCATGGAAAAGACCACTTACTTCGATAGAAGTCCCCCCTACACTTGAGATAAACATTGTCCTCAATGTTTAAGCATGTGGAAGTAAACTCCCCTACACTTAGGACATTGTGCACTTTGTTTAAATCTTGCTAAGGAAAGGATAACTAAAGTGAATTCAATGTGAACATATAAAATATGAAATATTGAATCACAAGAGTTTAGGATAGAACCGGAAAGATGGGAAACGCGGTATCACGGTTCGTCAAAAGTCATCAAGATGCTTGCTGAAGCTTTAATCCCTGCACAGCACAAGAAACAAGACAACAAACATATGCGGGGCTCCCCCTACACTTATTATGAAAACAGTAAGGGATAGAACACGGGTTGCCTCCCGAGAAGCGCTTGTTTTTGTTCACCGAGTCATGAGCCTGACTCGACCCAATTTTAGTTCATGGGGAACGTGGTGAGGGATGGAATCATCTCATGGGAGATGTTCTCACCAAAGTACAGCTTCAAACGCTGGCCATTCACCTTGAAATTTGGCCCATTCGGCTGAGAAAGCTCAATGGTCCCATACGGAAAGACTTTGGCAACGGTGAATGGACCAGTCCAGCGGCTCTTCAACTTGCCAGAGAAGATCTTCAACCGAGAGTTAAAGAGTAAAACTTGATCACCAACGTGGAACTCTCGGTTCTTGATTTTAGCATCGTGGATAATCTTCGTCTTCTCCTTGTAGATCAGCGAGTTCTCATAAGCTTCATTCCTTAGTTCATTTAGCTCGTTGAGTTGAACCTTGCGATGATCACTGGCTTTGATGATGTCGAAGTTAGCCCACTTTAAGGCCCAGTGCGCCTTGTGTTCCAGCTCGATGGGTAGGTGGCAGGCTTTCCCGTACACAAGACGATAGGGTGTACAACCGATCGGGGTCTTGTAAGCAGTACGGAAAGCCCACAGAGCATCATCTAACTTATCGGCCCACGCGGCATGATGCTCTCCCACAGTACGCTCCAAAATTCTCTTCAAGCCACGATTGGAAATTTCGGCTTGCCCATTGGTTTGGGGATGATAGGCGGTGGAAAGACGGTGAGTGACACCATACTTTTCCATGACTCTTGCAAATTGATCGTTGCAAAAATGAGTCCCGCGGTCACTGATGATAGCACGAGGAACGCCAAATCGAGCGAAAAGCTGCTTCAAAAAGTTCACAACCACCCTCGCATCATTAGTAGGAAGAGCCTTAGCTTCAACCCATTTAGAGACGTAGTCGACGGCGACGAGGATGTACTTGTTCCCTTTGGATGATGGAAATGGCCCCATAAAGTCGATGCCCCATACGTCAAAGATTTCACATTCCTGTATGAAATTTTGAGGCATCTCATCCTTATGTGTGATCTTGCCTTGACGTTGACAAGCATCACAATGCTTAACCATTTCGTGAGCGTCACGATAAATGGTGGGCCAGTAGAATCCGGAATCAAACACTTTCTTAGCGGTGTAGTTGGGACCAAAGTGACCACCGGTGGGTCCTTTGTGGCAAGCTTGGAGGATATCAAAAGCTGCCGGTCCGTCAACACATCAACGAATAATCAGATCAGCACACTGTTTGAATAGATAAGGGTCATCCCAAAAGTAAGTCTTAACATCATTCAAGAACTTCTTCTTTTGTTGGGATGTTAACCCTTGGATGAGAATACCACCCGCTAAGTAGTTTGCAATGTCCGCAAACCACGGGGTGCCATCAAGATTGAGATTTATAGACATTAGAGTCTCCAGGGGGAAAGAGTCATTGATCTCTTTGTTCGGATGCTCCCCCTGATATGGATCCTCAAGTCTGCTCAGATGATCCGCGGCCAGGTTTTCGGCTCCCTTCTTGTCACGAATTTCAATGTTGAATTCTTGAAGGAGCAAAACCCAGCGAAGAAGTCTTGGCTTAGAATCGTTCTTAGTCATCAAGTACTTCAACGCGGAATGGTCCGTGTATACGATGGTGGTGGATAAAACAAGATAGGGGCGGATTTTCTCAAAAGCATAGACAACAGCTAAAAGCTCTTTTTCGGTTGTCGTATAATGCAATTTAGCCCCCGTCATTGTTTTGCTAGCATAGTGGATTGGTTGGAAGTGTTTATTCACTCTTTGGCCCAAAACCGCACCAATAGCAAAGTCGCTAGCATCGCACATCAATTCAAAAGGCAGCTCCCAATTAGGGGTAACCAAGACCGGTGCCTTAGTTAGCTTATCCTTGAGAAGATTGAAGGCTTCGAGACACTCTTTAGAAAAGATAAAGGGAGTATCTTTTTCCAAGAGGTGGGTCATCGGGCGAGCGATTTTAGAGAAATCCTGAATGAATCTACGATAGAAGCCCGCATGACCCAGAAAGCTTCTTACACCCTTCACGGTTGAAGGTGGAGGTAATTTGGCTATGACATCAACTTTAGCACGGTCGACTTCAAGACCGGCTTTAGAGATTTTGTGTCCTAGCACAATGCCTTCTTTTACCATAAAATGGCATTTTTCCCAATTCAGAACAAGGCGAGTGTCTTCGCACCGCTTAAGCATACATTCCAAATTGGCAAGGCAAGAAGAGAAGGAATCCCCGAAGACCGAGAAATCATCCATGAAGACTTCCATGGTTTGCTCAACCATGTCATGGAAGATAGCCAACATACACCTTTGGAAAGTCCCGGGGGCATTGCATAAGCCAAAAGGCATTCTTTTATAAGCAAATGTGCCATAGGGACAAGTGAATGTTGTCTTCTCTTGATCTTGGGGATCGATGGGTATTTGAAAATAACCCGAGAAACCATCCAAAAAGCAGTAATATTCATTACCCGCTAAACGTTCAAGCATTTGGTCCATAAAAGGTAGAGGGAAATGATCCTTTCTCGTGGCATCATTGAGTTTGCGGTAGTCTATACAAACTCTCCACCCAGTAACGAGACGGGTAGGAATTAACTCGTTGTTTGCATTGGGCATAACGGTGATTCCGCCTTTCTTAGGCACACAATGGACTGGACTAACCCACGGTGAATCCGAAATAGGGTAAATCATACCCGCATCAAGAAGTTTGATAACCTCTTTTTTGATGACTTCATGTATTTTAGGATTCACCCTTCGTTGACTTTGAATTGTGGGCTTAAAGTCGTCCTCCATGAGAATTTTATGTGTGCAAAAGTGAGGATCAATTCCACGGATGTCGGAGATTTTCCAAGCGATAGCGCGTTTATGCTTCTTCAACACAGCGACAAGTCGGGCTTTTTCGTCTTCTTGCAGATCCTTAGCGATGATGACCGGTAGCTTCTCGTCGTCTTCCAGGAAAACGTACTCAAGATGAGGAGGTAGGTCCTTAAGCTCAAGAGTAGGAGGATCCTCAATAGATGGTGAAACTAACGATGGATCATCATTAGTCACCTCTTTAGGAGCAGGAGGAGAGAATGGGTCCTCATTGAGAAGTCTCTCAATAGTACTAATGTCTTCATCCCAATTTGTGGACAAATTATCATACTTAATATCGAGAGGACCCAAACTAGCTTCGAAGTCATCCAAATCACTTTCTCCAAAAGGAGTCAATGCTGGGGCAATTGAGGCAACGGTCTCAACATTGGGTAGAGAAGAAAGAGTACTTTTGTAAGCATCATGAAAATGTTCTTCACAAGCCTCATCGAGAACATCAATAGCATTAACACTCTCATACGAATAAGGTTGCTTAGAAATCTTACCTATGTTGAAGACAATTTTATCGTCACCAACTCTCATGATTATTTCGCCTGCGGCAACATCAATGAGAGTGCGACCGGTCCTCAGAAATGGACGTCCAACGATTAATGGAACACGAGGATCCATCTCGTAATCAACGACGACAAAATCCGCCGGGAAGATGAATTTATCGACGCCAACAAAGACATCTTCGGCTATCCCAACTGGATAAGCAATCGTACGGTTGGCTAACTCCAAAGTCATTTTGGTGGGGACTAGCTCGGGGAGAGATAATTGCTTCCAAACACTTAAAGGCATTAAGTTTATACTGGCACCTAGATCGGCTAGGGCCATGCAATTCTCTACTCCCGGGAAGTTGCAAGGAATCAAGAAGCGACCCGGATCACCAAGTTTGGTGGGCAATTTCCTTAAAAGCACTGCGGAGCAGTTCTCATTAAGTTGGGTCTGAGCAATGTCAAGAAGCTTTTCTTTATCACTTAAAAGATCTTTAAACATCTTAGCGTATTTGGGCATGTGAGCGAGAGCCTCGGCAAAGGAGATGTTAAAATTCAATTGTTTGAACATTTTAAGGAAGTTCGAAACCTGAATATCATCTTTGCTCTTTTGCTTCTCTTTCCTCAACCTTGAGGGATAAGGTATATTGGTTGAAGAAGAAGGCTTTAAGGGAATAGGATCACTCACAACCACGGGTGGTGGGGAAATGGGGATAGAAGGTGAAGGAGGTGCGGAAAGTTGCTCTTTTTCCTTGTTCACAATCACGGGTGGAGGTGTAGGAAGCTCGGGTTCCATATAACCTTTTCCACTACGAGTGGTGATTGCTTTCATCTCCCCTCTCGGATTTGCAACGGTATTACTCGGAAGAGTACCCGAAGCAGAGGGTTGATTACTTTGGATGAGCGAACCAATCATATCACGAAGGTGAAGAGCTTGATTGTTAAAAGAGTTTTGCATGTTTGCATTAATTGCATCACTGTGTTTGGCCATATCATTCCTTAGCTCGGCTCGAATATCGTTCCCTTGTTTTGCCATCTCTCCCTTCAAGTTGTGGACTTGACTCTGAAGATTCGTCACCAACTCCCGATTAGTCTTCATAAATGTCTCGACATCTGGATTCACTGCCATTGGTTGATTGAGAGGTGGAGCCTGGTAAGGTGGAGAATTTCCTTGAGTTGGGTATGGGTTTCTTTGGGATTGATACTGATTGTTTGCACGAGGTTGGGATTGATTGTAGCTTTATTGTTGGTTTTGGTTTGTAGGAGGGAAACCAGGAGGAGCAAGATAATTGTTGGAACGATAACTTAGCAAGCCACGGTCTCCTTGAGGGCGGGCTTGATAGCCTCCCGTGGGATAAGTACCGTATGCTGCGTTAACTTCTTCAGAATAATTGCTTTGGGTAGAAGAACACTCATTGTAGGAATGAGGACCACCACATGTGTCACAAGAAAGAGCAACGGCTTTAGCTTGTTGAGTTTGGTTAGAAGTCAAAATTTGGAGACTTTTGTTGATATCAAGAATAGCACGTTCCAAAACAGATGAGTTGGTGGTGGAAGAAGTAGACGAAACATTGACTCTCTGATTAGATCTTGAGGATGCGGAAGAATCCCAATTCTTGTGGTGAGTAGTCATGTTTTCAATCAACTCTCGACACTCCTCCGGTCTCCTTTTCATAAAAGTACCACCGGCGGCGGCATTGATCGTGTCACGATCACGAAAAGTGAGACCATTGTAGAAGGTGTCAATGAGAGTGACGGGGAGCATATTGTGATTAGGACAGCGGTCGATCAAATCATTGTAGCGTTCCCAAGCATCGAAAAGCGATTCATCATTCTCTTGCATAAATCCATTGATTTGGTTACGAAGGCTAGTGACCATGGATGGTGGGAAGTAGCGCGATAAAAAGCGTTGAGTCATGTCGTTCCACGTATGAATAGAATTCTTAGGAAGACGGTCAAACCATTTTTCGGCATGGTGAGAAAGCGAGTGAGGAAAGAGTTGGAGGCGAAGGTCATCCATAGAAACACCGGGGCACTTCATGCTTTGGGTAATGGTAATAAATTTGTCGAGGTGTTTGTTGGCATCATCATCCGGAATTCCACGAAACGGGTTCGTTTGCACTTGTTGTATCATGTGATGCTTCAACGAAAACTCCTGAGCCGTGACGTGCATTGGCGCAATCGGGCCTCCGCGTCCGTTCATGGTGGGTTGGCACAATTCCTCCATGGTTCGTAAATCAGGTAGAAGGACATTGTTGTTGTTGTTGTTATTCAAATTGTTTTGAGGTGGGTGATTATTGTTGTTGTTAACACCAGCCATATCTAAATCTTCACGATTCTCGGGCTCAGAATAGTTCGTAGATCTAGTACGCATGCACCTGCAGAAGAAAAATATACACAAAGAGAATATCTATATAATATTTTTGGTTTTTATAGGTTTTTTAATGTTTTTGTATTTTTGAAGAGTTTTATATTTTTTTTTGGAATTTTTTTTTTTTTTTTTTTTGAAATTTTTATAGCAAATGAAAATAACGTTCAAAGAACGGATCCCAAAATTCAATGCGTCTCTCACTAGAAACCGTTTATCTTAACGAAAAGAGCCGGCAGCGGCACCATTTAATACTTCGCTTTTAGCTAGGTATAAAATAATTTCGTTAGTTCCGATCTTTTCGAATTGAAAACCGGTCTTAAGTGCGACTCAATTGTCTTTTGGTGAATCAAGAGAATGGTTTGGTTTGTTTTAAACTATTTGCAAGTAATTAAAGTGTCGTTGAGTACAAAGGAAGTTTAAAGATTAATATTAGCATGACAAGTAAAATAAATGCATGGGAACTTAAGGGTGACAATGGAAAAATACTAACACACTAGATAAAACTAACACTTCAAAAATTTTCAGAAAATAAAAAGTACTATAAGAAAGTGATATCGAAAGAAACCAAAACTAGCCAAAAAAGGCCCCCGATCGGAATGTTTTCCGATCGGTTGATCGGAATATGGTAATGATCGGAATATGCTAAACAATCCCAATCGGAATATTAAGAAATATAGCCTATCGGAATGTGTACAAAATGCTACCAATCGGAAAGTCCAACAAGGTTATAAATCGGAATACGGGACAAATCCCAATCGGAATAAGCAAAGTCCCTACCGTCGGAATATGGATAAATCCACCAATCGGAATATTTAGTGATGCCAGTCGGAATTCACAAACCCTAACCCGATTGATCAATCGGAATATGGGGATGGGGTCTGGTCGGAAAACTAGCCAATCGGAAAGGGGGTGTTAGCAACCTTTCCTAAAATTGTGGAAGTCGGTTATGATGGAGTACCGGTCGGAAAACTCAATCGAAAAGGGGATTTAAACTCCCTTTTCCGAAAATAAAGGGATTTGTTAAGGCTAGATAATAAGCTAAGTTCAATAAGCTAATATCCAAAACTTATCAATCCAAATACTTAACCGAATCAAATAAGCACTTTAATCAACTTATCTAACTCGAAATCAAGCAACTTTTTAGATCAAACAATTAAAAACATACACTTTTTAATAAAACTTTTTAATAAGAGAAATAAGATAATCATAAAAATAAGTCAATAAGCACAAAAGTCTTAAAGCTTAATCAAATGAAAACTTATAAAATGATCAAAAGATTAACTTTTAAGCACGAAATCAATTAGAACAACACGGATCTTATGATATACGCACCAAAATCAACCTTAAATCAAAGAAAAGTAGGATGAGATTAAGAAATAAAAGCTTAAAATAGAACTTGATTAATAAAAATAAGCAATACAAAGTGTTTAATCTTGAAAGATTAAAAGGAAAAGATGAACTAGTGAGAGAAAGTTTAAGACTTTCTCTCTCTAAAAACTAGAGAAAACTAAAAAAAAAAGTGAAAATTAACTAAAAACTCTAACTCACTCCTAATGACTATTAGGAGGGTATTTATAGGGAAGGAGTGCATGTGTTGCATCTTCTTTCTTGCTTTCTTCACGTTTTCTCGACTCGACTTTAATTCTTCGTCTTTGTCGTCTCGGGATTTGAACTTGTCTTTTTAATTTTCTTCTTCTATTAGACTTAAGTTCTTCGACTTCGTTAAACTTCTGTCTTTTGACTTTTTCTTCGATAAATCTTTAGAATAGGCCTTGAACTTCCGTTCTTTTTGCACTCTTGATCTTTTGACTTCGTCTTTTCCCGTTTTCTTCAATAAAAGCCCGTGAAAGCTGACAGGTGTGTAAACACCCATCTTTTCTACCACTTAATTACAATAATAACCGGACCAAAACGTGTATTTTATGTCTTTTATGTCGGAATTATGCGTGGTTTGTGTCCTTGTTGTGATTTAGGATGAAAAGGTGAAAAGTGGAGAAAACACGGACATTCACGGGCATTTACGGGCTTTTATTGAAGAAAAGGATGAAAGACGAAGTCAAGAAGTCAAGAGTGCAAAAAGAACGGAAGTCCACGACCAATTCTGAAGATTTATCGAAGAAAAAGTCAAAAGACGGAAGTTTATCAAAAGCCGAAGAATTCAAGTCTATTTTATTGAAGAATTCAAAGACGAGTTCGAAGAAATCCCGAAGCCAAAAGTCCCTTAAGTCCAAGTTTAAAGAAGATTAGAAGAAAAGGACTAATGACGCAATTAATGAAGATTAATAAAAGAAGGGACTTAAGCTTGCAATTAAGAGAAAAGGAAAGAGGGGAGGAAGCTTCCTAATCCTCCCCTATAAATAGTCATTAGATGTAAACATTTCATTTTGTTGGCTAAGGTGACACTAGTTCTTCCACCATTTAAATACTTGGTATTTACTTGTCATGTCATTTAAATTCATGTTATGCACCTTAATTACCATTTAATTCCAAGTAAGTTTTCATTTTAATTCTTGTCAAATCTTTATTTTATCTTGTCAATCTCTTATCTACCTTTCTCATTCTTTGATTTGTTGTGTTTATGTTTATGTTCATGCTTTTATTTTGATCCAAAGTGGTTTTTGATTATTGTGGTAAAAGTTGTTTAATTTCATGTTTTTAATTGTTTGTTGATGCTTATTCATTGAATCGTTACTGTTTATATTCATACTTGTGTTTGATTTTGATTACTTTTTGTTTATATCTGCTACTGTATCATTCTCCTTGTTCTTCGGGAATGTTTGCTTGTTTCTGATCTTTCCAGGTGTAGTTCCGAACCAAGGCAAAGGAAAGTGTTCATTCGGAACTTCTAAAGTTCCGAATCAAGGCTTCATCCGGAAGATTTGGGATTTGAAAAAGTTCCGAACCAAGCTTGTTCATCCGGAACTTTCAAAGTTCCGGACGAAGTTAAAACTTCCGAACCAAAGGAATTCATTCGGAACTCCAAAGTTCCGAACCAAGGGTTTCATCCGGAACTTTCCAAAAGTTCTGAATCAACTTAAAGTTCCGAATCAAGGACCAAAGTTCCGAATAAAGGCTGTTCATTCGGAAGTCAGAAACTTCCGAGTCAAGGTTGTTCATTCGGAACTTCCATAAGTTCCGGATCAAAGGTAATCTTCCGAGTCAAGGGTGTTCATTCGGAAGTTCAAAACTTCCGAATCAAGGGCTTCATCCGGAAACTTCTGAATCAAGGGGTGACCTAATACTTCCGAATCAAGGCAGATTTTACAAGTTCCGAATCAGTAAGTTCCGAACGAAGCATTGATTTGGATAGGTGACATATTCAGACCAATTTGTTCCGGATCAAGGATTTTGGTAATATTCCAAGTGAAGAAGAATCATTTCAACCAAAGGTGACATTTAGGACGAGTGATTGTTCCAATCGAAGGTTTATTCCGAATGAGCTGTATTCAGGTTCTTTTTAGCTTTTGTCTTTGATTTTTATCTTCAAGCTTTATTTTTCTTGCCTTTTTATTTAATTGCACTTTTAGATTATTTGCCTTAGTTTTAGTCGCACTTTAAGTTTGCCTTAGATAGATTTAAGTTTACGTCATTTTACTTTAGTGCCCTTTAATTTTAGTCACATTTTTAAATACTTGCACTTTACTTTAATTAGACTTAGATTTACTTAAAGAGCACTTTTACTTTTAAGTCTTTGCATTTAAATTTAAAATCACCCAAAAATATTCTTTTTCACCAAAGATCAACTAAGTCACACATAGGAGCCTAGATCAATTCGTTAAGATTCCGAGAACACGAACTTAATCTTTAAATTTTATACGGGCAAAAACCGTGTATCAAATGGCGCCGCTGCCGGCTCTTTTCGTTAAGATCAACAGTTTTTTGTGCTAGACACGTTGCTTTTTGGGATCCGTTCACTCGTGAACGTTATTTTTCTTGCATAAAAAATTAAAAAATCATAAAAATTAAAAATTGATAAAAAACCATAAAAATTAAAAATTTCAAAAATCCAAAAAGATTTTATCTTTATTGTGTATATATATTGTCTTTGTGTTTGGTTTTGTTTTCTTTGGCATTTACAGGTGTATGCGTACTAGATCTTCTAATTATCAAGAGCCCGAGCCTCAAGAAGATTTAGATATGACAGGTGTTAACAACAACATTCCACCGAACCTGAATAATAATAATAACAACAATGCTCTTCCACAGCCCGATCTTCGGACCATGGAGGAACTTTGTCAACCAACAATGTTTGGACGAGGAGGACCGATTGCGCCGATGCAAATCAACGCTCCTGAGTTTTCGTTGAAGCACCACATGATTCAGCAAGTGCAAACAAACCCATTTAGAGGATTGCCTGATGATGATGCCAACAAACACCTCGACAAGTTCATTACAATCACCCAAAGCATGAAGTTGCCTGGGGCCACAATGGATGTACTCCGCCTACAACTCTTCCCACATACTTTATCGCATCATGCCGAGAAATGGTTTGATCGTCTCCCGAAGAATTCTATTCACACTTGGGATGACATGACTCAACGCTTTCTTTCGCGCTACTTTCCACCATCCATGGTCACAAGCCTTCACAATCAGATCAGCGGTTTCATGCAAGATCCCGATGAATCTCTTTTTGATGCATGGGAGAGATATAATGTCTTGATCGACCGTTGTCCAAACCACAACATGCTTCCGGTCACCTTGATCGATACTTTCTACAACGGATTGACTTTTCGAGATCGTGATACGATTAATGCAGCCGCCGGTGGCACATTCATGAAAAGGAGACCCGAGGAGTGTAGAGAGTTAATAGAGAACATGACTACTCATCATAAGAAATGGGATTCCTCTGCTTCTTCTAGAAACAACACGAGAGTCAATGTTTCTTCTACCTCAGCAAACCCTGAGATGACCGAACTCACCCGCATGATGGCTGAAATGAGCAAAAGTATTACGCTTCTCGCTTCAAACCAACAACAACATCAAGTTAAAGCGGTTGCTAATCCTTGTGAAACATGTGGCGGTCCTCACTCATACACCGATTGTCCTTCGACACAAGGAAATCCGGAAAATGTGTATGCAGCTTATGGTAATTATTCACCGGAAAATTACCAAGCTAGACAACAAGGGGATAGAAATCTGCTGAGCTACCGTTCAAACAATTACCTTTCACCCGGTTTTTCTCCTCAAAACCAAAACCCCGCCAACAACTACAATAGAAGCAACCAAATCCCACCTCGTGCTTCTAACCCTTATCAACCACCCACCCAACAACACCCACCCATTAATCCCGATGTTGACACAATCATGAGAACTCAAGGTGAGCAAATCAAGAATCTACAGAGCCAAATTATTAATTTGAAAGGAGATATCTTGAAGCAAGGTAATGACATCAGAACCGAGGTTCGTGAAAACCTTCAATCCTCCTTCATCACTCAAACAACTGAATTAAAGAATCTATTGGCTAGTTTCTTGCCCGAAGCTCAACCGTCTTCTTCGGGTTCTCTACCCTCAAACACCGTCCCCAATCCGCGAGCTAATGTGAGTGCTATAACTACGCGTAGTGGACTTACCATTGTCGATCCACCTATTCCACCACCATCATCTACACCTCCTCCACCACCATGTATCCCTACTCCTCCTACACCTAGTAGTAGTGCACCATTACCGTCTCCACCTCGTCATGACGATGTATCTCGGAAGGACCCTTCAACATCACAACCTTCACCAACTACACCTTCACCTAACCCTTATCAACCTAGAATCCCATACCCTTCTCGCATAGGCAAGACCAACGAGCTAACTAAGAATGATGCTCAAGTGACTAGCTATATTAAGATGCTTTCTCAAATGAACTTCAACATTAGCTTTCTTGAAGCACTTGTCCACATGCACAAATTTGTTAAAGCATTTAAGGAATTGCTTAACAAGAAGGAGAAGCTTATTGAACTCGTCAACACACGCTTAAATGAAAACTGCTCTGCAGTCCTTCTTAGAGAACTTCCGGAAAAGCTTGGAGATCCCGGTCGTTTTGTGTTGCCTTGCGTGTTCAACAAAACTGAAGAATTTACTGCCCTTGCTGATCTCGGGGCTAGTATTAAATTGATGCTACTGAGTGTTTGGAAAACACTATCATTGCCCGATCTCATTCCAACAAAGATGACTCTCGAACTTGCAAACCGCACTCTCGCTTACCCCGTTGGTATAGCCGAAGATGTGTTTATCAAAGTTGGCACATTTACTTTCCCGGTCGATTTTGTCGTAGTTGATTATGAAATGGACCCTCGTATTCCTTTAATACTTGGTCGGCCATTCTTGAGAACCGGACGTGCTTTAGTAGATGTGGCCGAAGGTGAGTTAATCTTACGAGTCGGGGATGATTCAAAAGTTTTTAAAATGGGGAAGCTTACAGGCAAATCCTTTGGAGGCCGAGAATCAGTGAATATGATCAATGTGCTCGATGACTTTACCGTCTATGACAATCCTCTATTCGAGTCTTCCACTGATAATCCACTCTTTAAAGATAATGTGGATGATTCTCTCCCTACTTTGGACGCTTCTCCCATTTATGATTCACCACCGGTCTTTGATGCTTATGATCAAGATGATTCTAGCTCAGACTCGGATGATTTTAATTTTACTTCTGAGTATCCCGAGCTGCCCACTTTCGATGATTTTGATGAGGCTGATACTCTATCGAGCGATTCTTCACATGATGAAGATCCTCCGCCATCACTCGATCCTACTTTGGACGATTATTCATTTGAGGAAGATTTCTCCAAATTTCTCAACACTTACTTCCCTCATGAGAGTGATGCTCCTCCTTTTGACTTTGAAGATTATCGTCTTGATCCTACTTTGGATTTGAAGAGCATTTTGTCAAAGGAGAAGAAACTGGTCGACACCGAAATCCGTTGCACGTATGCTTTGACACCTCTTTGTCCCACTTCTGAGGACGAGGTTGTGCTTCTTTGCGGATCTTCTTCACACTCGGCTGAGCCTGAGTGCTATTTTCCCTTGAAGGAAAAGGTGTTCGACCCCGGTATTGAAGTCTTTAAGCCATCTCAGTATCCACCTGATGAAATAAAAGGAAAAATCTTTGGACCCATTGAAGACATGCTTGCTCCACTTCAACTTTGCTCCCACCGTGCTCCATCGCTGCTTAAGGGAACCTTGCCATTTCTCTTTTGGCTTGCCTTGTTCGCCTTAAGCTCTTGCTTATTGATGGATGAAAACTATGTCTTTGATCCTGGTGGATATTTTTCATGCTACTTCCGTTGATGATCAAGGTCGAGTCAGGCTCACGACTCGGTTAACAAAAATCAAGCGCTTCTTGGGAGGCAACCCATGCATCTATCTTTTCGCTTTCTTTACCATAAGTGTAGGGGGGACCCTTTTGGATTGCTATTTCCTCTCCTCACTTCTTAATCAGGAATTCGAGCTTCAATGATCCACTCTTGATGATTCTTGACGACCCGTGATTCCGTGTTTTATTTCTTCCCGGTTCTATCCTAAACTCTTTTCGATTCACTATTTTATATATTTTCTCAAATATTAAAATAGGAATCTCTTTAGTTGTCTTTTCCTTGGCGAGATTTAAACAACGTGCACAATGTCCTAAGTGTAGGGGAGCTTACTCCCACATGCTTAAACATTGAGGACAATGTTTATCTTAAGTGTAGGGGGACTTCTATCGAAGTTAAGTGGTCTTTTCCTTGTTTTGTCCTCATTTTAAACGGAAAATCAATTTTTCGACATTTTTCAAAATTTTTGATCTATTTTGGCATATTAGTTGTTATCTTTGTATAGTTATTTTCTTTCTCTGCTAGAATAAATGTTTAATAAGTGGTTTTAATTTTCAAACGTTGTGAATCTTTTGACTCAATCCGAGTGTACTCTAGCTAGTATCCTTAACGTGTTTAAGTCAAGTTTTGCTGGGCTTTTATATAGGGAGCTATAAAACGCGAAAGTCTTAACTCTCACGGGTTAAGAACAAGAACTTTTCGCAAGTTCCTATAATTGATCCTAGAGAGTCGTTTATCAAGGGAACTTTAAGATGCGATTTCTAAACTTGAAAGAGTCTAAGAATTTGCAAGATCCTATAGGCGACTCGAAAACCCAAAACTTTGATTTAATAGGCTAAGCATCCACGAGTCTCATTACTTGAGGTTTTAAACTGTGGAGAACGAGAGATGATAGAGCCAATTATAAGTTCGGTATTCTTTCGTGAATTTATGTGAGTTAATTATAAGCCTATTCTCCCATCGCTTGCTAATAATTTATTTGCTAATAAATAAGGTTGTACGATTTGAAAAGTTACTTAGCTTCTAGCCCCAGATCGTTTAAAAGTTGCTCGGTAATGACGAGAGTTCATAGCCAAGGCATAACTTATGAAGCGGGGCGCGAAGATTGGCGAGTCCGAAAAGGCCCTAACAAGGCATGAGGGCTATGTTTTGTTGCTAAAAGATCCAAAGTGATGTGAAGAATCATTTATCGAAAATCAATATGAAGGATCGAGACACACGACGTAAAGCAAAACTCCCCAAAAGTCATGGAGAAGTGTATCCGAAAAGACCCTAACAAGGTATGAGGATAAATAGATCCAAGTCATAAAAGGAGGCGGATCGTTGTATATCAAAGTCCAAAATAAAGATTGGAGAAAAATGAAGAAGTCGTGGTCCAAGTATGAATCTCTCAAAACTTCAAAGTGAAGAATTCCTATTATGAAGAGAAGACCATTATTTCATAAACGTCTCTCAAGATTTGAAGTATGAAGTCGCTGCCAAATATCGGCCCGAGAAAGGTCTCAAATCGCGAACCAAGTTATGCCAAGATATGAACTTTTTGATATCCCGAGAAGCAGTTTTAAAAGATTTGGTCCTTTAGCTAACTATTGATTAAATCATGCACTTTATTTTCAGACTAAATAACTATCGAAATAAGTCAAACAATGCATCCTCGTGATCATTCTAGACAATAATAAAATATAAGAGATACACCTAGGAATAAGGGAGTCTAAGTGAGTAATTGGCCCACATGAGTTCGTGTTAGTTTACTAACTTATAATAACAATGATCTCGTTTTTAAGCTTGGTTTGGAGAAAGTGAAAACTCGAGGATGATGATTATTCATAACATTTTTAAAACCCAAGGTATGCTTTTGATTCCTTTATTTTGTATGTCTTTAATTTTTTATCTCTTTAATAAAGGCCAACGTGGATTAATCATGATGAAAAATGTAATCTTGCTTTGTAACTAATGCATTGCATGAGGACATTGCAATGGTCAAGTGTAGGGGATTTGATAGGTGTGTAAACACCCATCTTTTCTACCACTTAATTACAATAATAACCGGACCAAAACTTGTATTTTATGTCTTTTATGTCAGAATTATGCGTGGTTTGTTCCTTGTTGTGATTTAGGATGAAAAGGTGAAAAGTGGAGAAAACACGGACATTCACGGGCATTTACGGGCTTTTATTGAAGAAAAGGATGAAAGACGAAGTCAAGAAGTCAAGAGTGCAAAAAGAACGGAAGTCCACGACCAATTCTGAAGATTTATCGAAGAAAAAGTCAAAAGACGGAAGTTTATCAAAAGCCGAAGAATTCAAGTCTATTTTATTGAAGAATTCAAAGACGAGTTCGAAGAAATCCCGAAGCCAAAAGTCCCTTAAGTCCAAGTTTAAAGAAGATTAGAAGAAAAGGACTAATGACGCAATTAATGAAGATTAATAAAAGAAGGGACTTAAGCTTGCAATTAAGAGAAAAGGAAAGAGGGGAGGAAGCTTCCTAATCCTCCCCTATAAATAGTCATTAGATGTAAACATTTCATTTTGTTGGCTAGGGTGACACTAGTTCTTCCACCATTTAAATACTTGTCATTTACTTGTCATGTCATTTAAATTCATGTTATGCACCTTAATTACCATTTAATTCCAAGTAAGTTTTCATTTTAATTCTTGTCAAATCTTTATTTTATCTTGTCAATCTCTTATCTACCTTTCTCATTCTTTGATTTGTTGTGTTTATGTTTATGTTCATGCTTTTATTTTGATCCAAAGTGGTTTTTGATTATTGTGGTAAAAGTTGTTTAATTTCATGTTTTTAATTGTTTGTTGATGCTTATTCATTGAATCGTTACTGTTTATATTCATACTTGTGTTTGATTTTGATTAATTTTTGTTTATATCTGCTACTGTATCATTCTCCTTGTTCTTCGGGAATGTTTGCTTGTTTCTGACCTTTCCAGGTGTAGTTCCGAACCAAGGCAAAGGAAAGTGTTCATTCGGAACTTCTAAAGTTCCGAATCAAGGCTTCATCCGGAAGATTTGGGATTTGAAAAAGTTCCGAACCAAGCTTGTTCATCCGGAACTTTCAAAGTTCCGGGCGAAGTTAAAACTTCCGAACCAAAGGAATTCATTCGGAACTCCAAAGTTCCGAACCAAGGGTTTCATCCGGAACTTTCCAAAAGTTCCGAATCAACTTAAAGTTCCGAATCAAGGACCAAAGTTTCGAATAAAGGCTGTTCATTCGGAAGTCAGAAACTTCCGAGTCAAGGTTGTTCATTCGGAACTTCCATAAGTTCCGGATCAAAGGTAATCTTCCGAGTCAAGGGTGTTCATTCGGAAGTTCAAAACTTCCGAATCAAGGGCTTCATCCGGAAACTTCCGAATCAAGGGGTGACCTAATACTTCCGAATCAAGGCAGATTTTACAAGTTCCGAATCAGTAAGTTCCGAACGAAGCATTGATTTGGATAGGTGACATATTCAGACCAATTTGTTCCGGATCAAGGATTTTGGTAATATTCCAAGTGAAGAAGAATCATTTCAACCAAAGGGGACATTTAGGACGAGTGATTGTTCCAATCGAAGGTTTATTCCGAATGAGCTGTATTCAGGTTCTTTTTAGCTTTTGTCTTTGATTTTTATCTTCAAGCTTTATTTTTCTTGCCTTTTTATTTAATTGCACTTTTAGATTATTTTCCTTAGTTTTAGTCGCACTTTAAGTTTACCTTAGATAGATTTAAGTTTACGTCATTTTACTTTAGTGCCCTTTAATTTTAGTCACATTTTTAAATACTTGCACTTTACTTTAATTAGACTTAGATTTACTTAAAGAGCACTTTTACTTTTAAGTCTTTGCATTTAAATTTAAAATCACCCAAAAATATTCTTTTTCACCAAAGATCAACTAAGTCACACATAGGAGCCTAGATCAATTCGTTAAGATTCCGAGAACACGAACTTAATCTTTAAATTTTATACGGGCAAAAACCGTGTATCAAAAGCCCGTGTTTTCTTCCTTTTTCATATTTTGGTCCTAAAACACAATAAAAACACAAACCACGCATAATTCCGACTTTTACGACATAAATCACACGTTTTGGTCTTGTTATTATTGGAAATAAGTGGTAAAAGGATAAGTGTTTTCACACTTATTAAATACTCAATTCCCGTAAGTAGTAATAGTTGGATCTACCATAGATAACAGCAAAACTGAAACTGAAAATAAACGTCTCCAAAAGACTCGTGTAAATCTTAATCTCATGGACTTTCTCTATTTTAAGCAATTGTTAGAAAGAAGAAAAGGTTGCATCTTTTAAAACAAATAATTACCTACTTTGTTGGCCGACTCAAGATATGTGATACATACATGGTTGCAACATTCGTTAAACAAACAGATGCTTTAGTTTTAACAAACATATGCATTATTTTTATCAAACAGATGCCTTATATTTAACTAACAGATGCCTTAAACTATTTACATCGGATTCCGTTAGACTCAAAACCATTTTCACTTGTTCCCCAAACCACATATTACTTTGAGTTTGCATACACACCCAAATTATTAGGTTAAGACAAAGTAGCCTTTTAAAGATCATATTACATACCCTTTCCAGCAAGAAATTGCGTAAAATCTACAATTTAAAAATCTCCGTCAAGTACTGATTTATGAGGAACTGTTGTAGACATGGGGTTCTCTAAAGATGACAAGTTCAAAAGACAAATAAATGCCTTATTGTAAATAAACAAATGCCTTAATTTTATCATATAGATTTTTAACATATGGATACCTTAAATCGTTAAGAGTTATTTTTCAAACCATGTAAATCCTTTGTTTTAAACACACACCAATTAAGAATTTCATCCCGCTTGGTACTACGTCTTTCTATAGATTAAAATTTGAGCTTACAGACAACCTAAATTTATACAAGAGGCTTATGAGTTATTGGTAGCCCTAATCATACGCATTGATGCCTAATATTTAGTTCAAACGTGTCCCTAATCATATACTCATGTATTCTAATTTCCAAGAAAATGACTGTTGTTCCTATAAAGTATGTAATGTTTCCAAGTTAGTTTACCATTTATTTGATTCTCGATTCTACTTCACATGAGCAGCTCACCCCTATATATTGTTCATTGCAGCATTTTAATGTGGCATTTTCAAATAGAGTTTAGAACTTAACATTCCAACAGTTATAAGTACCAAGCCTAATCAATACAATTCTAAAACTGTATTTGTTACGAACACCTCTTGAAAAAGACCGCTTGATAATAGTGAGAGCATTAAGTATAATTTTTTATGGTTTTAGAGACATGAAGAATATTTTGGAAAATGCAGACCCTCAAAGTTCAACATACCTAAAAAAATTATGTGTGCATCATGCATAAACTTCCCTTGCACCTTCTTGGGGTAACAATGTTGATCCTTCATAGATGACACCTGTAATCCGATAGCCAATAAAGAGCGTGAATCTCAAACAACGGTTAAGAACCAGCATTATCAAATAATAATAGATAAGGAGTCCAAAGAATATATTCAGGTAAGCACGAGTATGCTTGGGTTGCGGTTCGATTCATGAGAAGTATAGAAGGCTCAACCTTGGTTTACCAAAATCTCAAGCCTCTCAGCTCATTAATGAACAGTTGTTCCATCATCATTACAAAAATACCTGAGGAAATGATTTATCAACTGTCTTGGCGTTAAATAAATAGATCTTTTGATGGGTCTCAGTCATATTTGGTGGTCGATGAACGCGTGTAGGCAGTAGATAATGATTACTTGCAGCAACAAGGATGCAATGCCTTTGCAGACCCTCATTTTTCTAAGTTTAACTCTCAATTGGGGAAGGACACATCTAGTCAAGATAAAACACCGGTAACTAGGAATTGCTAAAGGGACTTAGCTTAACTCTAAATTTAGAATTAGAAAACCGCATGAATCAATAACAATATGGGTAAAAGAACATAAATATATACCATTAGTACTTCAGCAAGTCGTTCAGCAATTGAAGCCTAACAAAAACCACCACCACTAAAGTTTATAGCTAATAGCCACTCCAATAAATAGCCCACACTTCTTGTCCACCCGCGCTGTTCTACCAAGAAAGCTACATGCAGAACACGTAGAAAACGTATAAAAAACAAATATCATGACAATCTAAGGGTATAAAATATCAGTAGAGAAATATACACACGTCATGTTTCCATCTCTACTCTAATCATGTTCTAATTTATTTATAACATAGAAACTGGTCTTTTTATTCATTATGCCGCTGTTAGAAACAAATAAGAAGTGAAATATTCAGCTAAAATAATGGAATAACCTTAGAGTCTATTTACATTGGACCTGAAATTAATGTCCAGTATGGGGGTTACGCTAAAACAACTTATATTGAGAGTATGGTTACTGATATGACCTTCCATCACATAGTCAAAACGTATGCACTAAACAAAAAAACATATACCTTAACCTTAACAAACAGATTCCTTAACTATAACTGATAAACATATGCTTATATGCATCTGATTTAATCAACCAGGTGCTCTTATTGTAAGAACATGCCTTAGTTTTAACAAAACGGGTGCCTTATATCTAATAATATTCATAGACCGAACTACCAAACTAATGCTTTTATCAAACATATGCTTTAAACAAACATATGGTATTATCCTAACAAACATATGCTTCATTGAATCAAATGTAAAAATATTTTACAGGTTAATATACTAAAGGTACGTTATGAGCTCTTAAGTACACTAGAAGTTGTACGCAGAAAGCCTTATGCTAACCTTCCAATCACAAAAGATTCTTCAAAATCTATTCAAAACACAAAATCAATCATAAACTCTCCCGATTTCAAAATTCAAAAGCT
>JANFOE010002143.1:37500-42057 GCA_025667525.1 Glebionis coronaria
AATAAATAGAACAATGTAAAAACAACTTTTTAAACATTCGGAAACGTGATTAATATTCCACGGTGGAAGAAAACTTAACATGCCAAATGAGACTTACGTGTCAACATGTCTGATATAGTGCTAGTGTGTGCCATATAGTGTTGGTGTGTGTCGGTTCAGATATAGTATTAGTGTGTGTGTGCTATACAGTCCAAGTGTGTGCCATAAATATATTCTAAATGTATAGTGAGAGTGCGTGTTTGCCATACAACCCTAGTGTGTGCCACATATCTGCATATTAGTTTAATTGTTTTAAATGTGATCTTAAATATGGTACTCCATAAATAAATTAGACAAGGTAAATTTAACTGTTTAAACAATCCAAATGAGACGTACGTGTTAAAATCGTTGAGAGAAGCCCATAGTAGTGTCTGCTATAGTGATTGTGTGAGCCATATAGTGCTAGTGTGTGTCGGGTCAGTTATAGTATGGTAAATATGTTCTAAATGTACAGTGCTAGTGTGTATGTGCGCCATATAGTTCTAGTGTGTGCCATATACAATGGCTGACATATGGTTTTTATTCCAGAGACAGTGGCTGGCATATGGTTTTGGTGCAATATAGATAAAAAGTGGCTACGTTTCACATAGACAGTGGCTGACATATGGTGTTTGTGCCATGTAGAAAGAATGTGGCTACAGTTCACATAGACAGTGGCTGGCATATGGTTTTTGTGCCATATAGACATAATGTGTCTTAAGGTAATGGTGTGCCAAACACCCTGTCCTTTTGACCATTTGTGCCATATAGGTAGTGTCGTATAGTTAGTGTCTGATATGTTGACTGTATGTGTCGGGTTATGTACGTGTGTCATGTGTGATATTATATTACGAATTCATTTTAAGGTTGTGATATTATAGTGTTAGTGCGTGTCGGTTCAGTTATAGTATTAGTGTGTGTGTGTGTTATACAATCCTAGTGTGTGCCATAAATATGTTGTAACTGTAGAGTGAGTGTGTGTGTGTGTGCCATACAGTCTTAGTGTGTGCCACATATCTGCATATTAGTTTAATTGTTCTAAATTTGATAGTATCTTAAATATGGTACTGCATAAATAAATAGAACAAGGTAAATTTAACTGTTTAAACAGTACAAATGAGACCTACGTGTTAAAATCGTTGAGAGAAGCCCGTAGTAGTGTCTTCTATAGTGATTGCATGAGCCAAATAGTGCTAGTGTGTGTCGGGTCAGTTATAGTATGATAAATATGTTCTAACTGTACAGTACTAGTGTGTGTGTGCCATATAGTTATAGTGTGTGCCATAGACAGTGGTTGAGTTCTACTGAAACTAATGTGTTTCCATTGGGGTGCAGGACAACCACAAACTATGTAGATTGTGGTGTATTCACAATGCAACACATGGAGACGTACAAAGGTGAGGGTTCTTGTGGTGACCTTTGTGAGCTTAGTAAAGCGGGAGACAAATAAGTTAATGAACTAAAGGACTTGCTCGCCAAGTATGCTACAAAAATACTACTGGCCGATTGCAATCTGGCTAAAACGAAGTTTGAAAAAGAAACTCGTGCGTACAAGGCGATATCACCATAAGAAAAGAAACGGCTAGCTGATTCTGCTTATGAAGAATCATTTTGTGTGTCAAGAAATTGATGAAATGAAACATTTAAGTTTATGTGTTTTTATTAAATAAGTAGCAACTGACGATTATGATGCTTTTTTTCAAGTTATGTATGGACAATGGTCGTGTATTCTTACCGACTAACCGTTATTAATATGCAGATATGTGGCACACTGTTAAATGAATTATTGGTCATTTAACAGTGTGCCACATATCTGCATATTAGTTTAATTGTTTTAAATGTGATCTTAAATATGGTACTGCATAAATAAATTAGACAACGTAATAACTGTTTAAACAATCCAAATGAGACGTACATGTTAAAATCGTTGAGAGAAGCCCATAGTAGTGTCTGCTATAGTGATTGTGTGAGCCATATAGTGCTAGTGTGTGTCGGGTCAGTTATAGTATGGTAAATATGTTCTAAATGTACAGTGCTAGTGTGTATGTGCGCCATATAGTTCTAGTGTGTGCCATAGACAGTGGCTGACATATGGTTTTTGTGCCAGAGACAGTGGCTGGCATATGGTTTTGGTGCAATATAGATAAAAAGTGGCTACGTTTCACATAGACAGTGGCTGACATATGGTGTTTGTGCCATGTAGAAAGAATGTGGCTACAGTTCACATAGACAGTGGCTGGCATATGGTTTTTGTGCCATATAGACATAATGCGTCTTAAGGTAATGGTGTGCCAAACACCCTGTCCTTTTGACCATCTGTGCCATATAGGTAGTGTCGTATAGTTAGTGTCTGATATGTTGACTGTATGTGTCGGGTTATGTACGTGTGTCATGTGTGATATTATATTACGAATTTATTTTAAGGTTGTGATATTATAGTGTTAGTGCGTGTCGGTTCAGTTATAGTATTAGTGTGTGTGTGTTATACAATCCTAGTGTGTGCCATAAATATGTTGTGACTGTAGAGTAAGTGTGTGTGTGTGCCATACAGTCTTAGTGTGTGCCACATATCTGCATATTAGTTTAATTGTTCTATATTTGATAGTATCTTAAATATGGTACTGCATAAATAAATAGAACAAGGTAAATTTAACTGTTTAAACAGTACAAATGAGACCTACGTGTTAAAATCGTTGAGAGAAGCCCGTAGCAGTGTCTTCTATAGTGATTGCATGAGCCAAATAGTGCTATTGTGTGTCGGGTCAGTTATAGTATGGTAAATATGTTCTAACTGTACAGTGCTAGTGTGTGTGTGCCATATAGTTCTAGTGTGTGCCATAGATAGTGGTTGAGTTCTACTGAAACTAATGTCTTTCCATTGGGGTTTAGGACAACCACAAACTATGTAGATTGTGGTGTATTCACTATACAACACATGGAGACGTACAAAGGTGAGGGTTCTTGTGGTGACCTTTGTGAGATTAGTAAAGCGGGAGACAAACAAGTTAATGAACTAAAGGACTTTCTCGCCAAGTATGCTGCAAAAATACTACTGGCCGATTGCAATCTGGCTAAAACGAAGTTTGAAAAAGAAACTCGTGCGTACAAGGCGATATCACTAGAAGAAAAGAAACGGCTAGCTGATTCTGCTTATGAAGAATCATTTTGTGTGTCAAGAAATCGATGAAATGAAACATTTAAGTTTATGTGTTTTTATTAAATAAGTAGCAACTGATGATTATGATGCTTTTTTTCAAGTTATGTATGGACAATGGTCGTGTATTCTTACCGACTAACCGTTATTATAACGATTGCTATGATTGTCATATAAGTTATGGTTTCTCTTTGGAAATTTATATACGACACTGTCAATGTGACACAAAGTTTATATAAATACAAACTCTAACAGTGACATGTTAACAAGATTTCATTGGTATGGTAGAATTTATACAGGCTTCTTGTGGCACGTTGGAACACACTCTATGTATGACATGTTGGCATGATTCCAGGATTTCTTATCAGTTATACAGTTTGGTATGCCAGAGTTCATACACTTTTATTGTGACATGGTTATATATGTCACACACGATACGTATGATAGGTTAACATGATTTTAGTTTTATAATGACATGTTTATATATGGGACACACTCTATCTATGACATGTTTACAGGATTCCAGGTTTTCTGTCGAACTCGAAAATAATATGTTGATATTTGAGTTCATTTTCTATGGAAATTGTATGGAACATTCATATCATTTAAACAAATTTGATAATTCATTTTGACGAAAACATATAAAACATGTTGAATACATTATTATGGTCTAAGACATGATTTCCAAAAAGCCTTTAAAAGCTTAAACAATAAACTTGAGTACGTGACACGTATTCAAATGAAATACAAAGTAAAACCTCCACCCTTTTCATTGAATTCTGAAACAAAACGGATGTAAGTTTCTTGCATCATGATATCCATATGTGCCAACGACATTTACGCAGTCAACGTTCGGCTAGATCTGTAGCAGTTGTGGTGTTTGATTGACACATAGTCTCTTCACCGATTGTAATACATACACATATGAGCATCAACTTGACAATATAAATCATGATAAGTATACAAAACTGATGAGTTAGGGGTGTGTGTTTTTTCTAAAGGATGTAGCAAATTAAATAGGGATATCGAGAATCAAATTGGGATTTGGTTTATTGAATTCCAGGATATGCTTTAAAAATAAAAATATCAACCCATTTTGGGAAAGCAACAATGACCAAATCATAACACTTACTGCAGACCATGACCAAATCAGCCTATTTTGGAAAAGCAAGAATGATTAAAAATAAGATTTATAGCATTGAATAAAATGTAACACACTGAACAAAAAAACAAATTAAGACTGGAATCTAAAAATGGAGATATTCGATGGGTCAGTTATAGTGTCAGATATAGGGCTAGTGTGTGCCGTAGAGTGGTAGTGTGCGTCGGGTCAGTTATAGTGTCAACTATAGTGCTAGTGTGTGGCATACCGCTACTGCATAACT
>JANFOE010002144.1:0-71090 GCA_025667525.1 Glebionis coronaria
TTCTATAAAAATGATTCCATAAAATGCTTCAAAAATAAAATAGGAATTACAAATGATGAGTTAAATATAAAATTCTATAAAAATATATATAGGAATTATAAATGATGCCTTAAATACAAAATTATATAAAAATATATATGGAAGGATGGTGAAACAATGCCTAAAACACAAAATTCTATAAAAATGATTCCATAAAATGCTTCAAAAAAAGGAATTACAAATGATGCCTTAAATACAAAAGTTTATAAAAATATATATAGGAATTACAAATGATGCCTTAAATACAAAATTATATAAAAATATATACGGAAGGATGGTGAAATAATGCCTTAAATAAAAAATTCTATAAACATGATTCCATAAAATGCTTCAAAAATAAAATAGGAATTACAAATGATGCCTTAAATACAAAATTCTAAAATATATATATATGTATATGAATTACAAATGATGTCTTAAATACAAAATTTTATAAAAATATATAAGGAAGGATGGTGAAACAATGTCTTAAATACAAAATTCTATAAAAATGATTCCATAAATGCTTCAAAAATAAAATATGAATTACAAATGATGCCTTAAATACAAAAATCTATAAAACATATATATGAATTACAAATGATGTCATAAATACAAAATTCTATAAAAATATATAAGGAATGATGGTGAAACAATGCCTTAAATACAAAATTCTATAAAAATGCACAACAATAATATTAATTTCAAAAAAATTAATGTAAAAACATTATTCATAACATTAACATATACCAAATTTATTACCTAATAAAATTCAAAAATACATAAAATATTTATACAGTATTATTAAAATTCTAAAAAAAATTTAATGTAACAAACTTATTCATACCGTTAACGTATGCAAATTCCATTAAATCATAATACTCTTAAATAAATAAAATATCTTAAACTACGTTATTTTTGTCTATTATATGCTATATTATTAAAATATCAATGTAATAACTAACACTACATATACTAAACTTCTAATACAAACACACATAAATTCAATTTTCATTAATAAATATATACATAAAGTTAGCCCGTCCACCGGACAGGTCTAAAGGCTAGTATATATATATATATATATGTATATATATATATATATATATATATATATATATATATATATATATATATATATATATATATATATATATATATATATATATATATATATATATATATATATATATATATATATATATATATATATATATATATATATATATATATATATATATATATATATATATATATATATATATATATATATATATATATATGTATGTATGTATATATATATATATATCTATATATATATATGTGTATATATATATATATATATATATGTATATATATATATATATATATATATATATATATATATATATATACATATATATATATATATATATATATATATATATATATATATATATATATATATATATATATATATATATATATATATATATATATATATATATATATATATATATATATATATATATATATATATATATATATATATATATATATATATATATATATATATATATATATATATATATATATATATATATATATATATATATATATATATATATATATATATATATATATATATATATATATATATATATATATATATATATATATATATATATATATATATATATATATATATATATATATATATATATATATATATATATATATATATATATATATATATATAAATATATATATATATATTACTAGTGGTAAAACCCGCCCGGTAGAAGGGTATGACGATAAAATATTGTTTATATTATTTTTATTTTCCAAAATAATTTTGTTAAACATATATCTTTTTCACTTATATTAGTTCCCTCACTGCAAATGTCGAATACGAATAAAGAATTTATGGGCTACACTCTTAGGCTTTCGTAATAGGTTTTTAGGAACACATAATCAGTCCATAAAAACATCACTTTTATTAGTTTCTCTAAAAAAAATTAATTTGACTTTAAATATTTTCGGGAGTGTTATACAATATTTATATATGAATCGATTAGTTTTAAGTGCATCTTCATTGCAATGATTTTCATCTACTATTATATAGCAAAAAGAGATTAAGGTTAAAGTTAATTGGGAAAAAACCAAAAATTTAAGCAATGAACAATTATTTTAGGACGTAGTAGTATATTTTAAAAGTCAGGCCTGATTTAAAAAGTTCAACCTGTAGCCTATGAAATAATATAAAAATAAACACAAGTTAGAATAAAAGAGAAATTATAGTTGGACTCGAAGTGTGAAGTTATATATTTCTTGGTTTAATAATGGTGCATTTGAAGACTGGGTTTCGATGAAAGATTGCTACTACCGTCACCTAGGCTGCGTTTAGTTGGATAGAAAACACCCTGTTTTCTACACAATGTTTTCTAGAAAACAAAGAAAATAGAAAACGATTTTAAATCATCGTTTTCCAAATATTTTTTAGAAAATGCAAAATTCATGTTTTACCCTTTTGCACACAAAACAAAAGAAAACTTTTTTTTTTTTTTTAGGTTTTCCTTTAGACACATAAAATTCATTTTCTCCCTTTGTTTCTTTTATAATTTTGGAAAATGGAAAACACAAACACATATTTCTTCAACTAAACGCGTTTTCCAAAATTTTAAGTGTTTTGTGGAAAAGAAAATCCCTTTTCTTTTTCTACAAAACAGAAAATAGAAAATAATGAAAAATATTTTACAAATAAACGCACCCTTAATATCTCATCCATACTTGCTCTTAGTGTTAAGGTTATATTTGATAACTTACGGAGGAAGTTCTACCAAGAAAAGTATAAGACACGTGTTTAATTTTCAGTTTTTACTAATCCTTATGTGTGTCATTGTGCAAGTAATATACCTGAAGAAAAAAGGAAATAAATTTGCTTATTTATTTAACTAAAACTGTAAAACCCATATTTAAGAATTCCCGAATACTAAATACACACGCTTAGTTTTAGTTAAATATTATAAATAATAATTATTCAGAAATAATTATTAGGTTTCAGAAATTAAGTTTCAGAAAAATATTATGTATACATTATTTATGATACAGAAATTAAGTTTCAGAAATTAAGTTTCAGAAAAATATTATGTATACATTATTTAGTTAAATATTATAAATAATAATTATTCAGAAATAATTATTAGGTTTCAGAAATTAAGTTTCAGAGTAATTACTATTAAATATAAACACGGGAAATAATTACGAGTTTACGTGAATAAAAGTTAAACCGAAAAACAAAGGAAACCCCACATATATATAAAAGAGGGGGCGGATAACTTAAATAAGAAAAAGGAACAATGGGATTTTGGCCCGACCCGTCTTAAAATAAAACAACAGGGAAACAAGAGTTATGCTCATTTCATTTTCATAAACACAAAAAAAAAATAAACTAGGGTTTGGTAACCCTAGTTGTACCGCCGGCTAGAGAAGGAACAAAAGAGGGTTTCGGGCTTATTTTCATCTTTTGATTTGTGTGTACTCGTCATTCCTTAACAATCTTGCACGGTAATCATCTTGTTCTCCTTTTATTCTTTAAATTGATTCGGACCAAAAAAAGGAAAAAGAAACAGTAAATCAATAAAAAGGGTATGTCGGTTTGGATGGCTATACGAAAAACCAAGACACCACCAGGTCTTGGTGGCGTGTGTTGATGCCCAGCCGAGACACAGTCTCGGTGGTGTGTCCTTTTAGCCAGTCGCGAACAGAAAACCACCCCACGCAGGGGGTATGTAATCAAAAGGGGCGTCGGGTGTGTTGTGGTTCAAGAAACTGAGACCAAGAGGTCTTGATAGCCCCTCTCTCTGCCAGCCGTGACCCCACAGGGGCGACTCGGGTTGTGTTCGACCCAAAATCAGCCAAACTACCTATTCGGGTGTAAAAACTTTTAAACAGGGTGTTTGGGATTACAAGCAGTGAGAAACCCTATGAAAACAGTGGGAATAATGTAGGTCATCAGTGGGTAAAGTTTGAACATAAAATAATGATTTTTATTATAAGATTAGCGACAGTTTAGTGACACTAATTTCCGTCGCAGATTGTTTATGACAGTTTTTATTGACAATTCTAAAACTCAGCTTTTTGTCACACTTTTGGTGAAAGATTTTTCTGTCGCAAAATTTAATAGGCAGATTTAATATATATATATATATATATATATATATATATATATATATATATATATATATATATATATATATATATATATATATATATATATATATATATATATATATATATATATATATATATATATATATATATATATATATATATATATATATATATATATATATATATATATATATATATATATATATATATATATATATATATATGTTGATTGTTTTAATGCGATCGAAAAAGGAGTATCTCGGTAGGCTCGGGATATAGTTAAAATAATAAAAATGAAGACTTTTAAATTATACCTTTTATTACTTAATTTTATAAATGTCTTAATTGTATATTTAAATGGATTAGATTAAAATAGTTTATGAGATTTAAAAGGGTATAATTTTATTAAAGAAATTATAAATGATTTTGGAAACGTTTTAATTTAGAAAACTTTCTATTATTAGCAGGTTATTAAATATAGAAATATTATAACGTCAGAATACGTGTTATACCGTAATTAATAATAGAACAGGAATACGTTAATCATAAATATTAGAACATTCAGACTTATCAGTTTATATATTAACAGTATTACAAGAATAAATAAATTAACTAAGTACAATTGAGATAAATAAAATAAATGAATATCAGTTAACTTATTCGCGTCCTTTATTCATGTAGCTCGCGTGAAATTAGTGTAGACTTTTTGTCAATTGATCTCGGTCGGTTACTAAACACGAGGTACGGATTTTCCGTACTTTCAGTAAAGACTTCCTTTCTATGCATGATTAGGATTCCCCATCTACAGCCAAGTGTTTTCCTCAGTATATGTTATAAATTATCAAAAATAATTTTAATAACTAAGATATTGCCCAAGCCTTATATACAAGCATGACCAGTTAGTTGTACTAGTTACGGAGGTACCGTAACCATGACACTTGAGACACCGGTGTCATGACTCACCTGTAGGAGAGTGATATCCTGCAGCTTCCCATTCAACTAAGCTTGCCCATTTTATTAGTATTATTAGTGGGGTGTATGGATGCATCCTAGGCGTATCAGTTTATAATTATCAGATGAATGTGGTGTGTGCTCTACATCCTTCACATTCGAGCTGATCCCTCCACCCAACACTTTATTTAGAGGTCACCCCTCTACAGCATGACGAGGTCATCCCTCCAGTTATTCATGCAACAGTTTTAATATAGGAAATAATCTCTTGGCAATTAAAATATAGGAAATACATGTTTTCAGATTTAACAGTTAATAATTCAGTTTTATTATTTATAAATCAGACTGTTCAGATTTTACACAGCTTGCTTCTAAGTTCATAACAGTTTTAGTTTCATTATTTGTTACCTGTTTCATTCCATTACATTATTATCATGATTCATATCCGTTCACTGAGCGTTATGCTCAGCCGTAGTTTTCCTTTCTTATTCTAAACGGCAGGTACACATGGACGCTCTTAAGACTTCTGAGAGAGTACGTGCATTAGATTGGAGCTATCTAGACTCCTTTATTTTATGCACTCATACATTACTTTAGTTGTTTGGACATTGTTTCGTCCTTTTCCTTTCCGTATTTAATCTTTATATTTGAGCTTATGCTTGGATTACCGATGTTTGATTCCGGTATTTCCGTTATGGTCAGTTAATGTTCAATACATTGCCATGCATGCTTTGATGGCAAGCCATAAATACACGCAACGGTCTACTTATCCAAGTGGGGTGTTACAATTATGGTATCAGAGCGCAAGGTTCTACCTGTAGGCTCAAAAACTTGATCTGTGACTAGTGGGTAGTCACCAAGAACTTCCTGTATTTTGGCGTTGTTATCTTTCATGTTACTCATGTATTTTATCAGTCGGTTTTTCTAAATTTTGGCTAAGTAAACGGTTGGTACAGAACTGGCCACACTTAGTCGTATGTGCTTTTCAGCTAAGTTTCATTTTGGTGAACTGACCATAGGCGTTCACCCTTGCCCGTTCAGATTTTGTATAGATGAACTGACCATAGGAATTCATCCTTACTCATGTTAGATTCATGTTTTCAGTTAAATGTCATTCTGGAAACTGACCATAGGCGTTCACCAGTATTCATGTCATATTTGTTGGCTATGCCTTCATGAACTACACCATACATATTCAGATTTATTACTCCATGTTTTAACAGATTAATCAGCTTATTCTCTTTCATTTTAGATGCCACCCAAACGCGAAAATGAGAATGAGGCTACAACAGCTGCTATTGCTGCTGCTGTTCAGGCGGCTGTACAAGCCATGCTACCCCAGATACGTGACGAGATCCGAGCTGAATATCAAAACGGACCTCAGCAAAATAACAACCCTTCTCTTCCACCACCTGCCACTTTAACCACCTGGTTAGATTTGTTTAACAAACAGAAACCCCGACCTTTTGAACAGACTGTAGCTCCAGCAGACGCAGAAAACTAGATTTATCATATAGAGAATTTTTTTGGGGCCATGGGTTGTGGGGATGCCTTCAAGGTTAGGCTTGCTGTTTACAAGTTGGAGGGTCACGCCCTACATTGATGGAGGGCTCATAAGTTGACGAATGGGGGAGATGAGTGGGTGCTCACACTGACTTGGACACAGTTCAAGGCAATGTTTTATGACCAGTTTTTCCCTCATACTGAGCACGCAAAACTGAAGAGGGACTTCTACGCCATTCATCAGAATCATGGAGAGAACAGTATAGAGTTCATGCACCGATATCTCAAGTTGGCTGGATTCTTGGGAGTGGCTGCAGGTAACACGGAGGAGCAAGTGAAACAATTTTGCTGGGGCCTTCACTCTAGGACTACAGATAGGCTAATGAGTGCCACGTTCACTAACGTGTCACAGGTAGCTAATGCAGCTCGTGATATTGAGATGCTTTTCGAGAGGGATGAGCTCGAGAATGTAGAGCGTCCTGAGAAGAGGTATATCCCATTCAGCAGACTTAAACAATTTAACTCCGATTATTACTTGTCAATATATATCATGCCTTATCTATTTATAATCGTGCAGACACAGAGGAGGA
Organism: Glebionis coronaria; assembly: GCA_025667525.1. NCBI lineage: Eukaryota > Viridiplantae > Streptophyta > Magnoliopsida > Asterales > Asteraceae > Glebionis > Glebionis coronaria. Next base: position 7,215 of record JANFOE010002144.1, read on the forward strand.
GACCGATCCTAATCGGCTACTCCACAACAGAACTACCGAAACCATGGTCAGTCTTATGACCGCAACCGCCCAGATAAGAGAAACGGTGGGGATAACTACCGCGACAGTTCTAACTCATCTTGCAACTACAGGTGATTCTTTAAGCTTCATAATACTAAACCATCTTGTAAAACAAATTCTAACTTTCAGTATGTCAACAGAGATGTTGGACAGGGGCATGACCAAAACTACAGAGGTCAGCAGTCTGCCCGACCAACAAATTCTGGTAATTTTTAAATTACAACTAAACAGCCTTATTCCAATTATATTTTCAGGATCGTAACACTTGTACGTCTTCTTAAATCATGTTCTCAGCAAACCAGAGCTACTTCTACGGGGTATTCTAATCCCACTTGCATCACATGTGGGAAGAAACACCCGAGACCTTGCCTTCGTAGTTCGAGTTGTTGTTACAAGTGTGGCCAGCCAGGCCATATGATGAGGGATTGCAAGAAAGGAGATACTGCCGGTACTTCAGGACAGATTCCTCAAATTTTACCTCCACCACCACCACTACCACCAACCACTGGTCGCGTTTACACTACTACTAGAGAGCAAGCAAATAAGACAACAGTTACCATTACTGGAATTTTGTTTATACACAGACAGGCTGCCTGCGTTCTTTTCGATACAGGCGCCACACACTCAGTTATATCTACATCATTTGCTGATAGAATAAACATGACCCCTACACCACTAGAAAGTGTGCTTAGTATCACATTACTCACGTCTCCCTCTCGAGTTTGATGATAAAATCCGTCCAGTCAGTGCTCTACCTCTAGATATGTGCGAGTTCGATATTATTTTGGGTATGGATTGGTTGTCAGTTCATCGTGCCACCATAGATTGTCATGCACACCGGGTCATATTCGGTGATGTCCAGACACCAGAGTTTATTCACCAGGGTTTTCTGCCAGGAAAACATGTTCCGATTATATCAGCTTTACAGGCCCGTACTCTATTATACCATGGTTGTGAGAGTTTTCTAGCTACAGTTCATGACACTGCTTCCGAGACACCTTCACTTCATGATTAGCCAGTTGTGTCAAATTTTCTGGATGTCTTTCCAGAGGAACTCCAATGCATACCTCCCATGCGAGAGGTAGAGTTTGGTATCGATCTCATTCCAGGTGCAGAACCAGTATCTAAAGCACCTTACCGTATGGCTCCTGTAGAGCTTAAGGAACTGAAAGATCAGCTTCAGGAACTTCTAGAAAGAGGTTTCATTCGTCCAAGCGTGTCACCTTGGGGCGCTCCAGTTTTGTTTGTCAAAAAGAAGGACGGTAGTATGCGGCTGTGTATTGACTACCGCGAGCTGAATAAGCTTACTATTCGTAACCGTTATCCACTTCCTCATATTGATGATTTATTTGATCAGCTTTACGGTGTCAAGCACTTCTCAAAAATTGATTTATGATCAGGTTATCACCAACTGCGAATAAAGGAGTAGGATATATCTAAGACTGCTTTTTGCACGAGGTATGGTCATTACGAATTTGTGGTCATGCCATTCGGTCTCACGAATGCGCCTACAGTATTTATGGACTTGATGAACCGCGTCCTCCACGAATTCCTAGACAAGTTTGTGATTGTATTTATTGACGATATCCTTATTTTCTCTAAGTACAAAGAGGAACATGAGGATCATCTTCGTACAGTTTTGCAGATTCTCCGACGAGAGAAGCTTTATGCTAAATTTTCTAAGTGCGATTTTTGGCTGAATAGAGTGGCGTTTTTAGGCCATATTGTTTCTATAGAGGGGATCACCATGGATCCTAAAAAGGTGTAGGCTATCACTAAATGGACGAGACCGACATCTGCCACTGAAGTCCGTAGTTTTCTTGGGTTAGCGGGATATTACCGCGGATTTTATAGAATTTCTCATGTTTGGCATTACCATTGACCAAACTTGTGCGTAAAGGGGAAAAGTTTATATGGATGGAGGAGAGAGAAAAGAGTTTCAAAGAACTCAAATATCGTTTAATTTCAGCGCTGATCCTTACTCTCCCATCTAGTACAGGTGGTTATTAGATTTATAGTGACGCTTCAGGGAAAGGTTTGGGCTGTGTACTTATTCAGCATGGGAAAGTCATTGCCTATGCTTCACGACAACTAAAGCCGTATGAGAGGAATTATCTCACGCATGATATGGAGCTCGTAGCAGTCGTCTTCGCTCTCAAAATCTAGAGACATTATTTATACGGTGAGTCGTGTGATATCTTCACCGATCACAAAAGTCTCAAGTACATATTTACACAGCGAGAGCTGAACATGAGACATAGGCGATGGTTGGAACTGCTGAAATACTATGACACTAATATTCAGTATCACCCAGGTAAAGCAAATGTAGTAGCAGATGCCCTTAGCAGAAAGTCAGGAATGATAAATGGCATAAAGTTTCAGGAGGAGATTATGCGGGACTTAGAGAAGTATGATATTGAGCTCCTATTACATGGACAAAGAGGCTACTGGGCTAGTCTGAGAGTGGAACCAGATTTACTCTCTCGGGTTAAAGCCGCACAAAAGGATGATGGTGAAATCTGGGCGATTGTCCAGAATATTGACCAGCAAACTGAATTTCGTATCGATGATGATGGTATTGTATGGCAGGGTACCAAACTCTGCGTTCCAGAAGACCCTACTCTTAGAGAAGCCTTAATGACGGAGGATCAAAACTCTTTGTTTTCTATCCAGCCAGGTTCCACTAAGATGTACCACGATCTTAAGCAGCATTTCTGGTGGAACGGTATGAAACAGGATGTCGCTACTTTTGTTTCTAAATGTCCAACCTGCCAGCAGATTAAGATAGAGCATCAGTGTACCAGCCGTCTAGTTCAGCCGTTGGATATTCCAGTGTGGAAATGGGACAAGATCTCTATCGATTTTATCATCGGATTACCACAGACTCAGCGGAGACATGATGCAATCTGGGTTATTTTCGATCGCTTGACTAAATCAGCACATTTCATTCCTATCCGTAAAGATTTCGCAGTCAGTAAACTAGTGGATCTATTCACAAAGGAAATTGTACGACTACACGGTACACCTTCAGAACTTATATCTGACAGGGATCCACGTTTCACTTTCACTTCTGGGGAGGTTTGCATAAAGCTTAGGGAACCAGGATCAAGCTCATCACAAATTTCCACCTACAGACGGACGGTCAGTCAGAACGTACCATCCAGACTGTGGAGGACATTCTACGTGCCTGTGCATTAGAATGGACAGGACATTGGGATGACTATATCTGCTTGGTCGAGTTTGCCTACAACAACAATTGGCATACCAGTATCAAGCACGCTCCCTTCGAGATATTATAAGACAGGAAATGTCGTGCTCCTATTTGTTGGGATCAGGTTGGAGAACGTTTGATTTAGGGACCATAATTAATAGAGTTGACCAATGAAAAGGTCGCCATTGCTAGGGCAAAGCTACAAGAAGCGCGTACTCGTCAGAAGAGTTACGCCGACAAACATCGCAAAGATCTATCATTTCAGACTGGGGACTGTGCGTTCCTCAAAGTATCACCCGCACGCGGCGTCAGACGTTTTGGCCTCAAAGGCAAGCTCAACCCTCGCTACATCAAACTGTTCAAAATCCTTGAACGTATTGGTGAAGTATCATATCGGTTGGCATTACCGACTCAACTTTCACACGTTCATAAAGTGTTCCATGTATCACTACTTAGAGGGTACAACTATCATGATCTTCAGAAAGTGAATTATCCACTTGATCAGATTCGGGAGGAGTTATCTTATATTGAAGAACCCGAAGCAGTTTTAGATCGCCAGGATCGAGTTATGCGAAGGAAGACCATTCCTTTCTCAAGATCCTGTGGAGGAACCATACCGAGCGGGAGGCCACTTTGGTAAACAGAGGAGTCTATACGGACTTCTTATCCTCACTTCCAGTTTTGATTCGGGTATGTCTTTCAGTTACACATCCTTCAGTTTATATGTCTTCCAGTTTTCATGTCTTGTCAGTCTATGTGACTTTCAGCTTAGTTAAACTTAATCAGCTTAATTTACCTTTAAATTCGAGGTCAAATTTTTCTTTTTAGAGAGGGAGAATTGTAAAACCCAGTACAGTCGTATACTTAATTTGGGGACGAATTATTTTTTTGGAGGGGAAGAATTGTAAAACCCGTATTTAAGAATTCCCGAATACTAAATACGCATGCTCAGTTTCAGTTAAATATTATAAATAATAATTATTCAGAAATAATTATTAGGTTTCAGAAATTAAGTTTCAGAAAAATATTACGTATACATTATTTATGATACAGAAAAGAGTAATTACTATTGCGAATATAAACACGGGAAAAAAATTACGAGTTTACGTGAATAAAAGTTAAACCGAAAAACAAACGAAACCCCACATATATATAAAAGAGGGGGCGGCTAACTTAAATAAGAAAAAGGAATAATGGGCTTTTGGCCCGGCCCGTATTAAAATAAAACAACAGGTAAACAAGAGTTATGCACATTTCATTTTCATAAATACAAAAAAAAAAACAGACTAGGGTTTGGTAACCCTAGTTGTGCTGCCGTCTAGAGAAGGAACAAAAGAGGGTTTCGGGCTTATTTTCATCTTTTGATTTATGTGTACTCGTCATTCCTTAACAATCTTGCACGGTGATAAGTGTGAAAACACCCATCCTTTTACCACTTCACTACAATAATAACCAAGCCTAAACGTGTATTTTATGTCGTAAATGTCGGAATTATGCGTGGTTTGTGTTTTTGTTTTGATTTAGGACCAAGATGTGAAAAGGAAGGAAAATACGGCCTTTCACGGGCTTTTATCAAAGAAAACGACAAAAGACAAAGTCAAGAGATCAAGAGTGCAAAAAGAACGGAAGTCCAAGGCCTTTTCTGAAGATTTATCGAAGAGCAAGTCTAAAGACGAAAGTTTAATAAAGCCGAAGAACTCAAGTCTAATAAATGAAGAAATTATAAGACGAGTTTAATTAATCCCGAGACAAAGTCGATAAAGTCGAAGAACTTAAAAGACGAAAGACGTGAAGAAAAAAAGAGAGAGGAGGCAACACATGCACCTCCCCATTTCCTATAAATACCTGATAAAATTAATTTTACTCGTTTTAAGTTCTATTCTCGGAATCCTCTCGAATTGATCTCGGTTTAAAGTGGAATGATTTGTTCTTGGTGACAAAAAGGGTTTTTGGTTTTCTATTCTATTGAAAAGATAAATGACTAACGTAAATTAACATATAAACTTAAAACAATTAAAAAGTAAAAAATTTAAAGAAAACAGCGACTGAAAACTGACCTAACTGAAAATGCTCTAATCGGAATAAAATCCTACTCGGAAAAATAATCAATTCGGAATAATAATGTCCTATGCGGAATATTTGCTATTCGGAAAATTCAGACTATTCGGAAAAGGAATGCTTATTCGGAAAGAAAGGACTATGCGGAAAGTAAGCTTATTCGGAGAACAAGACCCAATTCGGAATATTGTTCTATGCGGAAAAATAAGTTCTATTCGGAAAATTTGGCTTATGCGGAAAAACATGCTATTCGGAAAAACACATCTATGCGGAAAAATGACCCTACTCGGAAAAACAGCTTATGCGGAAAATCTGTCCAATTCGGAAAAATAAGTCTGTTCGGAATATATAAGATATTCCGAGTAAGAGAAAATTAAAAACCCTATTCGGAATATCCAATATTCCGAATAAGGGAAATAAGAAATTGTCTATTCGGAATATAGGCTCTGTTCAGAAAGTCTGAAATGAAGAACAGCAGCAGACGTAAAAACAGTGGACACGGTTTGAATCTAAAATCAAGATGAATACGCAAAAAGGTTTTACCAAACTAAACACAAATCATCTAAATACCATAAGTAATAAATCCCACCAATAAAAACACCAAATCAACAACTTTTTAAGATCAAACTTGAATCAAATAAAAAACTTAAGAACTTGCAATAGAAGATGATGAAGAACAAGATGAATGAAAAGATGGAATTGAAAGATTAATGTAAAGGTAACAAGAGTAATGATTAAGACACTTACAAGATTGAAAGAAAATTAAAAATCACCAAACACCCTAATGGTGTTGGTGATGAACCGATCCTAAGAAACTGGGAAAAAGAAAACAAAAGCTAACTCCCTAAAATGTGAAGGAAAACCCTATATATTGTCCTAGTGGTTGGTTGGTTAGTGGGCTTTCTCCCTTTCTTCTTGTCTTCTCGTCTTTTCAGAAAAGTTGACGTTTTCGATTCTGATCCGGGATTTGTCGACGATTAAATTCAACTCGTCTTTTAATTTCTTCATTTAATAGACTTGAGTTTCTTCGACATGTGTAAATCTTCCGTCTTTGGTCCTTTTCTTCGATAAATCTTCAAATAGGCCCATTGACTTCAAATCTTTTGCATCTCTTGGACAATAGACTTCGTCTTTAGTCTCTTTCTTTAGTAAAACCCGTGCAATTCCATGTTTTCTTTAATATTCATCCGGTTAGCTCTGAAAACACAATAAACACAAAAACCACGCATAATTCCAAACAAATGATATTAAATACGTGTTTTGGTCTTGTTTTAGCCAGAATTAAGTGGTAAAAGGATGGGTGTTTACACACCTATCAAATCCCCTACACTTAACCATTGCCATGCCCTCATGCAATGCTTAGTGATAAAGCAATTTTACACTTTTCTCATAATTAATCAACCTTGGCCTTATTCAAATACTACTAAATAAAAATTAAAATACTAAGAGAACTTAAAACTTTAAAATAAACAAAAGGATAGAAAACCATTTTCACTTGAAAATAGCTACATGGAAATAACTTGCAAAGAGATCAATGACTTACATTAGGGCTTTTGTGCTGCGAAGATTTATCACCCTCAAGTTTCACGTTCCCCAAACTAAGCTTAAAAACGAGATCATTGTTATTATAAGTTAGCAATTCAAACACTTACACACATGGCTTAATTAAATGCTTAAACTCCCTTATTCCTAGGTGTATCTCTTATATTTTATTTTTGTCTTAGAATGATCGTGAAGATGCATTTTTGGACTTATTTCGATAATTTATTTAGGCTGAAAGCAAAGTAGGACGATTTGATCAATAGTTAGCTAAAGGACAAAATCTCTTAAAACTGCTTCTCGGGATATCAAAAAGTTCATATCTTGGCATAACTCGGTTCACGATTTGAGACCTTTCTCGGGCCGATATTTGGCATGTACTTCATACTTCATATCTTCGAGAGACGTTCTTGAGATAATGGTCTTCTCATCATAATAGAGTTTCTTCACTTGGAGACTTTTGAGGGGTACTCCAACTTTGTCGACCACGACTTCATGATTATTTCTTCAATCTCTAATTGGGATTTTGAGATACAACGATCCGCCTCCTTTTCGGACTTGGATCTATTTATCCTCATACCTTGTTAGGGTCTTTTCGGATAGACTTCTCCATGATCTTTATGGGAGTTGATTGCTTTTCGTCGTGAGTCTTGATCCTTCATATTGATTTTAGGAATAATGCTTTTCACATCACTTTGGATCTTCAGCAATAAAATTGAATCCTCATGCCTTGTTAGGGCCTTTTCGGACTCGCCAATCTTCGCGCCCCGCTTCATAAGTTATGCCTTGGCTATGAACTCTTATCATTACCGAGCAACTTTTAAACGATCTTGGGCTAGAAGCTAAGTAACCTTTCAAATTGTACGACCTTAAAACTTCGATAGAAGTCCCCCCTACACTTAAGATAAACATTGTCCTCAATGTTTAAGCATGTGGGAAAAGTCTCCCCTACACTTATGACATTGTGCACGTTGGTTAACTCGAGTTAAGGAAGAGACGACTAAAGTGATCAATTTCAAATGTGAGTATGAAGAAAATTGAATCACGATAGTTGAGAGATAGAACCGGATTTCGAATAACACGGGAGCACGGTTCTTCAGAGATTTCCAAGATTGCAATTGTCCCTGTAATCACATCACCACACAAACACAAACGACCAAAATAGGTCCTCCCCTACACTTAGGGGGTTAAAGGGATAGATACTCGGGTTGCCTCCCGAGGAGCGCTTGTTTTTGACAACCGAGTCACGAGCCTGACTCGACCCAAAATTAGTTCATGGGGAACGTGGTGAGGGATGGAATCACCTCTTGAGAGGTGTCCTCACCAAAGTACAACTTCACTCGTTGGCCATTCACCTTAAAATTCGGACCATTAGGTTGAGCGAGCTCGAGAGTACCATATGGAAAAATTTGGGCAATGGTGAATGGGCCGGACCAACGAGATTTCAGCTTGCCCGAAAAGATTTTCAACCGAGAGTTAAAAAGTAATACTTTGTCTCCAACATGGAACTCTCGGTTTTTGATCTTGGAGTCGTGAATGAGCTTAGTTCTTTCCTTATAGATCAAAGAATTTTCATAAGCCTCATTCCGAAGTTCATTAAGCTCATTGAGCTGGATCTTGCGTAGGTCACCGGCTTTGTTGATATCAAAATTGGCCCACTTCAAGGCCCAGTAAGCCTTGTGCTCCAACTCAATAGGGAGGTGGCACGCTTTCCCGTACATAAGACGATAAGGCGTACAGCCGATCGGGGTCTTGTAAGCAGTACGGAAAGCCCACAAAGCATCATCGAGTTTATCAGCCCATGAGGCACGATGCTCTCCCACAGTTCTTTCAAGAATTCGCTTAAGACCTCGGTTGGATATTTCAGCCTGGCCATTAGTTTGTGGGTGGTAGGCTGTGGAAAGACGATGATTTACACCGTACTTAGCCATGACTCTTGCGAATTGGTCATTGCAAAAATGAGTCCCACGATCACTAATAATGGCACGAGGTACACCGAATCTGGCGAAAAGAGCTTTCAAAAAGTTACAAACCACCCTTGCGTCATTAGTAGGCAAAGCTTTGGCTTCAACCCACTTTGAAACGTAGTCAACGGCTACAAGGATGTATTTGTTTCCTTTAGAAGAAGGGAATGGCCCCATAAAGTCGATACCCCAAATATCAAAAATTTCACACTCTTGAATGAAATTCTGAGGCATCTCGTCTTTATGTGTGATCTTACCTTGTTTCTGGCAAGCATCACATTGTTTAACCATATCGTGAGCGTCACGATAAATGGAGGGCCAATAAAATCCCGAATCAAACACTTTTTTGGCGGTGTAGTTAGGACCAAAGTGACCACCGGTGGGTCCTTTGTGGCAAGCATTAAGGATTTCCGAAGCTGCCGGTCCATCAACACATCGGCGGATAATCAGGTCGGCACATTGTTTGAATAGGTAAGGGTCGTCCTAAAAGTAAGTCTTAATGTCGGTGAAGAACTTCTTATTTTGTTGAGACGTCAACCCTTCCTTGAGAATTCCACCCGCCAAGTAGTTTGCAAAGTCCGCAAACCACGGGGTTTCATTCGACTTCGAGTTTATAGACATTAAGGTCTCCAAGGGAAAAGAATCATTGATTTCTTTGTTTGGATGATCCCCTTGGTAAGGATCCTCAAGTCTGCTAAGATGGTCCGCGGCTAAGTTTTCAGCTCCTTTTTTATCGCGAATTTCGATTTTAAATTCTTGGAGCAGCAAAACCTAGCGAAGAAGTCTTGGTTTGGAATCTTGCTTGTCAACAAGTACTTTAGCGCGGAATGATCGGTATACACGATGGTGGTGGAAAGGACAAGATAGGGGCGAAATTTTTCAAAAGCATAGACAACAGCTAAAAGCTCTTTTTCGGTTGTCGTATAATGCAATTGTGCCCCCGTCATTGTCTTGCTAGCGTAATGGATCGGTTGGAAGTGTTTGTTCACTCTTTGTCCAAGAACCGCTCCAATAGCAAAATCACTAGCATCGCACATCAACTCGAAGGGAAGCTCCCAATTAGGGGTAACCAAGACGGGTGCCTTAGTTAGCTTATCCTTAAGCGAGTTGAAGGCTTCAAGGCACTCTTTGGAAAAGATAAAAGGAGTATATTTTTCCAAGAGGTGGGTCATCGGGCGAGCGATTTGAGAAAAATCTTTGATGAATCGACGGTAGAAGCCCGCATGACCCAGAAAACTTCTCACACCCTTCACGGTTGAAGGTGGAGGCAACTTTGCGATAACATCGACTTTAGCACGGTCTACTTCAAGACCGGCTTTCGGGATCTTATGTCCAAGCACGATGCCTTCTTTTACCATAAAATTGCATTTTTCCCAATTCAGAACAAGGCGAGTGTCTTCGCACCGCTTTAGCATACGTTCCAAATTGGCAAGGCAAGAAGAGAATGAATCCCTGAAGACCGAGAAATCATCCATGAAGACTTTCATGGTTTGTTCAACCATGTCATGGAAGATAGCTAACATGCACCGTTGGAAAGTCCCGGGCGCATTACATAGGCCAAAAGGCATTCTTTTGTAAGCAAATGTGACATAGGGACAAGTGAATGTAGTCTTTTCTTGATCTTGGGGATCGATGGGTATTTGGAAATAACCCGAGAAACCATCAAGAAAGCAGTAATATTCATTACCCGCTAATCGTTCAAGCATTTGGTCCATAAAAGGTAGAGGGAAATGATCCTTTCTCGTGGCATCATTGAGTTTGCGGTAGTCTATACAAACTCTCCATCCAGTAACGAGACGAGTGGGAATCAACTCGTTGTGTTCATTGGGAACAACGGTTATTCCGCCCTTCTTGGGCACACAATGGATTGGACTAACCCATGGTGAATCCGAAATAGGGTAAATCATACCCGCATCAAGAAGTTTGATAACCTCTGTTTTGATGACTTCATGGATTTTTGGATTCACCCTTCGTTGGCTTTGAATAGTGGGCTTAAAATCGTCCTCCATGAGAATTTTGTGTGTGCAGAAGTGAGGATCAATTCCATAAATATCAGAGATTTTCCAAGCAATAGCCTTCTTATGATCTTTCAACACGGTGATAAGTCGGGCTTTTTCTTCTTCCTTCAAATCCTTAGAAATGATGACTGGCGACTTCTTCTCTTCGTCAAGGAACACATACTCGAGATGGGGCGGCAACTCCTTAAGTTCTAAATCCGGAGGATTTTCGACGGGAGGCGTTTTCAAAGTCGGAGTATCGATAGCAATGACCATGGGAGATGGAGGAGAAGGATTGTCTTCGTTGAGAAGATTGTTAAAGAAATTCATGTCTTCATCCCCATCGATAGGAGATTCATTAGTAGCTAAATTCACATCTCCCATGGTATCTTCAAGATTGTTCCAGAATAAATCACTATCTCCAAATAGAGACAATGATGAATCAATAGAGGACACGGTCTCAACATTGGGAAGAGAGGTAGGAATACTTTTGCAAGCATCATTAAAGTGTTCTTCACAAGCCTCATCAAGAACGTCAATACAATTAACACTCTCATATGAATAAGGCTGTTTAGACAACTTTCCCATGTTGAAGACTACTTTATCGTCACCCACTCTCATGATAAGCTCACCGGCTTCAACATTAATGAGAGTGCGACCGGTCCTCAAGAATGGACGACCAACAATTAGTGGTACACGGGGGTCCATCTCGTAGTCGACGACAACGAAATCAGCAGGAAAGGTGAATTTGTCGACTCCTACAATGACGTCTTCGGCTATCCCCACTGGATAAGCAACCGTACGGTTAGCCAATTCCAGAGTCATTTTGGTGGGGACTAGCTCTGGGAGAGATAATTTCTTCCAAACACTTAGAGGCATGAGATTAATACTGGCACCTAGATCGGCTAGGGCCATGCAATTCTCTACTCCCGAGAAATTGCAAGGGATAAGAAAACGACCCGGATCACCAAGCTTGGTTGGCAATTTCCTTAAGAGCACTGCAGAGCAATTCTCATTAAGTTGGGTGTTGGCAATATCGAGGAGCTTTTCATTGTTGCTCAGAAGATCTTTAAACATTTTTGCATATTTAGGCATGTGAGCGAGAGCCTCAGCGAAGGAGATATTGATATTCAGTTGTTTGAACATTTTAAGGAAGTTCGAAACCTGAATATCATCCTTGCTTTTTTGCTTCTCTTTCCTCAACCTAGATGGATAAGGTATATTGGAAGAAGAGGAAGGCTTTGGGAGAATAGGATCACTCACAACCACGGGTGGAGGAGGGGTAGAAGGAATAGGTGGAGAAATTGGGGAAGGAGAAGGATGAGGAATAGGAGCAGGTGACTCGTTCTCCTTAGTCACAACCACCGGTGGAGGTATAGGAAGCTCGGGTTCCTTGGTACCTTTGCCACTTCGAGTGGTGATTGCTTTCATCTCCCCTCTTGGATTCGCAACGGTGTTACTCGGAAGAGTACCCGAAGAAGAGGGTTGATTACCATTGAAGAAACTAGCCATCATGTTCCTCAGATCATTAGTTTGGGTATCCAACGTGTTTCTCATGTCGGCTCTTAAATCATTTCCTTGCTTTACCAAGTCTGACTTCAAGTTTCGCACTTCCTGTTGGAGATTTTCCACAATCACATCATTGGTCCTCATGTAGGTTGCAACCTCTTGGTGTAATGCAGTGGTGGTTTGGTTAGGAGGCGCATTGTATGCAGGTGGTTGGTAAGCAGGTTGTTGGTAGACTTGATTGTTACGTTGAGGTGGTTGTTGCTGCTTGTGAGGAGGTATGTATGGTTGTCGAGGCTGTTGTTGTTGTTGAGGAGGGCGATTGAGGTTTTGTTGTTGGTTTGGGTTGGTAGGAGGGAAACCAGGTGGTGAAAGATTGTTGTTGGATCGATAGCTAAGCAAGTTACGGTCACCTTGAGGTCTAGCTTGATAAGCAGGTTGAGGATAGGTGCCATATGCCGCATTCACATTCTCAGCAGGGTAGTCTTGGGTGGCGGTACAAGTTGTGTAAGAGTGAGGACCACCACATATCTCACAAGGTTGGCTGACAGCGTTAACTTGGGCGTTTTTGGCGTTGTTGCTGTTGTTGTTGCAGACGGTGTGGGTGACAAGCGATTCAAGAAGCGTAGTGATTTTGTCTAATCGCTTGTCGCTGTCACTAGTGCTAGCACTAGCGACATTGGTCCGAACACTCTTGGTTTGCACACGAGATTTATTCTCAATGATGTCCCAAGCAGCATTGGAAGTCTTAGCCAATAGATTACCCCCCGAGGCACTGTTCAGTGAATCTTGGTCACTCATTCTTAAACCATTGTAAAAAGTATTAATTTGATGTACTTTGGTAAAACCATGTTGTGGGCATTTTCTTAAAAGATCTTTGAAGCGATCCCAAGATTCACTGAACGACTCATCGTACTTTTGTTCAAAATTTATGATCTCATTCCGCAAAGCGGTAGTACGAGAGGGTGGAAAAAAGTAATTGATAAACTTAGTTTCCAATTCCGTCCACGAGAGAATACTCTGTGGCGGTTCCTTAGCAAGCCAATGCCGGGCATGTCCCTCTAAAGAAAAGGGAAAAAGTTGTAATCTTATAACCTCTTGTAGAACACCATTGAATTTGACCGTGTTAGTGAGTTGCAAGAATCTCTTGATGTGGTTGTGTAGATCATCAATGGTTCATCCCAAGAATGGTTGAGCGGAGACCATCTGGATAAAGCCTGATTTTAGCTCAAAGTTGTTGGCGGCAATTGGAGGTATGACAATTGGATCCGTGTTGCCATCGACATGAGCTTGAAGCAGTTCAATCATCAGGCGATTATCCGGAAGGGGCTCATTGTTGTTGTTATTGTTCATGTTGTTGAAAGGCGGGTTGTTGTTGTTATTATTGTTTGGAGGTGGTACACCAGCCATGTCTAAGTGATCGAGAGGCTCGGGCTCTTGATATGACGTGGATCGAGTGCGCATACACCTGCAAAAGAACGAACAAAGAAAAACAAAGCAAAAATATTTTTGGTTTTTATGGTTTTTTAATTTTTTTGAATTTTTGAAAATTTTATATTTTTTAGGATTTTGTTGAAAATTTTTGTGAAAAAGTAACGTTCACTGGGAACGGATCCCAAAATCCAAGTTCTCACAAAAAACTTTTGATCTTAACGAGAAGAGCCGGCAGCGGCGCCATTTGATAATATAGATTTTACTCGTTTTAAGTTCTATTCTCGGAATCCTCTCGAATTGATCTCGGTTTAAAGTGGAATGATTTGTTCTTGGTGAAAAAAAGGGTTTTTGGTTTTCTATTCTATTGAAAAGATAAATGACTAACGTGAATTAAAATATAAACTTAAAACAATTAAAAAGTAAAAAATTTAAAGAAAACAGCAACTGAAAACTGACCTAACTGAAAATGCTCTAATCGGAATAAAATCCTACTCGGAAAAATAATCAATTCGGAATAATAATGTCCTATGCGGAATATTTGCTATTCGGAAAATTCAGACTATTCGGAAAAGGAATGCTTATCGGAAAGAAAGGACTATGCGGAAAGTAAGCTTATTCAGAGAACAAGACCCAATTCGGAATATTGTTCTATGCGGAAAAATAAGTTCTATTCGGAAAATTTGGCTTATGCGGAAAAACATGCTATTCGGAAAAACACATCTATGCGGAAAAATGACCCTACTCGGAAAAACAGCTTATGCGGAAAATCTGTCCAATTCGGAAAAATAAGTCTGTTCGGAATATATAAGATATTCCGAGTAAGAGAAAATTAACAACCCTATTCGGAATATCCAATATTCCGAATAAGGGAAATAAGAAATCGTCTATTCGGAATATAGGCTCTGTTCGGAAAGTCTGAAATGAAGAACAGCAGCAGACGTAAAAACAGTGGACACGGTTTGAATCTAAAATCAAGATGAATACGCAAAAAGGTTTTACCAAACTAAACACAAATCATCTAAATACCATAAGTAATAAATCCCACCAATAAAAACACCAAATCAACAACTTTTTAAGATCAAACTTGAATCAAATAAAAAACTTAAGAACTTGCAATAGAAGATGATGAAGAACAAGACGAATGAAAAGATGGAATTGAAAGATTAATGTAAAGGTAACAAGAGTAATGATTAAGACACTTACAAGATTGAAAGAAAATTAAAAATCACCAAACACCCTAATGGTGTTGGTGATGAACCGATCCTAAGAAACTGGGAAAAAGAAAACAAAAGCTAACTCCCTAAAATGTGAAGGAAAACCCTATATATAGTCCTAGTGGTTGGTTGGTGAGTGGTCTTTCTCCCTTTCTTCTTGTCTTCTCGTCTTTTCAGAAAAGTTGACGTTTTCGATTCTGATCCGGGATTTGTCGACGATTAAATTCAACTCGTCTTTTAATTTCTTCATTTAATAGACTTGAGTTTCTTCGACATGTGTAAATCTTCCGTCTTTGGTCCTTTTCTTCGATAAATCTTCAAATAGGCCCATTGACTTCAAATCTTTTGCATCTCTTGGACAATAGACTTCGTCTTTAGTCTCTTTCTTCAGTAAAACCCGTGTAATTCCATGTTTTCTTTAATATTCATCCGGTTAGCTCTGAAAACACAATAAACACAAAAACCACGCATAATTCCAAACAAATGATATTAAATACGTGTTTTGGTCTTGTTTTAGCCAGAATTAAGTGGTAAAAGGATGGGTGTTTACACACCTATCAATACCCTCCTAAACACATTTAGGAGGGTTGGTTAGTTAGTTGTAGCATTAGTCATTTTTCATTTTTAGGTAATTTTAGAGAGATAAAGTGAGAGTTTCTCTCACTAGGAATTTAATCTTTCATCTTCCTTTCTTTCTAGTTTTAATCAAATTTTTACTTTTGATAGCTTAATTCTTGTTTTAATCTTAATCTTATTCTACCTTTCTTAGCTTTTTATATAACTTTAATTCAAAATTTGTACACGTCTTGTGTTAATTTTATGTTTGATTTATTAAAAAGATTATCTTTTGGTTAATCTAAATTTCCTACGAATTAAGCTTTGAGCTTGATATGCTTATTGGCTTAATTTGTGTCTAGCTTATTTGTTTTAAAAGTTTTCTTAAAAAGTTTTAGTCTTTTTAAAGTTTCCTTACTTTGAGTTTTGATAAGTTTTAATTTTGTGCTTACTTTGTTCATCTTATTCTTGTTTTGTCTAGTTTCGGTTTATGCTTATTAGTTTTAGCTTATTTAGCTTTTGCTTATTGCGGATAGTTCTTCATCGGAAAGGGAGTTTATTGACATTCCGACAGCTTTGCTCACATTCCGATAGTGACAGTATCGGAAAGAGGGTTTCACATTCCGACGGTTCTCTCCGATCTGACTTTGCGATCTGAAACACCCCCCTTATTCCGATCTGGGATTGCGATCGCACATTGCGATCTCATATTCCGACGGCTCTTATTGTTAATCTTAATCGAAGTGCTGCCCAAATTTATATAGCAACATTCCGATCTAAGTGACATTCCGATGGCTTTGTATTCATTCCGATAGATTGCATTTTTATACATTCCGATAGATAGCATCTTAATTATTCCGATAGATTTTGTACCTATATTGCGATCTGGATTCCGATGGGTATGGTGACAGCATTCCGATCTGACATTCCGATGGTTTTGGGTTTTGAATTATAATTTGTTTTGTTTGATTTTTAAGTTTAATTTTTTGGGTTTTATTACTTTGTCAAATTTATTTTTCGTCAAGCTTTAAGTTTTGTCGTTTAATTAATTACAATTTTTAGTTTAATTTTTAAAACCTTTATTTTTACTCAACGACAAGTTTTTATTTTAGAGAGAAGTGCAAAAATCACCCCTGTGGTATGTCGAAAAATCGAATTACATCCTTCGTTAACTTTTTGGACAACAGCCATCCCTCCGTTAGTGCGCGGGGCACAATACATCCCTCATGGACTAACAGTGCTAATGTTTTCTCGTTAAAAATTAACAAAATCTAAAAGAGAGGGTATTCTTGTCTTTTTCCTTTCCCAGGGATGTATTGTGAACCTTATCATAAATAGTTTCAAAAAAAATATTATTTTTGAAAAAAAAAAATTATATTCAGAAAAAATAAGTTTTATTTTCTCGAAAAAAAGTTTATTTTCGAAAAAAAAAAATTATTTTCGGAAAAAAAAGTTTTCTTTTCTAAAAAAAAAGTTTTATTTTCGAAAAAATATGTTTTATCTTCGGAAAAAAAATTTATTTTCGAAAAAAGTTTTATTTTCGAAAAAATATGTTTTATTTTCGGGAAAAAAAAATTTTTAGCGAAACAAAAATTCTGAAAAAAGAATTTAATTTTTTTTTGAAAAATAATTCTTTTTTTTCGAAAAAGAAGTTTAATTTTTTGAAAAAATGTTTGTTTCGAAAAAAATAAACTTTCTTTTTAAAATTTTTTGTTTCGAAATATTTTATTAATAAAACTTTTTCCGAAAATAAAACATATTTTTTCGAAAATAAAACTTTTTTTTTCCAAAATAAAACTTATTTTTTAGAAAATAAAACTTTTTTTTCCGAAAATAATTTTTTTTTTCGAAAATAAATTTTTTTCGAGAAAATAAAACTTATTTTTTCTGAAAATAATTTTTTCCGAAAATAAAACTTTTTTCCGAAAATAAAACATATTTCCGAAAATAAAACATATTTTTTCGAAAATAATTTTTTTTTCCGAAAATAAAACATATTTTTTAGAATATAAAACTTTTTTTTAGAAAATAAAACTTTTTTTTTTCGAAAATAAAATTTTTTCGAGAAAATAAAACTTATTTTTTCTGAAAATAATTTTTTTTTCAAAAATAATTTTTTTTTGAAACTATTTATGATAAGGTTCACAATACATCCCTGGGAAAGGAAAAAGATAAGAATACCCTCTCTTTTAGATTTTGTTAATTTTTAACGAGAAAACATTTGCATCGTTAGTCCATGAGGGATGTATTGTGCCCCGCGCACTAACGGAGGGATGGCTGTTGTCCAAAAAGTTAACGAAGGATGTAATTCGATTTTTCGACATACCACAGGGATGATTTTTGCACTTCTCTCTTTATTTTACCTTAGTTTAAAATAGATAATCAAAACCATTTATTATTCCACCAAGAAGGACTGAGTCGCACTCTTAACTAGTAATCAATTCGAAAAGATCGGACGATAACTCTTTCATAACTAAGTGAAAACCTAGTTATTACACGGTAATCATCTTGTTCTTCTTTTATTCTTTAAATTGATTCGGCAAAAAAATAAAAGAAACAATAAATCAATAAAAATGGGCTGTCGGATTGGATGGCTACACAAAAAACCAAGACACCACCAGGTCTTGGTGGCGTGTGTTGATGCCCAGCCGAGACAAAGTCTCAGTGGTGTGTCCTTTTGGCCAGCCGCGAACAGAAAACCATCCCACGCAGGGGGTATGTAATCAAAAGGGGCGTCGGGTGTGTTGTGGTTCAAGAAACCTCTCTCTGCCAGCCGTGACCCCACAGGGGCGGCTCGAGCTGTGTTCGACCCAAAATCAGCCAAACTACCCATTCGAGTGTAAAAACTTTTAAACAGGGTGTTTGGGATTACAAGCAGTGGAAACCCTATGAAAACAGTGGGAAAAATGTAGGTCATCAGTGCGTAAAGTTCGGACAAAAAATAATGATTTTTATTATAAGATTAGCGACAGTTTAGTGACACTAATTTCCGTCGCAGATTGTTTATGACAGTTTTTATTGACAGTTTTAAAACTCAGCTTTTGGTCACACTTTTGGTGACAGATTTTTTTATCGCAAAATTTAACAGGCAGATTTAATATATATATATGTTGATTGTTTTAGTGCGACCGAGAAAGGAGTATCTCGGTAGGCTCGGGATATAGTTAAAATAATAAAAATGAAGACTTTTAAATTATACCTTTTATTACTTAATTTTATAAATGCCTTAATTGTATATTTAAATGGATTAGATTAAAATAGCTTATGAGATTTAAAAGGGTATAATTTATTAAAGAAATTATAAATGATTTTGGAAACGTTCTAATTTAGGAAACTTTCTATTATTAGCATATTATTAAATATAGAAATATTATAACGTCATAATACGTGTTATACCGTAATTAATAATAGAACAAGAATACGTTAATCAGAAATATTAGAACATTCAGACTTATCAGTTTATATATTAACAGTATTACAAGAATAAATAAATTAACTAAGTACAGTTGAGATAAATAAAATAAACGAATATTAGTTTACTTATTCGCGTCATTTATTCATGTAGCTCGCATGAAATCAGAGTAGACTTTCTGTCAGTTGATCTCGGTCGGTTACTGGACACGAGGTACGGATTTTTCGTCCTTTCAGTAAGGACTTCCTTTCTATGCATGATTAGGATTCCTCGTCTGCAGCCAATTGTTTTCCCTAGTATCTGTTATAAATTATTAGAAATCATTTTAATAACTAAGATATTGCCTGAGCCTTATATACAAGCATGACCAGTTAGTTGTACTAGTTACGGAGGTACCGTAACCATGACACTTGAGGCACCGCTGTCATGACTCACCTGTAGGAGAGTGATATCCTGCAGCGTCCCATTCAGCTCAGCTTGGACATTTTATCAGTATTATTAGTGGGGCGTATGGATGCATCCTTGGCTAATCAGTTTACAGTTATCAGGTGAATGTGGTGTGTGCTCTACATCCTTCACATTGGAGTTGATTCCTCCACCCAACACATTATTTAGAGGTCACCCCTCTACAGCATGACGAGGTCACCCTCCAGTTATTCATGCAACAGTTGTTACAGTACATGACCTATATAAGCTCTTGGCACTTAAAATACAGTAAATGCATGTTTTTAGATTTAACAGTTAATAATTTAGTTTTATTATTTATAAATCAGACTGTTGAGATTTTACACAGCTTGCTTCTAATTTCATAAGAGTTTTAGTTTCAGTATTTGTTACCTGTTCCATTCCATTACATTATTATCATGTGTCATATCCGTTCACTGAGCGTTATGCTCAGCCGTAGTTTTTCTTTCATGTTCCAAACGGCAGGTACACAGGGACGCTCTTAGGACTTCTAAAAGAGTACGTGTATTAGATGGGAGCTATCCAGATTCCTTTATTTTATGCACTCTTACATAACTTCAGTTGTTTGGACATTTTTTCGTCCTTTTCCTTTCCGTATTTAATCTTTATATTTGAGCTTATGTTTGGATTACCGATGTTTGATTCCGGTATTTCCGTTACGGTCAATTAATGTTCAATACATTGCCTTGCATGCTTTGATGACACGCGATAAATACATGTAACGGTCCACTTATCCAAGTGGGGTGTTACAAAAACATACTCATTGAAGAACCCACGAAAAAATAACTTAATTAAAAATTAAGATATTTTGCACGTATCTCGTCTTTTAGCATTTCGATCTTTGTTGCGTCTTTGGCACTCATTTCGGTAGTGTAGAACCGAACGATCTTCATTTCTTCATTCCTTTTTTGAAGCTCGCAGACTTCTAGTCTTGCCGCTATCTCTTACTCCATTCACTCTCTTTTTGCATCACGATCAAAGAGTGAAAAAAATATAAAAGAAATAGTATATAGAATAGAAGATGGTATATAATTTTTTGAGTTTAAAGGGTATTTATATTGAAAGAGGTAAAGATACATTATTTTGTGTCAATCCGTCAAAAATTCCCCAAAACAAAAAATAGACATTTTCCAACGGTAAAGATTTGAAAACGCAGTAGACAACGTAATCCACGGCGCAGTTTTCACGCCGGCTCGCGCCGTCAGCCACAATGTCGGCTGGCAATTTCGACGCAACTAACAAAACGCAGGTCACGGTATGACCCTTGGTGTCGCCGTATCGTGCTGTGAGGAAAATGCCTCCCACGACGCATTGTACCGAGAGTATTTTTGTTACACGCAACTAAAAACCACAATATAGCTAATTATGTGAAACCTAATAATGAATACGTAAAGTTTTGTTGAAGCTATGGCATGACAATTATACTGATTAGTTAAAGGAAGTAGTATATTTTCTTGTGGAAAAGGGTGTTTTAAATCCGCATGCATCATTTAGACTCAAATAACCACAAATATGTTTTTGACATACAATGGTACTGAAAATATAGAAGTAGCAACCCCGAGTTGTGAAAAAAAGCAACAGAAGTTGCCTAGAGTTTTATCAATCTGATATCGGATTTAATATTTGCTGAATCACCAAATGTGGATTTTATTATACAGTAGTGCCCAGAGTTTCTGAAACGTTAAAATAAATATCGGTAAGTGATACTTTTGAATTTATAATGGTAAGTTTGCAACGGATTGCAATCAGGTGGCATAACTCACCTCGCGCACAAATTTCCATAGAAAATGAACAACAACATCATCGTCATTACACCCTTTGAAACGAGACCACATTAGGATGTCCAGGCAGATGATGCATAAGTTTGTAGCATAACCAGACACCCCTTTAACTTTAGTTTTGTAGCAAAAACCTGCAGCAACCATACCTAAACACCGCTTTAATATGCATAATACAGAAGGACTAAACACCGTGACTAACTTCTAATAATCTATTTGAAACAAAAAAAAGCAATTGCTTGCTTCCAAAACAAATGATTATTAACTTCTAATCATCTAAGAAACAACCACTTTAATATGCATGTGTGTATTTGCTTTCCAAAGACTGCTTTAATATGCTTTTATTTTTAAAATTGAAAGTTAACCTAAAATGACCCATTTGACGTGTATATTGCCACTTCATGTCTGACATAGCATCTAGACGTGTACTTAAAAAGAGACAATATATTAGTCCTTCATCTCTGTACATAACGTTCCTTAGGTTGGTGGGATAAGCACGATTTAATCAATCTCTGTATTGCAAAAACATCATAATTTTCAAACAAAAATAAAAATTACACAATATAAGAAAAACCTTATACCAGCTTTAGGCAGAAGATTATGGTCTGAAAGATCCTTTATCCATCTTAGCTTCCAAATCAAGAAGCAGTTATTGATTCCAAATGCAACATACCAAAGGCATATAAGCCATCCTTTTGGTTACCAGATATTCAGGAAGATCCCACCATTGTTCGCTTCAGACGCCTAATTCATCATTATATTACACATTATAATATTTAAATAAAACCATACTCAAGTTTATTCTCTGTTCAAATATAGTCCGTAGACAGATTTATAAAACGAACCTAATGTATGTTTCAAAATTGCTGTAACACTGGTCGATCAGGAAATTAATTTGACCTATAAAATAGTCAACCATCTAAATTATTATTGTTCATGTACCTCAACTCTAGCACTATTGATTCTCCAGGGTAAGGGTCTCATGTCAGACTTGTGATTCTTCTTAAAATATCTATAACCCAAATTGATATGAATAAGCAACATCTGCACCTATGTAATGGTATACGATCAGGCGGATTATCAAATTTCAAGTACTTAAAATGACCGAGCTGAAAATTGATAGGAAACACAATCTATTCATATGCCTGATCTTAAACTTTGTTCATTTTTTATGCATTCTTAGTTGATGTACTCCATCAGTTTTGAAGCAACGAGGCCCAAGTATTCAAGGTTAACCTCAAATCGCATCAAGACAAATTAAAACCGATTTTTTCACTATTTTTATGCCAATCAAGTTGCATTTGAAAATTATAACTATAACAAACACGAAAAAGGTCAGATCTTGATCTTGATATAAGTGTTTTGAGATATAACGAGCGAGTAAAAAGTCAGTAAAATTGGGTAGAAAAGATAAGTGATTATTTGACGCATGAATAACTATCTTTGTAGTAGCTGGTATATATAGAACTGATTTTTTGACGCATAAATAACCAGATAACACAAGAAAATCATCGATGATGACTTCTATTTTTGGACTCTTGGCCTGAGTTTCGGCCAAGCATTGATAAGCAATTTTTAAAAATGTGTTGGAAGGAATCTTGATTCGGTCCCCCATCTAGAGTAAACATGTGTTCCCCATCTTCTTCCATCATTTTGTGTTCTTTCATTGAAGGGTCATCGTGCAATGGGTGCAAGACCCTTGCTACTTTTAGTACCATAAACTGAATAGTAGACAACCTCCAAGACAAGATCCCATATAAATAAGCTACTAAAAATGTAAATAAGTTGTACCAAATCAACAACTTTTGATAACCTTAATAAATTACATATGAATCTTTCTTATGTGTGACCATATACCAACATTTTGTATATACTAATAAAATACTTGGCTTTTATCTACTTTTGACCCGTTTCATTTTAAGCTAGAATTGTTCTATTCATTTAACTAAAAATCAACTCAATTCTAAGTAGATGACCTAGGTTGGTTGACCTGTAAACGATTTTTTTTGTTGGATCATCAGCGTGAACACAATAGTCTCTGACCAGGACCACGAACCAATTCAAAATTTAATCTTGACATGTCAATGGCTGCTTGTCCACTTCCTTTATAAAATCAGCGTCACTAATATATTAACAGAATTTTCAATCGATTCCATTTGTGATATTATTTTATTTACATATCAGGGATAAACATAAGCCATACTAATCATGATTGCCACGTCAAATCAATGTCAACACACTTAAAATTATAGGGATACGAAAACATTACCAGGTAGCGTCTCGCAATAGAGCTTCCTATCACTGCTTGAGCTTTCCACTCACAACCTACACTTGTATAATGATCAACGTTAGAGGGTCAAAAATTGCCTTTAAGACTTATCTTGTAATTTAACATATCGATGCACTTATGAGATATGTCTATTGACCTGTGCAATTTTATGTAGATAAAATTAATGAATGTATAAAACGTTAGAGAGTAATAATTATTTTTAACACATAAATGATTACCTCGCTGCCTCTTTTCCATCCTGTGTTGTTCATGTGCGAGATCTATACCAAGAGTTGTTAAATCCTTTCACCTACTGTTTTTTCTAAAACCAACATCAGAACCATAATCAAAATCATTATATGCCACACTCTCATTGTCATGAATAGAATTGCCCTCTGGCTTCTCTTTAGGCCTACTGAATCCCTGCAAAAATAAAATTTCATTCAGGTACCCGCCATAAAGGTAACATCCTAGTTTATCAAAATTCTAAATGAATAACTGGACACAAATCTAAGCAACTTTGATTCAATATCTATTCAAGTTAACCAACTTCCTTTTAAGCCATAAAGATTCAAACTTTGTAAATACAGACTGCCATATACACCTAAATTAAACTTCTGATACGCTTTAGCAGAAATTAGATAGGCACTTAAATAAGCATTCACAAACACCCTTAAAATTTGCTGATTTATTCTTAGAAGATCAAACACCCGTTATCTTAGTTATATAGTGTAATCTTATTTCAGATGTATAACATCATGTGCCCCATAAACCTGACCTATTAACGCCATATGAAGGAGCAACAGTAGCCCCATATGGATTTGCTGCAAAGCCACTATACACACCATGATGATGCATTTTGGAAGCGGTGATGAATGGTGGGAATTAGCCGCATCGGGCTCTTTTTCACTTTGATGCTTCGTGAATACCACTTCAAGATACACTGACCTGCAGATAATAGTAAGATGGTCATGCCGCTACAACTAAAGACCAAGTCCAACAAACCACTAATTGCCCTTTTTATCAAGTGAAATATCTCTATAGTCATTAAACTAAATAAAATTCACAAACTATAATGTGAAATTTGACAATATCAACTATATCTTGTGTTTCCACAAAACAAATACATAAAGTTTACCTGAGCAGGTGACACTTCAAGCTCAATAACATTCTAAAATATGCGATTATAGTTTTGTATCCATCTATTTTTGTTGCTTAGTAAGAACAAACAATTCAATATTGAAAATTTATTTTATATTTCCAAAATGCATCATCATAATTATAAAGAGCATAAACTAATTTAAAAATCATACCAATTCCAATATGAAGTGATTGGATCTTGAACCTAATTACATGATCAATTAAACGTCAGCATGTTTCAACTCAACTAATGAAATTTAAAAAGCGACATAGATACAAAAGATAATTTAAGAAGCCAATTTCATAAGTGTGTTCATAGAATTAGAATTATGATGCATGAATATGACATAATAGAAAATTTGCTAATATTCAGTTGTTCTACAATTTTTTTTGTGTTATTGTATACAAAATCGGTAAACATAACAAAATAATATCTTACCTCTAATCGCTTCTCAATTTGTAGTTCTATACACTATTGACTTCCAAAAAAAGAGGTATGTCATACACTCATCTATTGTTGTGGATTGTCAAAAGATAAAGAGTGTGCAGAGATGAAGATGTGGATTTGTACATATCTTCCAAGCTACCAGACAAGTGGCTCATCCTTAAGGCTATAGGACTGTTTCCGAGTTAATGATGCACAATCCGTGTCGGTTGATCAATAAACGTACAACTAGCGTGTATGCCAAACAATGACGCATGTGCTAAACCTTTCCTAAAGAATATTATTACAAAACATATATAGACGAAAATGGGTACTTTCATTATCGGAGGAGAGATACTTGAGGTGACTGTTGCGGATAGGCCTGAAGTGGTGGTCCTTGTGTTAACTTGGCGACTAGGACAGCACCAGGCATTGTTCGTTGAAGAACACGGACAGTGTAATCAACAACCACTTCTGGTGCAACCTTTTTGGCATCAGATCCAGGTGTCACTATGTTAGGCTTCAAACAGATACCCTCAATAAGAATGCAATGTTCGTTAAGAGCCTTGTAGCATGCAGCCCAGGCACATTCAGTCACATCAGCACACTTGTTGATGTTATGAAGTCAGTCACAAGGATATCGGGATCAACAACTGGCAGTAATCGATTTTATTGGCATATAATGGCATATCGGCCCAAAGCATAAGCGTTTTCATTGATGGTGAGTTGGGATGGCGCCTTTGCGAACCTAACACCAGAAGTATATTATTGGGCAAATCGAGAACGAAGACCATCAAGACCTTTGGTGGTGGTCTCACCATTGGTTTCAGCAAGCTCAATGGCACCCTTGTCTACCTTGATTCCGCCTTGATTCTTAGAAGGACATTAGTCTCCTTCATCACATCAACAGAGGGCTTACCTGTAACAATTAGGTAAACGTTACTAAAACAACTAAATAGTAAACCCGGTGAATTGAACACTTTTAACCTAAAAAAGCTAAACTATATAATAGCATACTAGCCAGTTTTTCATGTCGCTTTACATTGATGAATCAGAATATCTCCCTCAAATTAAAAACTTAACTGAATTAGAATTTGGTTGAGCAGCTACGGGGCATTATGTGTTTGTTTTTTTTGATCTGTAGCGAGTTGTCATTAACCGTTACAACCCATTTTAATCTAATTATGTAATGCGAATGAATTGAAATCACACCATCCAAAGACCCCTTATATCTAGCAGCAGCGAAAGCTAATTAGTCAAACTGTCACAACTACATATGTAATTTAGAGATCATAACTAATCGTACCTTTGAGCAAAATATACCAATTCACATAATAATGTACATTTAGGTAACTCATGGATTAAATAAAACATCATACCACAGCCTTCTCAAGCATCTCAGTTAAAGTTGTGGTTAGTAGCAACTAAGAATTATAAAGTTCCTAAATCTCCAACCTTTTCAAAGAAAAAAAAAGATAACAAAGATCAGCACATTGATAACAAAGATCAGAAAATAGTACCTGTTATATTTCATGATTATACCTTTTCCCCTAAATTTGTTATCAAGTTCCATACACTATTTTTTCAGCCATTGTCTGGATCAATAATCAACAAAAAAGATTTAAATTAGGTTCAATGTTCCAAGAATATATATTCTTGAATTAGGCACAATCTGCAACGCAAATTTTTCTATAGATAATTCTAATTCATTAATCTAACGCTCACCTCTCTCTACTTTCCTTCCACTTTGTTTATTCGTATCTGATAGGTGTGCAAACACCCATCCTTTTACCACTTAACTACAATAATAACCAAGCCAAACGTGTATTTTATATCGTAAATGTCGAAATTATGCGTGGTTTGTGTTTTTTTGTGATTTAGGATCAAAATGTGAAAAGGGAGGAAAACACGGACTTTCACGGGCTTTTATCGAAGAAAAAAGACAAAAGACGAAGTCGAAAGATCAAGAGTGCTAAAAGAACAGAAGTCCAAGGCCAATTCTGAAGATTTATCGAAGAAAAAGTCTAAAGACGGAAGTTTAATAAAAGCCGAAGAACTCAAGTCTAAATTAATGAAGGAATTACAAGACGAGTTTATTAATCCCGAGCAAAGTCGAAAAAAGTCAAAGAATTAAAAAGACGAAAAGACGTAAAGAAGAAGAATAACCAACACATGCTTAGTGTTTCCTAATCACTATAAATAGACTCCTTATGTGTCATTAGGAGTCGTTAGCAAATTTGACACATTAGTCTTTCCACCTTAATTTCATGTCATTTTAATTAATTGTCAATTTAAATACTTGTCTTGCACTTTAATTCATTTAATTCCAAGTAAGTGTTTTTAATTTTGTTGTTTAATCTTTTCTTTAATCAAGTTTTTATTGTTAATCTCTCATCTACCTTTCTTGTTATTGATTTAATTTTGATGTTTATGTGCTTATTGTTATGCTTGTTTGATTATTGGTTATGCTTTTATGTTTTTGATCTTGTTAGCTTATTGATTTTATAGCTTATTGTGTTTTTCTTAAACTTAATTAAGTGCTTTTTAGTTAATTTTTATAAAAAGTTGTTTTTAAATATTTTTATTACTTAGTGTTTTTAAAAGTTCTTAAATTTTGGCTTAATAGCTTATTCTTAAAATAGATTTTGATTAAGTTTTAGTTAAGTGCTTATTAGATTTTAGCTTATTTCTAGTTTTTAGCTTAATCTCTTCTAATTGTTATCAAAGTTTCGGTAAAAACCTTTTATTCCGGATAAGGGTTCAGACCTTATTCCGGATAAGCTCCACTTTTTGATATTCCGGATATAAGCTTTAACAATATTCCGGATAAGCAAGGGTAAATGGTATTCCGAATATGGTGACTTTGTGATATTCCGGATAGTCAGACTTTGTGGATTCCGGATAAAGGCTCAAACAAATATCCCGGATAAGCCACGAGACAACAATATTCCGAATAAGGTTCAAATATTATTCCGGATAAAGGTTCCAATTGTTTATTCCGGATAAAGTGACAGTTATTCCAGATAAGCAACAAGCAGGGGATTCCGGATAAGGGTTCGACATTTATTCCGGATAACAATCATAACAGTATCCCGGATAAGACGAGATTGAGTATTCCGGATAAAGCTTCGAGGAAACTATTCCGGATAAGCAATCAATTGTTTATTCCGGATAAGCTGCTGAGATTATTCCGGATAGTGTATTTATGAACATTCCGGATAAGAGGAAGTTATTTATTCCGGATAAGCTGTTTGAGAAAGTTATTCCGGACAGCAGCAGTTTTGTTGTGAATTCCGAATAGTGACAGTATTTCGGGGTCCAACTCAGGTTTTGTTTACTTTTCTTTTTATTTTTTTGCATTTATTTTTCTCGCTATTTTTCTTAAGTGTTATTTTTATTGCTTTGTCTTAGTTTAATTTTAAAGTTCACATTTTTATTACATTGTCAAATTTACTTAATTCATTTACTTTTAAAAGTTTTAATATTGCACCATTTACATTTAAATTAGTTTTAGATTTAATTAACCGTCATTTACTTTACGTCTTGCACATTTAATATACTACAACGACAAATCTTTGTTTCCCACCAAAAGACGACTGAGTCGCGCATTCTTCCCTTTCTCAATTCGAAAAGATCGGATGATAAAATTTTCTTACTAGGCAAAAGCCTCGTATTAAATGGCGCCGCTGCCGGATCTTTTCGTAAAGATTAACGATTTTCTGTGAGAGACGCGTTGCTTTTTGGTATCCGTTCATTCGTGAGCGTTATTTTTCTTACTAAAAAATTTTCAAAAATCCAAACTTTTTTATTTTTATAGTGTATATATATTCTCTATTGCTTTGATATCTTTTTCTTTTGCTTTCGCAGGTGTATGCGTACTAGATCTTCCATTTATCCAGAGCCCGAGACTCGTGAAGATTTAGCTATGGCAGGTGTGAACAACAACTATAATCCACCGCACCTCAACAATAACAACAACAATGTTCTTCCACAGCCCGACCTTCGGACAATGGAGGAGCTTTGTCAACCCACAATGTTTGGACGAGGAGGACCGATTGCGCCGATGCAAATCACGGCTCCGGAGTTTTCGTTGAAGCATCACATGATCCAACAAGTGCAAAATAATCCATTTCGCGGATTGCCGGATGATGATGCCAACAAGTACCTCGACAAATTCATTACTATTACTCAAAGCATGAAGTTTCCCGGTGTTACTATGGATGTCCTTCGCCTACAGCTCTTTCCACATACTTTATCACACCACGCCGAAAAATGGTTTGATCGTCTCCCGAAGAATTCCATTCATACTTGGGACGACATGACTCAACGATTTTTGTCACGCTACTTTCCACCATCCATGGTCACGAGCCTTCGAAATCAAATCAGCGGTTTCATGGAAGAACCCGATGAATCTCTCTTTGATGCTTGGGAAAGATATAATGTTTTGATCGATCGATGTTCAAACCACAACATGCTCCCCGTTACCTTAATTGATACTTTAAACAACGGTTTGACTTTTCGTGATCGTGATACGATTAATGCAGCCGCCGGTGGCACATTTATGAAAAGAAGACCCGAGGAGTGTAGAGAGCTCATTGAGAACATGACTACTCATCAAAAAAATTGGGATTCCTCCGCTTCTTCAAGGAACAATCCGAGAGTCAATGTTTCTTCTACTTCAGGAAACCCCGATATGACCGAATTCACCCGCATGATGGCCGAAATGAACAAAAATGTAGAATCTTGATAACCTATGAATCTATGAAGTGGGTTGATATTTTCTAGAGAGAGAAACTAGAGAGAGAAAGTGAGAGAAAACTATGTGTCTTTTTATTCAAGTGAAAACAAAAAATGAACAACAACCAACCCCTTTCCATGGTGGAAAGGGGTTTTTATATCCAAGGCCTTATTTGGACTTGGGCCGGCCCATGACAAGCCCATGGGCCGGTTTCTTACTTAATTTAATAAGTAACACTAACTACGAGCTATTACAACATTAATAATATTATGGAGTGACCGATACTTCTAATATACGTAAAAACGTATTTCTAACAATCTCCCCCTAAGGGAGGTCACTCCACGTTTACAAAGTTCTAAACCTAGCATACTATACTAAGTCTTTGTTCTTCAGCTCGTAGTCTTTTCTTCTTTCTTTTTGTTGTGAATATTTTGATTTGATCTTTTAGGCTTTGGCTTGAGAGCATTGTTCTTTTGGCCAATCACGTGCGATCTTTGCCTTCTTGTGAAACTTGCCTCCTCGTGACTCCATGTTCCACACACTTATGTCTTTTTGTTGAATTCTCGAAAGCTTCAGAGTTTGGTACAGCGGAAGACTTCATTTTGCACTTTCTTGAATTTTGCTGAACTTTGATGCAGAAAAAACATAAGCATGTGGGAACGACTTCAACAGGTACACCATAACGCCACCGTCTTCAACTGGTACACAGCAACGCCACCGTCTTCAACAGGTACACAGCAACGCCACCGTCTTTAACAGGTACACAGCAACGACACGAATAAAATGGCTTTGACATTTTATTCTAATTCGGTAGCATTTTACCTCCGGTCGGTGAAGACCGTTGGACGATATTAGATATCGTACCCGTGACGGATAGTTTCAATTAAGTAACTTCCTAACAGGATTTCGCGGGTAAACCCGTTCTCTTTATTCGACCGTCCAAAGCTGACTGCGAACATAAAGAGTGAATCACTTGGATAAATTATCCTTGTGATTTGAAGCCGTCAATTCATGAAACCTGGAACAAGTGAATTTCAATTAAGATTTTCACCATCGTTGCTTTCCAGTTATCACGAGCTCAATTCATAAAGAATCTTGCACGTCACCTACCAAGTGTTGTTTGATGTTAACACTAGAAGGATTTCCACTCGTCACTGTGATCAATAAAGAGTCACTCTGAGTGTTCTAGCAAGATCGTATGATAATGCGTAGAGGCCTGGAACGAGTTTAAGTTCAATTAAGAATTAAACCACTGTTTCTTTCCAGTTTTTCACAAGATTGGTTCTAAAAGAACCGCACGTGTAACCTACCATGAGCTTGTTTGATGTTGGCTCAAGCAGGATTTCCATCTTCATTGTAATACTTGCGTATTACTCGGATGTTCTGGAAATATTACAGGAATACTGCGTAGGACTCATGAAAATCTCTTACTTTTCACAGTGTGTGAGAAAGCAAGGAATAAATGGAAAGTGTCCTAATGAGACTTTTGATGATCTCTTGGCTCTAGACTCGATAGTGCGTTTTGATTTAGTGAGCGATGGCTGGAGAGGAGTGCCACCTTTTCAATACCAGTCTATTCGGAGTGAATAAACCAATAGATAACGTGTTGATCTCCGTGTGATTAAAACAAATACCTTTTGAGAGATATTTGAGTTAGCTGGGAAGGGTTGTGCATTGCATCACTGGGTCCATGATGTCTTTCTTCAATATCGAGAATCATTAACAAAAATGATCTCAATAGCATATGTATTGACCCGGTTTCTGCCTAAAAGTTGTAAGGAGGGCTTCTTTCTTTACACCCTTTATCTTTACAATTCTTTTTCATTCTTCAAACCCTTCAATGCTTACCAATACGTCATAACTAGCACCTTGTTGTGATTGTTCCAGTGCTAGCTTAAGTACTTGGTCGGCATTCAGCTACGTTCACAATCTTTCTCCATCTTTCCTAGGACTTCTAATTCTATCTAGGGAATTGTCCTTGGGAAGATTCCATCGGCTCTGATGAATCATTTGGACTAAAACCTATTCCTACCACCCTTTTGTCACCACTTCCGTCGTGAATTAAGCGTGTTTTGGGAAAGTATAGCCACCATGAAAAATCATTGAAAATCACCTAAGGTACTTGTGATATTGAAATTAAAAGTTTTGTACCTTAGGTGTTTTGTTCATCAAAAACGCTCCCCCTTAACACGTGCTTTACACATATTAAGTTGGATTATCGTTGAGTCTGTTTCATCTTTTAGCCAAGTATCATTTAAGTCTCCTTAATCCCATTTTCTCCCCTTATCCAAAATGTTAACCATTAATATTTGGGATATTGAATGGATTAACCGGTCTTTGGGTAAAAAATGAAATCGATGTTTGGCCATAGAACATGTTAATGCTCCCCCTTAAATTTACATATTCACAAATAAAACCAATATAAAGTGGACCTGAAATGTAAGACCCATTAGATGGATCGTTGCAGTAACTTGTGGTGCACTAAATATGGTCTACCACCAACGAATCTTTCTAAACTCCTCATCAATCTACGTTCACGGAGCTTTTGATCAATCTTCTTGATCACATACTTCGCCATTTGCCGATAACCCTGATGCCGATCCTCAGTCATTTCTGGTAAAGTCCCACCCGAATTAAGATGCTCCAACTTTCCTCTGACGTATAGGAGAGTCCCATCACTGTACTTATAAAGCTCACCCACCCTCATAAACTACATTAACCCTCGACTGTTCAAGTAGAAATGCCGCAATTCGGGACAGAAATGCCGGTATAGGGACATCTATCTACATGTTGAGGTAACACTTGATTCACTGGACGGGTTAGGTTAAGCTTCCTTTGGTAGCTTTCGACTCCCAACTGAAGATCTTCAACTCGTTTCTTGATAACAACGCTTCGTGTGAACATACGAAGTGCTGTATTCAAGGCAATGATGTCTTCACAAGGAATATGTGTGAGTTGATCACGGGTCATCATAAGTAACATATCTTCGATATCCTCAAGGCGAATGATAGAAAAATCTCCCTGCTGGATTTTGTATTCTCTTTCATCCTCCCTTTTCAGACGAATCTCCGTCACATGATAATAGCCATTCTTGGCTTCAGTTTTCAGCCCTAAAATACTGGAGATGCGGATATCGGATCTAACGTTACTTCCTGAATTGGCTAGGCAGCAACCCCTGTACGCCCTTCGGACTCGTTCGTCCCAATGAGATGCACCTATAACAGCATACATATCATAATTACGATTTACCCTTGGGACCCAGAGTTGGTTTACCTTTTCCTCGATCCAGGGTATTGTTCCCCAGTTGGCAGCTTTCAGCAAGGTCAAGGAGGTTGCGTACTTTGATGAACCCTTCAGAAGATACTCAAGATCATTGGTGACGAAGAAGTCGAGAGCAATCTGATTATCTTGAGAAGGATCAAGTGGAGGTGGAGCTCTTTCTGATTCATGGAGGCCTGGCCTTTGAACGGTGTTAAGAGCTTTCAGGACCTCGTCAGCATAATACTCGAACTCCATTCGGGTTAACCTGGTTTTGGCGCGAATTCTCTTATCCTTTAGCGCTCTCTTCACCAAAGACGGAGTAACCGAAGTCTTATACTCATGAGCCAGAAATGCACACAAGTCAATCGGACTACGGACGGAGATATAGAACATCTATGTCAGCGTCCGTGATTGGATCATATTGAGCCGCTGCCGTGATCCAAGCTTGTGGAGGTGCATTCTCGTCAATCTCCAACGTGTCTGCCCAGTCCCGTGTGCTTGACTCAGGAACGGTAGATTGTGGTTCTTGTTGTATAGGAGTAGAGACGTGAACATCTGCTGGTTCTGATTCAGGCATCTCGGCGGTGTCATGAACGGGCGAGTGTTGTGCAGCTTCAGGTTCAGTTACCGACTCTGCAATCACAGGAGCAACAACAACAGAACTAATAGGGTTAGTGGTAAATCGATGACGCCGTAGTAGCATTCACATCGTGGCGCCACTTGGATCGTCTTGATTCCGTTGAAGTGGATTTTTCCTTTGCGCTGCATCTTTCTTAGACTTGGTTCCAGACTTAGAAGGTTTCTTTGTGATGGCAACCTTATCCCCTGTTTCAGGCTGTTTCCCCTCATCATCCTCATCGCTATCCTCGTTACTTCCCTTAGCACTCTCCTCATTACCATCACCACCATCATCACCATCATCATCATCATCCTCATCATCATCTCCATCATTGTCATCGTCATCATCCTTTTCTTCTTCTTCTTCTTCTTCTTCTTCTTCCTCTTCCCCGTCACCCTCTTCTTGATCACTTCCTTCCCTTTCTTCCTCAGGCAGAATGTGGTATGGTACCACACTTCCAAACGTTTTGAACAACCGATCATCCTCCATGATAGCGTCATTCAGGGATTTGTAGAGAGCCCGTTGAATCCTAGATTTATCAAAAGATCCAAGTTCCCTCATACGAGCTTTGAGGATCTTCTTTAATACAAAATCCGTCAAGTCATAGGCAATTTTGTAGGCGGATTCAGAAGGATTGGAAGACTTGATCATCAAGTTATCAGCCGCGAGTGTCTTCAACTCATCACGCAGTTTTGGCATAATGGATTCAACCGATTCTTTCACTCTCTCTTCAACAGAAGCTTCAAGTGCTTCTTTTATCTCCTTGTATTTATCCCTCATGGCTTGAAGTCTCGTGATACGTGCAGCATGCTTATCAGCTTCAGCCTGCTTAACTTGAGCTAGTTCTTCTGCATGAGCTTTATGTGTCAACTCCATCTCTGCAGCGAACTTAGCAAGCATCTCTTCTTGGGATTTCTTAGATGCTTCTTCACTTTGAACTCGTCTATGTAGCTCTTTGCGAAGTTCATCCATCTCTCTTTTGTGATTATCCGTATGTTTATCCAACATTTCTGCCATTACAAATGCAACCATAGTAGATGCAGAGCTGCTCTGAGTTGGTTGAAGAGGCTCGGTTGTGACCACAGTACTGAGAATGGGAGTTATTGGAGGTGGAAGAAATGGTGTTGAAACCGGTCGGGTTGGTAAGGGTTGTATTGGTGGAGGTTGAGTTACTAAAGGTTGAGTAGGTACCATGATTGTAGGAGCACCGGACTCCTTTTCAACACTTGCTGAAACGGGGATGGATGTCTCCTTCGAAGTAGAATACCGTTCAGGTGATCCAAACTCATAAACATCCTCTGGCTCCTCGTACTCTTCTTCAATATTCATCTGTGCGCCCGAACCACTACCGCCCGTATCTCTCCTACTCCTTTCAATAGCTATCTTCATTGCTTTTCTCTCAGCCTTGTTAAGAGTAGGATCATCAACATCTTCTTCGTCGTGAAGAACTAACTCATCAACCGTACCCTTTCCCTTCTTAGCCTCAGTCTTCTTCTTCTTGGTTTCGGGTTCAGGTAAAGCAGCTGGTTGCTTGCGTTTACCTTTACTCTTGACCGTAGTAGACGAATCTTCTCCAGTCTGAAGGCTTGCTTTTAGCTTCTTGATTTCTAGCAGCAGTAGCTTGTAATCAGCAGAACCTTTAATTTTATCCGTCAGAAGATAATCGGGAATAGGACCAGGAATCACACCACCAGATGGTCCTTCATGCCTTAGATCTATAGTATGATCAGCCTCTTCAGTGTGATGACGGCTTGCTGCACGCCTATCAATAGTAACATCATTCTTCATACAATAATTAATGATAAGCTTGATAAACCGAGGGTAAGGAAAGAAGTTATTCTTCAGCTTCTTGTTTTGGAAGAGTTGAAAGGTGAATTCTTCCCACAACAGTAATGCATAATCTGCATTTGCGCCTTTATACATTCCATGGAAGATGTTCATAATAGGACTGCGCAAAGCATCATGCCCACTTGTTTTCGGTGTAAGACATCTACTGAGAATACCCAACATTGCTCTCCAAGGTTGTCCTACTTTAGCAGTGGTAAACTCAGACGCAACTCGTATGTCAGGACATCCAAGAGCATCGAACATCTCCATGAGTTCGTCTTTAGTAGGATCCCTCGAAAATGCCATACCTTTGGGTGTATCCCGAATGCCAAATATCTTACGGAAGTCTGAAACATTAAGTGTCTACTGCTTGTTGTCGAGAGTGAAGGTGATCTTGTTTGAAGTGCTTTCCTTGGTAGCCCAGAACTCATACATGTAATCATAAGGCACCGAGGCAGTACTTCTTAAAGCATTCTTGAAATGAGATTGATCAAGGATTGCTATGGCGACTTTAAATCCATGGTGAGTGGATTTTGAAACTGGCTTCAGCCGGTAGTTATTTGGTATGAACTTGAGTGTTCGTGCTTCGGCAATTGCGGCTGCTCGAGAGTCTTGGATTGCTTGTACTGTTGGATTAGTCATCGTATTTGCTTAAGATAAGACATGAAAGGTTGATGCACAAAAATATATAGATATGTATCATTATTACTTCTAAGCATAACACATTTCATAACATACTTCAACAAGTACTTATAACAGGCAAACACTATTAATCAAACAACTCTTCATCCGGAACTTTCCTTCATTCGGAACTCTTCATTCGGAAGTCCTTCATTCGGAACTTCTTCATTCGGAAGTTCTTCATTCGGAACTTCTTCATTCGGAACTTCTTCATTCGGAACTTCTTCATTCGGAACTTCTTCATTCGGAACTTCTTCATTCGGAACTTCTTCATTCGGAACTTCTTCATTCGGAAGTCCTTCATTCGGAACTTCCTTCATTCGGAAGTCCTTCATTCGGAACTTCTTTCATTCGGAACTTCCTTCATTCGGAAGTCCTTCATTCGGAACTTCCTTCATTCGGAACTTCCTTCATTCGGAAGTTCGTCCGGAACTTCCTTCATTCGGAAGTTCGTTCGGAACTTCCTTCATTCGGAAGTTCGTTCGGAACTTCCTTCATTCGGAAGTTCATCCGGAACTTCCTTCATTCGGAAGTTCGTTCGGAACTTCCTTCATTCGGAAGTTCGTTCAGAACTTCCTTCATTCGGAAGTTTTGTTCAGAACTTCCTTCATTCGGAAGTTTTCAAGCTTTGTTCAACCGGAAGTTTGTTCAGCCATGTTCATTCGGAACTTTACAAACGTAGCCTATTAATGATTTATTTTAGTCGCGATTTGGGAGTTTTAATGCAATCTAAGGCAACTTAACATCTTTCTAATGATATTCCGCATAAAACCCACCTAAAACCCTAATCAATTAATCCTAAATAGGCAAACAAACCCTAAATCTGATAAGGTTGATTACCCGAATCAATTAACAAGATTTAATGATGAATTAGATGATTTATAAGTTAAAGATAGATGTTATTACCTTTTAAATCGATTGAAACAGATTGGATTGGATTGACAGATTAAAACTCGTGTGTGAGAAAGCTTAAGTGTGTGTTTAATGGTGGCAAACAGTGAAGAACATAACTAAGGGACGGGGGGGGGGGGGGGGGGTTGGATTTGACTAAGTCAATAATTTTACAACTTCCACAATTTTCACCTTAAGTCCCTATATTTTCCTATTCTTTTCCTTTTTGGTTTATAACTCCTATTTGGCTAACATCCGTTAAGATACTTAACACTCGTTTAACTTAGCCAACTTAACCTTCACACAACTTAAGCATCGCAACCTATTAGCAAATCTCCAAGATCTTAAAGCAATTCCTATCACATTGAACAAGCACAAATCGTATTCTAAAGCAAGACCACTCATAAACCATTTAGCCAATTAATTTTCCACAAACACTTTTTGAAAAATCGTTTTGATGACAAAGATGATTTAATATTTTCTCCCCCTTAAACGATGACCCGTTTTCTATTTAAAGAGATGTAGTCATTGTTTAAAGAGTCAAATATTGATCAAAGCATTTCCAATTAATGTCTTGAAAAAGATTGATTCGTGGTGGCAATAAGATTTCTCTTATTTTGACAAAATAATGCACTGAGACGTACACTAACTCGTGTTAGACCAAGTTGTAAAGTAAACTTGATCCCTTTGCATGATTTGGCTTGTAAATCATGCCCGAGAAAATTAATTCCCGTTGTGAGCCAACGTTTTCCAAGGAAATACGTGACTTTAATATGAAAACCGGGTTGCAGTCTGAAATAACTACAAGCCATAATGGGCATGTTTTAAAAATGTACAACTTTTATACGGACTCTATTTATGACGCCGTGTCAATATTGATCGACATTTCTAAAGCCGTAAATATTACCGTACTAAAAGACATGCCCGATTTAAAAAACGAAAAATATTTTTGGTTTTTCTGGATTTTATAATTTTTATGGTTTTTGTAGGTTTTATATTTTTTATGGTTTTTGTTGGTTTTATATTTTTGTATTTTTCTTTTTGGGTTTAAATATATACGATAATATACATGATCACGAACAAAGGATACGCCTGAATAGTTTACCACCACTATTCAGCTGATTCTTCTGCCAATTCTTTGAGAGTCGCCGGAGTAAATGATTTCATGCCAAGCTTGTCGATCAAAAACTCGATTCGTCCTCGATCTAAGGCTTTGGTGAACATATCTGCCAGCTGGTACTCAGTAGTGACAAAATACAGCTCGATCACTCCGTTCTCCACCTGCTCTTTAATGAAATGGTAGCGAATGTCTATGTGCTTGGCCCGGGAGTGTTGAACATAGTTGCAGCAAAAGGGCAATGGCGCTCTTGTTGTCACAATACATCGGGATTTTGTTGAATCCCAAACCGTAGTCAGTTAATTGTGATCTCATCCAAAGGACTTGAGCAAAACAACCGGACATGGCGATGTATTCAGCCTCCGTGCTAGAAATTGCAGCGCTTTTCTGCCTTTTTGAAGACCAACTGATCAATCTGTCTCCAAGGAGTTGCACAGATCCAGACGTGCTACGCCTCGTGTCTTGACATCCAGCATGATCGGCATCTGCGTATGATATTAAAGCAATAGAGGAATCTTTCGGATACCATAGACCACAATGAAGTGTTCCTTTTAGATACCGAAAGATCCTTTTAACAACATGTAGGTGCTTTTCGGTAGGCCGAGCCTGATACCGGGCACACATGCATACAGCAAATTGCAAATCAGGCCTGCTAGCAGTCAGATAGAGAAGGGTGCCGATCATCCCACGGTAAAGTTTTGGATCGACAATAGTCCCATTCCTATCTTCATCTAACTTGGATTTCTCTACCATTGGAGTGTCCACGGGGTCACAATTTTCAAAGTTATATTTCTTTAAAGATTGTAGAGCATATTTGGATTGATTAATAAAGATGCCTCTGGGATTCTAAGAAATTTGTAATAATAAGAAAAATGAAATTTTTCCCATCATTGACATCTGAAAGCGTGTGGACATTATCTTCTCAAAGCGATTTGACAATTCTATGTTAGTGGTAGCAAATATTATATCATCAACATAAATTTGTACCAGAATCATGTCGTTGTCCTCCTTGAGAGTGAATAGAGTGGGGTCCACCTTGCCTTTGGAGAAGCCTTCCGAGATGAGATATGTTGAAAGGAGATCATACCACGCGCGTGGAGCTTGTTTCAACCCATAGAGAGCCTTCTTAAGCTTGTACACATGATTAGGAAACTTCGTGCTAACGAACCCATCTGGCTGACTAACATAGACTTCTTCCCTTAGTTCACCGTTCAAAAATGCCGTTTTCACATCCATTTGATAGACGATCATGTTCATATGAGCAGCATACGCAAGGAATAGTCTAATGGCCTCTAATCTTGCAACAGGAGCAAAAGATTCTTCAAAGTATATACCCAAGGCTTGTTTATATCCTCTAGCAACCAATCTAGCCTTATTCTTCAATACTGCACCCATCTCATCGAGTTTAACCTTATAAGCCCATAACAAAGTAAGGATGTTAACCTTGTCAGGGAGAGGAACTAATTCCCATACTTCAAGTCTTTGGAATTCATTTAGTTCCTCCTGCATGGCTTCAATCCAAGATGATTGAGTCATAGCCTGTTGCCAATTTTTACGTTCAACTTCGAAGAGAAATGCATCAAAGTAGCAATAGAGTGCACTCTCTTATAATTGATGGCGTGTAGAGACTGGTCGATCTTGATCTCTAATGACATTCCTAATTGGGTGATCTTTTGTTCATTTGGTGCTATGATTTTCAATCCTAGGTGGTCTGGAGTGAACAATAGAAGGAGCTTCTTCTGAGGTAGACGCGGCTGAAGGCTTTTCAGGTATCGCTACACCAAAGAAAGGAAGCTCTTGCAGGTGAGCATATTCCAAATCGTGATCAATAGAATCCTCTTCCACATCATTAGGCACAAGTAAGGGTGACGATTCAGGTGTAGTTTGAAAATCACTTGGTAAAGGTGCATCCGGTTCAATGTTAATTGAAGATGCATTAGATAAAGCTTCATTAGCTTGAGCAACCACTTCAGGGATTGGAGCGATCACTACAGGTGTTGGAACTTCATCATTCGGGGGATCAAAGAATTCATCAAACAACGGTTGAAACAGTTTATCCCACTCGGGCCTTGTAGGTGGTAAAAATGATGTAGAAGTAGGATTATTGGGAACTAATCCGGAACTAATAGCACCGGTTCCCATCTCATGAAGCGCGGGTTCAGAGCTACGTTGCTCAGAAGCCATCGTTGTCAGCTCATCGAAATCTGCATCCATAGTTTCTACAATCTTACCAAGACGACGATTGTAAATTCAGTATGCTTTCTTGGAGGGTGAGTAACCAATGAAAATACCTATATCGGCTTTTGGTTGAATTTTGCCCAAGTTCTCACTATTAATGTTTGGATAACAAAGAGCACCAAACACATGAAAGAATGAAACATCGGGTTTACGATCATGTAGAAGCTTATAAGGTGTTTTTCCATGGCGTTTCCGAATGATAGAACGGTTTTGGGTGAAACATGCAGTAGATATAGCTTCTGCCCACAAGAACAATGGAGCGTTCGCATAAATCAGCATAGTCCTAGCAGCTTCCATAAGCGTACGATTCCGTCTTTCAACGACACCGTTTTGTTATGGAGTGCGTGCAGCGGATGTTTCATGTGAAATACCAACATCTTCATAGTAAGCACGAAGAGTCTGGTTGACGAACTCTGTTCCATTATCTGTACGAATACGGCGGACAGTAGTATTCAAACATACCTGAATGAATTTCAGAAAAGTGATGATAGCTTTCGGTGCTTCATCCTTTGTACGTAGAAATCTAACCCATGTAAACCTGGAGAAATCATCCACAATGACAAGAATGAATTTCTTACCGCTCACACTTTCAGTTCTCATTGGCCCACAAAGATCCATATGCAAAAGATGAAGTTTTTCTTGATTGGTGTCTTCAGCTTTGGGCTTGTATGATTTCTTGGTACTTTTCCCCCTTGAACACGCAGAACATAAATGATCCTTGTGAAATTTGAGCTTTGGAAGACCACGAACTAATTCGTTTTTAGCCAGATGATTAATAGCATCAAAATTAAGATGAGATAATCTGCGATGCCATAACCATGACTTGGTCTTAGATGCTTTAGAGAGAAGACATACTGGAGAGGCGGCCATCATGTCTTGTAGGGACAACGTATAAAGATTTGCACCACGAGATCCCTTCAACAAGTCTTTTCCTTCCAAGTTGCGGATGAAACAAGTATGTTGTCGAAAAGCAACCTCTAGGTTGGAATCACAAAACTGTCCTACTGAAAATAAGTTATGACCAAGACCTTCTACATAGTATACCCTTGAAATCGTAACGTTTCCAATATGATATTCACCATACCCCATTATCTTTGCTATATGATCATTACCGAATTTAACCGTACCAAGAAACTTGCTGACGAAATTTCGGAGCATCGAGCGATCTCCGGTCATATGCTTTGAACAACCGGAGTCCAAATACCAGAGGATGATTTGGACCACCTGAAAATATCACCACACGAAGACAATGTAGAGGTATCGGAATCTGAATGTTCCTTGTTATTAGCAGGTACAGATTTAATAATCTTAGATTTGCTAACTTTAGGTTTCTTAGATTTCCTAGCCTTCTTCTTCCTGGTTGGTGGTGTAGATTCTAGTTGGCTTAAATCCTGAGGTATTTCTTCACTGATAGGCACTATAGTGGGGGCTGACCTAATTAAAGGGCGTTGTTTCCATACTTTAGTGCTAGTGTGCCTAACTAAAGGACGCTCAGACCTAACCTCAATGGATGCATTCCTAGTTAAAGGGCACATTGTTCCATCTAATGTAAAGGTCCTACCAGTGGGACGCCATTGCCATCCAACTTGGGCACGAGTTCTACCAGTTGGCTTCCATTCAAGATTATTCCTAATGGCATTCATTTCATTCACATGATCAATAAGACACAAATCATGACGTTGGGAAAACATACATTCATTACAATTCCAACAATTCAAATTAGAATTCACGAATGGTTTAGGCTTCTGCACAGGCGCAGAGCTTTTAGTCTTAACATGATTCTTTTTATTTAAAACTGAACTAACATTCCTATGGTGAGCTTCTACTATCTTCTTGTTGGTACTACTAGTGGAGGGCTTGATCTTATCTTTCTTGAGTGGCGATCCTTTAGCCTTAGTAGACTCTTTTACTCCTGTAGAAGGCAAAGTGGGAATATTAGCAACAGATTTTAAAGGTGCCTTACTTAATGGTGCCAATGACGGTTTTGCTCCTGGGATCTTATTGAATGGAGTTACAGCAATGGGACGATTAGTGAGTAGTGCAGAACCTGGTTTACCTATGTATTGCAAGTAGGCTAAGCAATATTGAACACGCTTAATATATTCATAGGATGAATAATAGTAGCTACTTGAGGGATCTAAGGCATAAAGATCGTCTAAGATATCCCTAACAAGATGTACATGCTTAATTGCATTCCTCATATAATCATCATAGGTAACCGGATTTTTCTTATGAAGCGGGTTCTTATAAAGCACTACTGACTTGGTTGTTGGAGCACTAGAGGACGGTGCAGAGTCGGTAGCTAAGTTATCAACAACTTCTTGTCGGGTGAGAAGAAGTGTCTCCTTTAACTCGGCCAAAACCATGTTTTTGTCAATGAGCAGGATGTTTAAGTCAGAGATTTCCTCACACTTTTGGTTCAGTTGTTCAACATAAGATTGTTGCTGTGCTGCATTAAAAGCTAAACGTTCTTCTATTGAACCATAAAGAGCGGATAGTCCCTGTCTTGCCCGATCCATCTCCCCTAGAATAGACGAAAGTCTATTTTCTAAGTCCTGGTTTTTAGACTCTGCGGCCTCTAGTTCCAATTTTAATGTTTCATTTGATGACACATCTCTCTTCAATCTCATAATCTCTTCCTCTAATGCCTTAACTATTGCAATCATCTTGTCACTCGTCTCAACACCGTTTTCATAACCATTTGATATCAAAAGATCCTCATTTTGAGTTTGTTGTTTTAATTCTAAAGATATACAATGTTGTTCTAGTTGATTAAAGCGTTTTGAAAGTAAATTGTAAGAATCTTGTAGCTTTAAAAACTCAGCGTTAGATTCGTGACAAGAATGATTATCTACCTCATTTACAGTATCAGCAACATTTATAGAGAGATCACACACATCATCACATATATTCACAGCATCACAGTTAATCATAGCGGATGTAAGCTCATTCGAATAATTGACATTTACAGTAGTAAGCACATCACACGAAATTACTTGGGACAAGAATCGGTCATATTCGGATAAAATCTTTTCCTTTTCAATTAGTTGTAGTTCGTAAGCGGTGTCCATTTCATAAAACACTTTTTGAACTTCTCCAATTTCAAACTCAAGATTTTCCTTAAGAGATGCAAAACTTCCTTTTAGACTTTCGACAAATGGATTGATCTCATTCTTAAACACCTCGTTCATGTGTTCGAAAGCCCATTCTCCGGCGTTTAGGCCATTTGAAGTCGTACATTCCAAAATGACCTTGTCAAAATTAGTAAAGTATTGATTAATCTCTTGCAAGTTTAACCATACAGTGCTAACAGGTGGAAGATCCTTTGGAA
This sequence comes from Glebionis coronaria, assembly GCA_025667525.1. Lineage (NCBI taxonomy): Eukaryota > Viridiplantae > Streptophyta > Magnoliopsida > Asterales > Asteraceae > Glebionis > Glebionis coronaria. The sequence continues at coordinate 50,944 of JANFOE010002144.1, forward strand.
TTTCCTTAGGACCTTCCATGTTGACAAGTGTAGGAAGTGTACTAGGGTTTTCTTCATTCAACATGTAGGTTGGTGCTGTAATGAGATCTTTGTCCATATGGAAGCGAATTCTAAAGTCCGTTTTAGCAAGCTCCTGATTCATTTTAAAATAATCACAATCGGGATATTTTGCAAAATTGTATGACCGATTCTCATCAACTAGATCCTTATTGGTGCGATCATCGAAAATAACAATCGGGTCTAAGACCAATCCTAATTGGGTTGCATTATAAAGTCTTGGACTATGGCTTAAAGCTTGTTTTGCATACCTTGGGTTAGGGGGAAGGCCTTTTTGACGTGATAAGTTAAATTCTCTAAACGAAGCATCAAATAAGTGCACTGGTTGAGAGGCAGCGTATTGTCTTAAAAGCAAGTAATCTAGACTTCTAATATTATTAGCAGCATTAATTTCCATTTCATTCTTCTTAGACTCGAGTAATTCAAAATCCGTTTGAAGTTTTTGAAAATTAGTGACCACTAACTCCTTTTCTTTAAGTTCATTAGAAAGATCTGCTCTTAAGGTTTCAATTTCTTGCAAATGACCCATTTGTTTGTTTTGAAAATGATCATACTCGGGATTTGTTAGAACACTAGACGAAGGCACTAATTCCAAAGTTTGAACTTTCTCGTTGCATAAGGCAAGCTCATCAGACAAATTCTTATTCTTAGCTATGGTTTCTAAGAGTGCAGCATTCATTTGGCTAAGTAATGTAGCAGGAACCATGACCAAATCTTGTTGAGCAGGAGTATGCGTATGCGAAATGGCTCCCGGTTGTGATTCACTCAAAGTCTGGGGACTCACATTGATATTACTATCATTGATTGTCTCCTCATTTGAAAGACTCACCACCGAAGATTCATTCGAATCAGCACGCTCTTGCACAACTTGATGTGGTTGAATACTAGCATCAGTGGTATTATCAGTGGTATTAATAAGTACCTCAGATCTCTTTTCTGGCCCTAAGCTGGAGATAGTTGCCATAAGAGCTGCCTTTGCAGATTGAAATTCATCACAGTCTGAGTCATACGCATCAAGATCATCTGCTTGGTATGCTGCATTCTGTGTGGTGACAACGTCTTGTTCATCAATCCCTGGATCAGCAAGAAATGCAAGCTCCTCTTCATCAAGTTCCCTTCCTTGTGCCTGAGCGTTTACCAGATAAATCTTTTCTACAAACCATTGACCATCCCTTCTCCTCTTGGGTTTCTTGCAATCCCTGGACATGTGACCTTCTTCCTTGCAGTTGTAGCATGTGATCATTCTCAGCTTGCCTGTGGAATTAGCCCGTGGAGGAGTGTTGACCATTGGAGCAGGATTGACCGTGCGTGCATTGGTGGTTGATGTAGTAGGTCTCCCTTGATATGGTTGAATAGGTTGAACCATTACCCTGCCATTCTCAATAGTAGCTTGTTGGCGAGAATTGGATGAATTCCTCAACTGATTGTTGGTTGGAGCTGATCCCCTAAATCCTCGTTTGCTTAAAGTCCTTGTGAGATAAGCAGACATAGTGGTTAACACTTCAACTGGGTCAGTTCCTTGTTTGAATACAGGAATGGGGACTTCCTCATCATCACAATACATTGCTTGGTTTTGTTGAGCTGCATAATCACTAGAAGGAACACTTATGTGGTCAGAGTAGATTGATGGATATGCTGCATTCTCTTGATAAGAAGAATATGAAGATTGAGCATAAGGTGCAATACTTGCTGGGTGATGTTGTGAAGCATAGTGTGGTGAAGGTGCATTAAACCGATATTGTTGTTGATGTGAGGTGGGTGGTTATGGTAGAATCGAGTATTCGGGGAAGGTTGGTGTCATGTAAGGTTATGGATGATAGGCTTGATGTCCCAAGATATAAGGAGTGTTGTTGTGTGACAAGCTTGGTTGATTCGCCATCAAAGCTAAGGAATCAGGGTACATACCTCGAGGCGAACGGTGCATGATCACATGTTTCTCATGCTGCTGAAGAAAAGCATAGAGTTGATCCAAATTGCACTTATGCAAATCCCTGGTTAACTTAACATCAGTAATATACTCACCCCATTCAGCTTGAGGTAAAGTATTCAAAAATTTGGTGTTAACCTGGAATGGAGCAATCACGAGATTGTATACATTCAGATCATTCATGAGAGTAGTGAATCTGAAGTAATAGTCGTGAAGCGTTTCCCCTGGGTTGTACGTGAATCTATCAAACAAATCATACAACTGACATTCCCTTTCCTGTTTGGTAAGAGACGTACCTTGTAGTAACACCTTTAGACGTTCCCATAAATCCTTTGCCACCGTATACTGACTTACCATCCGATAGATGTCATGTGGAAGAGCTTGGAGAATGGTTTGAAGAGCCTTTTCGTCTGCATCGGCAACAAATTGTTGAGCTGGTGTAAGTTCTTCAAACTCCCTTGGTCGAGTCACATTGTTAACCACGATGGTACCATAGTCAAGTGGACCATTTAAAATTGACTTAACCATAAGCCTCCCATATACCGGTTTTCCCTTAAGGTAAGACATCATCCGGCCTTGCCATGCTTCAAAAACTTCTTTGATGAGCATTGGAGGGCGATTATCCGTTCCCGTAATGACGGAAATATCCGTAAGTGATGTCATCTGAGGCATTACTGAATTCGGATTCATTTTGTTCACTTCAAAGAGACAAAGATTATCGGTTGATCGAGCAGTGAAGTAAAGCTTGTGAATTGTGTTGAGTTTTTGTTGTAAGAAACCAAGATTAAATCCTCTAAAAAATCGTCGAACAAACAAGTAAAATATCCCTTGATTCGGAACTTTTGTTGATTCGGAAGATTTTGGCTTGGAAATACCTTGATTCGGAACTTTTGGTTCAGAAGATTTGATCCAGAACTTTCCCTTGATCCGGAACTTTTCCCTTGATCCGGAACTTTCCTTGATCCGGAACTTTCCCTTGATCCGGAACTTTTTCCTTGATCCGGAACTTTCCTTGATCCGGAACTTTCCCTTGATCCGGAACTTTCCCTTGATCCGGAACTTTCCCTTGATCCGGAACTTTTTTCTTGATCCGGAACTTTCCTTGATCCGGAACTTTTGGTTCGGAACTTCTTGATCCGGAACTTTCCTTGATCTGGAACTTTTGGTTCGGAACTTTCCTTGATCCGGAACTTTCCTTGATCCGGAACTTTTGGTTCGGAACTTTTTGGTCCGGAACTTTTGTTGATCCGGAACTTTTTGATCCGGATGTTTTTGGTTCGGAACTTGACTGGGTAAACAGAAACTTGTTTCGTGATGAACAGTCGATCAAAAAATGAAGATTAAACCCAGATTTTTACCAAATAACCCAAAAAGTTTTGTGATTTCTACAATAATAAGTAAAAACTAATACTTATCTACTAATCCCAATCACAAAATCACCAAAAACTCCAAGAATCAAGATGGATCTTCTTAAAGAACACTAATACAATCAAAAACTAAAAAACAACACAAATCATTACCTTAAATCACCCCATAGCTCTTGATACCAAATGTAGAATCTTGATAACCTATGAATCTATGAAGTGGGTTGATGTTTTCTAGAGAGAGAAACTAGAGAGAGAAAGTGAGAGAAAACTATGTGTCTTTTTATTCAAGTGAAAACAAAAAATGAACAACAACCAACCCCTTTCCATGGTGGAAAGGGGTTTTTATATCCAAGGCCTTATTTGGACTTGGGCCGGCCCATGACAAGCCCATGGGCCGGTTTCTTACTTAATTTAATAAGTAACACTAACTACGAGCTATTACAACATTAATAATATTGTGGAGTGACCGATACTTCTAATATACGTAAAAACGTATTTCTAACAAAAAATATCTTGCTCATCGCTACAAACCAACAACAACAAGTTAAAGCTGTAGCAATTTCTTGTGAGACATGCGGCGGTCCTCACTCATACACTGATTGTCCTTCTACTCAAGGCAATCCGGAAAACGTGTATGCGGCTTATGGTAACTATTCACGGGAAAATTACCAAGCCCGACCTCAAGGGGATCAAAATTTGCTAAGTTACCGGCCGAACAACTATCTTTCACCCGGTTTTTCTCCTCAAAACCACAACCCAACAACAATTACAATAGAAGCAACCAAATCCCACCTCGAGCTTCTAATCCTTATCACCCACCCGCTCAACAAGCCCCACCTATTAATCAAGATGTTGTAGCTTTAATGAGAACCCAAGGAGAGTAAATCAAGAATCTACAAAGCCAAATTATCAATTTGAAAGGGGATATCACTAAGCAAGGGAATGACATTAGATCCGAGCTTCGAAATGATATACAATCCTCCTTCAGCACTCAAACGAATGATTTGAAGAATATGCTGGCTAGTTTCTTACCAACCACTCAACCCTCTACTTCGAGCTCTCTACCTTCAAACACCGTCACCAACCCGAGAGCGAATGTGAGTGCTATTACTACCCGTAGTGGAGCAACTTTAGTAGGACCATCTATCCTACCCCCAGTTACACCATCTACACCTCCTCCACCACCATTTATCCCTACTACTCCCACACCTAGTATTAGTTCACCATTACCGTCTCCGCCTTGTCATGAAGAAGTACCCAAGAAGAACCCTTCACCAACCCCACCTTCCACCTATAAACCCAACATTCCTTACCCTTCTCGACTCGACAAGGCTAGAATTTTGACTAAGAATGACGTTCAAGTCTCTAACTTTTTGGACAAGATTGCCGGCATGACCGTCACCTTTACCCTTGTTGAAGCTCTTGCCCAAATGCCACAATTTGTCAAGATGTTTAAGGAATTGCTTAATAAGAAAGAGAAGATGGCCGAGTTTTTTAATACTCGCTTGAATGAAAATTGCTCTGCAATCCTTCTTAAAGAACTTCCAGAAAAACTTGGAGATGCCGGTCGTTTTGTGCTACCATGTACTTTTAACCAAATCGACGAATTTACTGCCTTAGCCGATCTCGGGGCAAGTATTAATTTGATGCCTTTAAGTGTTTGGAAAAAGTTATCATTACCCAACCTTACACCAACAAAGATGACTCTTGTGCTTGAATATCGCACTCTTGCTTACCCCGTTGGTATTGCCGAAGATGTGTTCATTAAAGTTGGCACCTTCACTTTTCCGGTCGACTTTGTTGTTGTCGATTATGAAATGGACCCTCGTATTCCTTTAATACTTGGTTGGCCATTCTTGAGAACCGGAAAAGCTCTTGTCGATGTTGCCGAAGGTAAGTTAATCTTAAGGGCCGGGAATGATGCACAAGTGTTCGAAATGGGTAAGATCACAAATAAATCCTATGGAAGAGAATCGGCAAATATGATTAATGTGCTTGATGATTTTGTCGTCTACAACAATCCTCTATTCGACTCTTGCTATGATAATCCACTGTTCCAAGATGATGTGGATGATTCACTCTCCAATTCTGATCCTCCACCAATTTATGATTCTCCACCGATCTATGATGCTTATGATGATGATTCTAGCTCCGATGGGGATGATTATGATGATTTTACTTCTGAGTATCCAGACATGCCCACTTATGATGATTTTGATGAGGCCGATACTCTTTCGAGTGATTCTTCTCATGATGAAGATCCTCCGCCTACAACAATTGATCCTACTTTGGATGACTACTCATTTGAGGAAGACTTTGCTACTTTTCTCAACATATACTTCCCAAATGAGAGTGATGCTCCTCCTTTGGATTTTGATGATTATGGTCTTTATCCTACTTTGGATATGAAGAAACCCGCTTCAAATGAGAAAAAGCCGACCGACACTGATATCCGCAACACTTTTGTCTTGACACCTCTATATCCACCTTCTGAGGATGAGATTGCGAGATTTATGATCGGATCTTCTTCAATGTCTACTGAGCCTGAGTGTTATTTTCCCCTAAAGGAAAAGGTGCTCGACCCCGGCATTGCACTTTTTAAGCCATCTCAGTATCCATCTGATGAAATAAAAGGAAAAATCTTTGGAACTTATGGAGATATGCTTGCACCTCTTCACCCTTGCTCCCACCATGCTCCATCTTTTCTTAAGGGAACCTTGCCTACTCTTCTTTGGCTTGCCTTGTTCGCCTTAAGCTTATGCTATTTGATGGATGAAAACCATGTCTTAGATCCCGGTGGATGTGTTTCGAGCATCTTCCTATGCTAATCAAGGTCGAGTCAGGCTCACGACTCAGTGATCAAAAATCAAGCGCTTCTTGGGAGGCAACCCAAGTATCTATCTTTTAGCTATTTCTATCCTAAGTGTAGGGGAGACCCGTTGGTGTTTGCTATTTTCTCTCTTCTCATATTCAGGGATTCGAGCGTTCAATGATCCACTCTTGATGATTTTTGATGACCCGTGATTCCGTGTTTCTGTCTTCCCGATTCTATCCTAAACTCTTTCGATTCACTATTTTATATTTCTCAATATTAAAATAGGAATCTCTTTAGTTGTCTCTTTCTTACCAAGATTTAAACAACTTACACAATGTCCTAAGTGTAGGGGAGTTTACTCCCACATGCTTAAACATTGAGGACAATGTTTATATCAAGTGTAGGGGGACTTCTATCAAATTTAAGTGGCATTTTCCTTGTATTTGTCCTCATTTTAACCGGAAAATTGATTTTTCGACATTTTTCAAAATTTTTGATCTATTTTGGCCTAGTAGTTTTACCTTTGTATAGTTATTTTCTTTCTTTACTAGAATAAATTTTAATAAAGTGGTTTTAATTTTCAACGTTGTGAATCTTTTGACTCAACCCGAGTTTACTTATCTAAGTTTACTCTAGCTAGTATCCTTAACGGGTTTAAGTCAAGTTTTGCTAGGCTTTTATATAGGGAGCTTTAAAACACGAAAGTCTTAACTCTCCCGGGTTAAGAACAAGAACTTTTCTCAAGTTCCTATAATTGATCCTAGAGAGTCGTTTATCAAGGGAACTTTAAAATGCGAATTCTAAACTTGAAAAATGTCTAAGAATTTGCAAGATCCTATAGATGACTCGAAAACCCAAAACTTTGATTTAATTGGCTAAGCATCCACGAGTCTCATGCCTTGAGATTTTAAATTGTGGAGAACGAGAGATGATAGAGTCAATTATAAGTTTGGTATTCTTGCGTGAATTTATGTGAGTTGATTATAAGCCTATTCTCCCATCGCTTGTTAATAAATTTAATTGCAATAAGTAAGGTTGTACGATTTGAAAAGTTACTTAGCTTCTAGCCCAAGATCATTTAAAAGTTGCTCGGTATTAATTAGAGTTCATAGCCAAGGCATAACTTATTGAAGCGGGATGCGAAGATTGGCGAGTCCAAAAAGGCCCTAACAAGGCATGAGGGCTACATTTTGTTGCTAAAGATCGAAAGTGATGTGAAGAATCATTTATCAAAAATCAATATGAAGGATCGAGACACACGACGAAAAGCAAATAATCCCGTAAAGATCATGGAGAAGTCTATCCAAAAAGGCCCTTACAAGGTATGAGGATAAATAGATCCAATTCCTAAAAGTAGGCGGATCGTTGTATATCAAAGTCCAAAATAAAGATTGGAGAAAAATGAAGAAGTCGTGGTCCAAATATGAAGAATCTCTCAAAACTTCAAGTGAAGAAATTCCTATTATGAAGAGAAGACCATTATTTCATGAACGTCTCTCAAGATTTGAAGTATGAAGTCGCTGCCAAATATCGGTCCGAGAAAGGTCTCAAATCGTGAAGCGAGTTATGCCAAGATATGAACTTTATGAGGTCCCGGGAAGCAGTTTTAAAAGATTTTGTCCTTTAGCTAACTATTGATTAAATCGTACCACTTTATTTTTGGCCTTAATAACTATCGAAATAAGTCAACAATGCATCCTCGTGATCATTCAAGACAATAATAAAATATAAGAGATATATCTAGGAATAAGGGAGTATAAATAAATAATTGGCCCACATGAGTTCTTGTTAGTTTGCTAACTTATATTAACAATGATCTCGTTTTTAAGCTTGGTATGGGGAACGTGAAACTTGAGGATGATAATCATTCATGACATTCCAAAAACCCTAAGGTAAGTCTTTGTTTTCTTTACTTGTTTTGTTATTTTCTATTTCTTTAATAAAGGCCAATGTGGATTGATTGTGATGAAAAGTGTAATCTTGCTTTGTAATTAATGCATTGCATGAGGACATTGCAATGGTCAAGTGTAGGGGATTTGATAGGTGTGTAAACACCCATCCTTTTATCACTTATGTCGTAAATGTCGGAATTATGCGTGGTTTGTGTTTTTGTTGTGATTTAGGATCAAAATGTGAAAAGGGAGGAAAACACGGACTTTCACGGGCTTTTATCGAAGAAAAAAGACAAAAGACGAAGTCGAAAGATCAAGAGTGCTAAAAGAACGGAAGTCCAAGGCCAATTCTGAAGATTTATCGAAGAAAAAGTCTAAAGACGGAAGTTTGATAAAAGCCGAAGAACTCAAGTCTAAATTAATGAAGGAATTACAAGACGAGTTTATTAATCCCGAGCAAAGTCGAAAAAAGTCGAAGAATTAAAAAGACGAAAAGACGTAAAGAAGAAGAATAACCAACACATGCTTAGTGTTTCCTAATCACTATAAATAGACTCCTAATGTGTCATTAGGAGTCGTTAGCTAATTTGACACATTAGTCTTTCCACCTTAATTTCATGTCATTTTAATTAATTGTCAATTTAAATACTTGTCTTGCACTTTAATTCATTTAATTCTAAGTAAGTGTTTTTAATTTTGTTTTTTAATCTTTTCTTTAATCGAGTTTTTATTGTTAATATCTCATCTACCTTTCTTGTTATGGATTTAATTTTGATGTTTATGTGCTTATTGTTATGCTTGTTTGATTATTGGTTATGCTTTTATGTTTTTGATCTTGTTAGCTTATTGATTTTATAGCTTATTGTGTTTTTCTTAAACTTAATTAAGTGCTTTTTAGTTAATTTTTATAAAAAGTTGTTTTTAAATATTTTTATTACTTAGTGTTTTTAAAAGTTTTTAAATTTTGGCTTAATAGCTTTTTCTTAAAATTGATTTTGATTAAGTTTTAGTTAAGTGCTTATTAGATTTTAGCTTATTTCTAGTTTTTAGCTTAATCTCTTCTAATTGTTATCAAAGTTTCGGTAAAACCCTTTTTTTCCTGATAATGGTTCAGACCTTATTCCGGATAAGCTCCACTTTTTGATATTCCGGATATAAGCTTTAGCAACATACCGGATAAGCAAGGGTAAATGGTATTCAGAATATGGTGACTCTGTGATATTCCAGATAGTCAGACTTTATGGATTCCGGATAAAGGCTTAAACAAATATCCCAGATAAGCCACGAGACAACAATATTCCGAATAAGGTTCAAATATTATTCCGAATAAAGGTTCCAATTGTTTGTTCCGGATAAAGTGACAGTTATTCCGGATAAGCAACAAGCAGGGGATTCCGGATAAGGGTTCGACATTAATTCCGGATAACGATCATAACAGTATCCCGGATAAGACAGAGATTGAGTATTCCAGATAAAGCTTCGAAGAAACTATTCCGGATAAGCAATCAATTGTTTATTCCGGATAAGCTGCTGAGATTATTCCGGATAGTGTATTTGTGAACATTTCGGATAAGAGGAAGTTATTTATTCCGGATAAGCTGTTTGAGAAAGTTATTCCGGACAGCAGCAGTTTTGTTGTGAATTCCGAATAGTGACAGTATTTCGGGGTCCAACTCAGGTTTTGTTTACTTTTCTTTTTATTTTTAAGCATTTATTTTTCCCGCTATTTTTCTTAAGTGTTATTTTTATTGCTTTGTCTTAGTTTAATTTTAAAGTTCACATTTTTATTACATTGTCAAATTTACTTAATTCATTTACTTTTAAAAGTTTTAATATTGCACCATTTACGTTTATATTAGTTTTAGATCTAATTAACCGTCATTTACTTTACGTCTTGCAAATTTAATATACTACAACGACAAATCTTTGTTTCCCACCAAAAGACGACTGAGTCACACATTCTTCCCTTTCTGAATTCGAAAAGATCAGACGATAAAATATTTTTACTAGGCAAAAGCCTCGTATTAGTATCGTATCTTCTGATCTAACAATATGAAAACAAATAACATCATTTGTTATGTCAAGTTAAAGTTGAATAAACCTTGGTTTGATTTTCACGTGGATTCTCGTTTTTTCTCGGTCGTGATGATTTTGTAACTATGATATTATTTTAAAAACGATTGAATTTGTGAGCGTGGATAGGTTTTTTTTTTCCTGAGGTTAGGCTACCTACAATTGTATCGATTTGAGTCGATCACACCCGGTCGCGACCGAATCGCACCATTGAAGTGAATCGATCGTCGAAAATAGGTCGAGCCAAAATTGTCGTGGTCACGACTGGTTTGTGTTTGTGTTTGTGTGTGGTTTTGTTTGTTTTTTGTGTTTGTGTTTGTGGTTTTGTAAAAAAATTATTTTAAATTTAAAGTATACACCATATACCGTAAAGGTAAACAATTTTTATTCGAAAATTAAAACATTTATTCCATACTTAAAACATGAAAATACTGAAATTCGAATACAATAGGAAATGAAATACACTACTAGATAGATAAGATAAAAATACATAATACAATTAGTCAGTTTCCGGATCTGAATCCGATAACTGACCAGGTAAATCCCAACGCATTGTTTCTTCTTCAGCTTCTTCGGCCATAATTTTGGCCTCCAACTCTCATCGTTCCCTTTCTTATTCTTCTTCATGTGTTTGTCTCTATACTTTTTCATCTAGGTATAGTTGATACACCTCATTATCAGTAAGCAAGCCATTTGAATCGTTCAGAATTGTAAAGGGTAGATCGGGAGACACATTTCGGCTTTGGTGTTGTTGTGACGAAGAACTGATATGAGTTTGGGATGAAGAACCCATGTTATTCAGCCATTTAGTATTTTTTTTCAATTCTAGCCTCAAGTTTAATCGAGTTTCTAAACAAACATCTTTGAATGATGAAATCAACATCAAATTAGTACTTAGATATGTGTCAATTAAATTATGTTTCTGTGCGGAAAGATTAGTGCATTCGGCACATGCTGTGCATAATTTTGAATTTTCTTCGGATGCGGCATCGAATTCTTGAGCTAACCACCTAAGCTTATCGTAACGACGTTGTTGTTGAGTAATTTGTTTCTGAATCATAGCCTTAATCTCGTCATCATTGTGTGGGAAAGAGGATGCCATTTTTTGTTTTCTAAAAAGTGTGGGTGAAAAAACAGAGAGTTGTGGGTGAAAATTCAAAAATTTGTATGTGAAAATTATGTGAGAAAATGTTGTATTTATAAAGAGAAAAAAAGGATTTAAATTAAAAAATAATTAAATTAGGTCGCACTAGGTCACCTTCTTGTGGCAATTAGGTCGCACTAGGTCGTAGGACAGAGAAAACTAAAAAAACTAGGTCGTGACCTACAAACCGTTGTGGGTTTCCTTAATGATGATCGATATTGGGAATATTTTAGGGTTTTATTATATTTGAGGGTTTTCTTCTATTCATCGTGGTTTTGAAAGGTTTTAGTACCTGTCCTTATTGTATATCAATTTGATTTTGGAATTTTAATCACAATGTCCAACTTGGTCTAGTGGTTGAGGTGTTCATGTCTTAACATTCTAACCAAAGTTCGAATCTTTCAAATGGCTGATTTTTATATTTTACAAAAATTTCTTGTAAATTGTGATGACAAAAAAAGTGATGACGTGGATTATTGAATGATTATGTGGCATTTTCCTCTTGTTATATATAATGTAAAGATAAAGATATATATATATATATATATATATATATATATATATATATATATATATATATATATATATATATATATATATATATATATTTATTTATTTATTTATATAGATATATATATATATATGTATATATATATATATATATATATATATATATATATATATATATATATATATATATATATATATATATATATATATATATATATATATATATATATATCTTTACATTATATATAAGAGGAGGGGTATGCCACATCATATCCACGTCATCACCCTCATTATTATTTTTTTAATTTTGTTTTATGAATTTTCGTATCTTCTTATTTTAATTTTTTAATTTTTATAAAAAGTTGTCACAGGAGCGAGATTCGAACTTGGGTGTGATTACCCACATGCAAACGCCTTACCAGTAGAGTAAGGTAGGCGCTGTTTTTAATCATCAAAAACCAAGTTTTTATACACACGTAAACATTGCCTCTATCCCAAATATCATTAGATACATATTCCTATTAAAAACCCAAGTCCTGTTTATTCAAATTATCTTATTCGATTTATGAAAGCCCTTAATCGATTCGATTTATGAAAAACCCTAACCCTAATCGATGCTTATCCTCATGATTATATATTCATGTTCATCAATATCAGAACTAATGCAATCTGCCTATTCTTTCTTCCTTTATCTATTAGTCTGGTCTGTGTTAGACCAGAGCAGTTGTGGCTAGAGCAGGTTTTGTATAGTTTCGACTCACCACCCCTTAAGATGATTTTTATGCTACTCATAACAAGCATTGTAATTTAGTCTGCTGTCTTTTGATTAGGTATTCCTGGATGTGATCAAAAGTATAGATAGATAATTCGATTTAGTCCTTGGAGCATTAAAGATGAAGACATGCTCAAGGTTCTCTAAAAACTGTTTAATTTTTACTTACTACTGCTAAAGTCTTATTTATTTAAGAAAATGTCAATAACCATTAACAGCACGAACTAATATGGTCGTTTTACCAATTAGGGGTTGTTTGGGATTGGGCATGTAACAAAAGTGCGCTTGATGTGCTGAATCGCCTCTCAAATTATTTCGTGTGTGGTTTCTTACTTATGTGCGTATGTCCATGTGATTATAACAGGACCTGTCAAAGCAATCCCAAACACACGACCTTGCAGCAAAGGATTTGCAAGGATCCTATATGCGATTTACAAGGGATCAACTTTAATATCTTTTTACTGTCCTTATACGATTCGTTTTGGAAAGGAAAGCCTAAGTAGCAGTAACTCAATTGAGTTGCTTTCATGACTAAAGAATATGACATCTACGTGACTTCTGAAGGGTAAGCATTTGTCATATAAAAATATCTATCTAAACCAAAATATCAGCTATGTTGTATATTCAAAAGTTATGAATTGTTTATTTTACCCTTATGTAGGAGGATAAGCATGGATGGTCTCAGTACAAGGACCATCACTCATCTTGCGCAAGATATGCATGCCGCTTTTACCCATATCAGGAATAGTGTTAAACGCATTTTGAACAGCCTTCAGGTTTTTAGGCTAATATTTTTTAGATTTTACCCGTAACTTGGACTGATTGTGATTGTAGATTTGAACAAACAAAGTAAGTGCCTGTTCTATCAAGTGTTCATATGATTTCATTCTAACACTTTAGATCTTAACAAAAATGTGTGAAAGAAATGCACATCATGGCAATGGCAATGACAATGACAACCTAAGGTAATCGGTGATATTAAAGAAATTAATTCAAGCTCTTAATGATTTACGATTAATTTTTTTCCCCAACTTTTTTTGGAGATACTTTATAAATTGATTAATATTTTGATGGGGGCCTAAAGAAACTATAGCTGTGGTGACTGGTGCAAATCGAGGAATTGGATTTCAAACAACACGTCAGCTTGCGACACAAAGGGTGAAGAATCAACAAAGGTATTTGTGGAGGGTTACAGAATCCTTGGTTTTGCTGAGGGTTGGAGCATTCATGGTTTTGCTTCTCAGCTATTTGCGGAGGATTGCAGAATCCTTGGTTTTGCTTCTCAGTAGTTGTGCGGGCCAAGAAATATAAATAATTGAACAGGTATAAATTTTTATATTGTAGTTTTTTCGATATCCTATACACATATTACATAAAGATCAATAAAATTCATCATGTGTGATTAAAAAACAATAACCATGTTTTGAGTATAAGACACACCTAACCAAATTGCATTCTTAAACCTTTTTCTTCCTTCCAATTAAGCAAGTTGTTGAAAGTGTATATTTAATATATCATCCTAATATCTTATAAACAATCAGTAGCTGATAAAAAGTACTTTGGCTCAACCCAACTTGACCCGTTTAAAGATTACATGTTCCGACGCGTTTAGCGTATTATTAAATGTTATCTCACAGCTATCAGATTCGAAGGAGGCTCCTTTTAACTGGCACGACCCATTTAACTTGGACAATCTGCTTGAATATAAATATGAAAGACTTATGGTCCTTTTTGTGTTAGCAGTATACATACTTTGACCTGACCTAATTGATTTTTCCGATACTAAACACAACTTAAAATCGACCTATGTATAAGTATATCGGTCAAGTTGTCACATTTAACTTTGACATGCATTATCTAGGATCGCTAACTTTTCAAGTTGAGTAACAAAAGGCATGGGTATAATTCTGAGGAATTAGCCAAGCAGAGAAAATAAGACCTTGACCAACAAACCTATAAACCACCAGTTGGTGTAAAGCCATCAGGAGACCAGAAATATGGTCTCAACAATGCCTCAATTTCGTTTACTTACAAGAACATGTTTGCACCATCATAGTCATGAAAACCCGTCCTAAAGTCATCCTGTGTTTAAGCTAAAGGCATAAAAATTTGATGTTCTGCACTTGCTAAGAGTTGTATGAAAGATTCCGTGTTTTCATGAACTGTGATATATGTACTTTGCCTTATAGTCTAAATTGCAATTCAGAAAAGCTATATAGCAACACCAATAATGTTTTGAGAGTGATTATAATGTTGTTTTTCGTAGTCAAGATGTTACTATTTTAACTTGGGGGTACTCGCAGAATGGTGACAAACGAAGTTTGGCTGAAACAGACATGTCGTAGTACATTATTTGAGTCTGATGGGCATGTGGATGAGGTGGTGTTGAAATAGTTTGAGAAAGAGGTTAAGGATAAGATTAAGGTTGCTAGGTTGTTGATTACTGGACAATAAGGAATCTTACGATAATTAGCTGAAAATTCAGAAGTTGAAATACATGATTTTCTCAGTTAATTAGTTTCTGTTAAAGCTAAGAAGAACGGGGCGTTTGCTAGCATAATTACTGCTAAATCTACCCACAAAAAGTTTGTATTGTCTTGCAATGTGTCTAGGTGAACAGATTTCGAGTCTGAAAAATATAGAGATGAAAAGCCTAAACCTGAGTTTGGGGACCCTTCTATGTACAATTACGTGATATTTTTTGATAACTTGATAGATGTGTCTTTTGTGCATATTTTTTGATACCAAATATGCTGGTACGTGACCATTTTTCATATCTGCAGCTACAGTGAAAGAAAGAATGGAGTCACTAGAGGTTCACCAACGTTGCCAAGTAACAATTTCAGAAAGAATGGAATTGTTGGAGGTTCTGCATCCTCAACTTATGGTGCATGACATGTCTAAGTTACATTAGGATTTAAATATTAGGCCCATTTGTGTTGCATATATTGTGCACATACAAGTATTTCAGTTTTGATGCAGACTCGCCAGGTGAGAAGCTTTCTCACATTAATAATTGGCGGGTGGTATATACTTTATAGGATATGAACGTCAGGTCACTTTAGACTTATAAATTTGTGGATAAAGATGCTCGCAACGAGCATACAACTTTAGTTTTTGACAGGTAATCAGATTGTTAATGACGGACAGGTCATTTTAACATGACGATACCCAAAACAATGTTTCAGTCCCGAACTATAGAAGTATAATACTTAACACAATGTTACTAACATGTTCAGGGTTTACTATTCCAAAGAACATTATGTCAAATGGGGAAATTACGACAAGGTGATTCAGCTATCGAGCCTCTACAGGTTGGTAACTTACCACCTTTTTTAACCTCTGGTCACTTATATATCTAATATATTAAAAGGACCTTACGATCTCTAATTCTTTGGTAGGAGGTTTAATGTTTATACTACCTAATCTTTTTCAGGTTGGGGCTAAAAGTGATCAATACAAATGGCGAACAAGTGAGTTACTGTATTTATATGACAAATATAAGTTCTATAATGTAATCTCTTTTTAGGCTGATTTGATTATATATCTTATATATGATGTAGAACATCAAGAAATGCTTTTTACAGCTACATATGGCCAACAAGAACCTAGCTCTCTTTTTTCACTTCCATTATGTAGCAACTTCTTTCTGTGCCTGTAAAGGAGTGAAGCAAGACTTAAGGGGATTTCTAAATGCAACGATCATGTCTTGTGTATTCTTCCATATGCGAAGGAAATTTGCAAAACTTATGGAGTCACTGAAACTTTTGTGGGTCATTGCTTTTGATGATGTACTTGACCTGAACATGGTACTAGCTTTTTTAACATGTTTTAAGTTTTATCATGATTTTAGTCTTTTTAATTTTATTCGTAAATTATGCATTCTTTTCTCTGCTTTACTCTTTTATCCTTTAGTATCTTAATTATATATGTCTCATCTTATTAACAAAAAATGAATGCTCATATCCGCATGCACAACCTGCTTTATAAAGAGCCCATGTGAAAATTTTGCAAACACATTTTAGCAAACAGACCTGCTGTTGCGCACTGTCCACTACAAGAAGCCGTTGGCTTTGTTCAAAAGGTGAAGAACACTCCGACTCTTCCAAAGCACACGTCGCAAAAACTCATTGACATGCTTAAGAAATGCTGCAACAAGATCCAAGTTTGAGGCTCTACTTTACTGAAAAAGGTACACTTTATAGCTAAGTTATCTTTTCAATTAGGCTTATCACCACCAAGTATAAAAACAAGTGATCAATAAAAATGGCGAACAATATGATAATTTTGTGGCGAACAAGTGATAATTTTCCAGAACAAGGGTTATTAGTTTGTGTTCAATATGATTATTTGTGGTAAGTGGGCGGGTAGATGTTTTAAGAAGTTATGATTTATTCAGATAAATCCAAACATTGCCAATAGCTAAAAACAGTTATCTACCCTTATGCTATGAGTATTCCTGTTAGTCTAGGGTTTCACTAAAAGTTACGAATGGTGCGCTGGTGAACCAGATTGTATCTTTGTAAGTTACATATGTTTATTTATTAAAGCTTTGCCTACCTTCATTAATTTTAGTTTGATGGGTAAACGTGTTCCATTTGAGAAATGAAACAAGTAATATCTTTTTTACAGGGCACATACTAATGTTTACTATAAAATGGTTGCTTTATTTTTTCTGAACTTAATGGAAACTAAAACTTGTATAACATTCATATCTTACCATTAGAAGATCAAAAGTTGATGGTTCAGATCACCCCTGTGTAACTCACTTGGTTTTTTTACGATTTTGTTTCTTAAAGGCTGTGATCCAATCGGTGTTTTGTGTATTAGAAGTCAATAGCGTATTCTTGAGAATGTATAGCTGGGATTCTCATACGTTGCTTAAACACGTTGTTTGTTCGTGTAAGCATGCGCCTATACTCTTCTTCATTAACTTTGCTGTGAGTCATTTTTCACATTCATTTGTGCATTTCTATATCGCAGTTATTGACCCGTTTTTGTGTCGTTATCGGGGTGTTTTTCTCATCAGAATAATATAGAACTTGCAGCAACATGACTAGCGGAGGAAATTGAAGTTGTTATAACATTACCTCGGTCATCAGTTGGAAAGAAGTTTATAAAAAAATGGCATATCAATGCTTGAGCCTCTATTTTTTTCCGGACAACATTATAAGACGGTGAATGTGACTAACTGTCTTCACAAACTCATGGAACTACACCAGCTAATAAGTCAGCTGGTTGATCTCCTGGCATAGGCAAATTAAATTAACAAAAGAACACCAGACATGACCACTTTTCAAAGCTTTAAGAGACACACTTGATAAAGTTAGAATAATAAGATGCAAATTTTTTACTTGAGCATTTGTTTACAATTTTGGTCGATTAATTCACTGTGACATGAAGCCATAGAAAATCATAATTTGTGTTGGTGGTGTTAAGGTTGTTTCGGTATTTGGCAATGGCTTTTAAGTTTTAATTACAAAGTTATGTCATTTGTAATTATTTGTATCAAGATAATACCTGTTAGTAAAACTATAGAAGCAGCTAGCGATAAAATATTAGTAGATTTGTGCTAATATTGTGTTTACACTAGCGATAAAATAATAGTAGATTTTATTTTAACCATTTAGCAATAGCAATTGAAACAAGTTATTTGATATTTTAGTAGGGTGACTTTTTAAATGGCTTATCCCGAAAATGTTAAATGAGTAATATTTATTTAAACACTTTAAGGTGTTTGGGATTACTTATTTAAATCAGGTTATTAAAAATGAATAATCAGATAATCATTATTTTGAGAACGTCATTCTAGAAAATAGTGTTTGAATTTGATTATTCTGTTTGAAATCGCAATAATCGGATAATTAGTTTTTTTTAGTGTTTGGCAAATTTAATTATTTGATAAGTAAAATTAATAAAATAAACTTCATTTTTTCAAAACTCCATTTTGAAAACTTATTTTTTCAAAACTCCATTTTGAAAACTTCTAAATGCAAATAATCATTTTTCTATATTTAATATCCAAACACTCATTTTGACTTATCTCTATTTTCAAAATGAAATAAGCAGATAATCTGGTTGCAAACGCGATCCCAAACACCCAGTTAGAAAAACAGTTATCTACTTTTTATGTTGGAGTTAAGATCAATGTAAACCCTTAAAATAGTATACACCTAACCAAACAATCACAATCACCTATTTTTAAAAAACTCACTTTTCACCACTTTTTTAAAAATTAAATATCTCATAAACGATAAATCTTCAAACAAAAAAAAAGTACGCCATTGTAATGAGAATTAAATCATCTTTCCATCGAGGGGCATATGTATATACTTTCGATGAACTTTTTTTCGATTTTTTTCTTAAGTCACGTATGTGAAAATCATATATGATTTGTTCACGAATCATATATGATTTTCTGAAATCATATATTATCACGAATCATACATAATTTTCGAAAATCATATATGATTCGTGATACGAATAATATATGATCTTCTCACACGTGATTGAAAAAAGTTTGTCGAAAGTATACACATGTGCATAGCACTAGATAGATGATTTAATTCTCGTCGCGATGTTATGTTTCGTTTTGCGTAACGATTAACGGTTTGTGAGATATTTGATTTAAGAAAAAGTTTTATTGTAGATGAAAAAAATGGTGACAAAGATTGGTTGATGGAGTTTATGCTAAAAGAGGGGTGTACATTGGACTTTTCTTTTTATGTTGTGTTACATTGAAATTATCAATTTTTTTATGAATGTAATCACACACTGTTTATTTTTTACTTTGTTTAAAAACACACTATATCAATAATTCATACGAGATTTTGATCTCCTAACTGAAAGTCATCAGTTTAATCACATTAAAAGACAAAGTTTCAATAACTCGATTCATATGATAAAGTTGCATATGGATATGGATGCTACCTTTCGATTTCAGATTTATGTTTAATGAACAAATACGTCAGTGTTAGAAATAACTAAATTTAAGAATAATATAACATCACTTAGGACATCTACTATAGTAATTATTTTAAAGCTTTATGAATTGATTTTTTCATGTCACGTTAATAAGTTTTATACCTTCTGACTTAATAAATCTATTTTCAATTTGGTATAAATTTCTTAGAACTTTATAACAGTTTCACACAACAAATGTGTTAAATTGTGAAGGAGTGTAAGAATTAAGACAGTTTCATACCACATTCTTCAAAAAATTTAAACTCATTTATAAAACTCTTATAATAGATCCTTTTATAAGTTCAGGTTAAAAAAGTATATTTGATGTCATGTTAACTAATTATACATCAAAAAACAACTTTACTAAAGAAAGCATTATATAACCAACACTATACTTAAGAAATACAAACAATTATTTACCTAAATGAAAAACTTACAAACAATTCTGTTGTAAATAGAAAACTAAAAAAAATACGTCAACTGATAACGTATTAAAAGATAATTATACTAAAAAATAAACTTAACCGCAAATATTTACCAAATAAAATAAGTTAAATAATAATCAGAAGTCATACCCGTCCATCGGACGGGTTTTGCCACTAGTATATATATATATATATATATATA